>VYXC01012098.1:16725-55322 GCA_013397175.1 Platysteira castanea | reverse complement strand
TAGAATGTATCACAACTAAATAATTTGCATTATAATATCTGTTGCCCACACTTTAACCTTTTATTACTATTTTCCCAATATAAAATGAGAAAAAAGCTCATTGCAGCTACATGATGCAGCACATTGCATATCTTGCTTTCAACAAAAGGCTTGATATAGATTGTAAAGGAATGAACATCACTGATGCCCATATTTAGTTCATCCTTCTTAAAGCCCAGGATTAGAAATAAGGCCCCAAGGGCCTCATTCAAATCTCAGAGACAGCTAAGAAATTCCCAGTGATTTCTAGAATGCAGAACTAAAGCTGTTAACGCCAAGCATGATATCAGAAAGGAACCAGTTAGTTAATAAAAATCTCCCTCTTCTCCTGCTGGTGTTAACGCAGGTAGAAGAGTTATGGTGAAGGATTTGCAAAAAGACATGCAGGAAAACTGGAAAAGGGCTTTTGCAGAAGCAACACCTACTACAACTGTACACAACTGAGCTTATTTGCTGAAAGGAACCAGGAAGAGGATATTCTCCAATTCTTAGAGAGTTAAACAAAAAGCAGAGGCAGAAAATGAGAAGATCAAAGGAGAAGGAAAAGAGAAGACAAGACAGCAAATTCTTGCAGGATTTTGTTGGATTTTTATTCTTTTTTTAAAATCACTATCCACTTACTAGAAGCACTCTTCCTAAACTGTCTTCCAGGAAACAGACCCACTGCATAGTTATAAGCATGAAAAACCCTTTGTCCCTTAGCAGGGACAAAAGATTGCTCAAATTCAAAGCAAACAAGCTACTATTCACAATAGTAGCAATAGTTAGAAGTGCTCAACAACATCCACAAAATCTTCTGTATTTTGCAGAACAAGAGTTCTTGCATATGTTCTTCTGGACTCGTGGTGGTAGATTCTTGGTAATAACTTACCAGGAAACAGGCACAGGGAAAACACTTTAGTATATTTACTGTTTTCTAACAAAATTTTATACGTGCACACGTAAATAGTTTCAAACTATTTCACAAATATTTCTTATTTAGCAATTACAAGCTAACACTACATTTATGTCTTCAGAACCCATCACCTAGTGTTGATCAGCTGCCTCTAGCTAATCATCCAACAGATTTGATATTTCAAAATATGCATTCCTTCATCAATTCCAAAAGTTAGCCACATAATAAACCAAATAAATAGTGGTGATTTGCATAGTTAAATCAAAGATATTCCAAGTACTTTTTAAAACAAAACAACAAAATAAAGTAGTTTATAAATACTAGTTTCACTTTTTAGTTAGTAAGAAAAGCAGCCTCGAGATACTGCACTCACCTTGTCCATAAGATATGTAGCAGAAGAAAGCCTTTTTACTATGAATGTATTCCACATCATCAGAGCAATACCTAGAACAATCACAGACTTGTAAACTCCAGCTGAATAGAAAAGTGTTCGTACAAGATGGTGAACAAAACTAGAAGGAATTGTGAGTTATCCTCACTGCTTTATATCTGGCATTTAGATTTCTCAGGAGGAGACTACATTGGTGATCAAATACAGTCATAAGTGCAATTAATAATTTGTTAAAAATATGATATGATGCAGACTGGATTAAACATTGTAGGTACACAGCAAGAGAGCACCATATTTGCATACATAAATAATCTACAAAAAAAATAATGGTCACCCCCTTCATTAAAACAGGGTATCAAGAAATGCATGAAAAGTAATTGACTGCAACTGATGTTTCACTATTTAAATACAAGTAAAAAATCATTTCAGAGCAATTTTATTTTTAAATGCTTTTAGTTAAACACATCAACTCTATCTAACTAACTCAGGTTCACAGTTGTGATGGAAACTCAGTTTAACCATGGAAGAGAGAAGCCTGAGTGTCAGCAGGAAGTTTTGGGGTGATTTTAAGACAAAATGGCCATCACTATTATGAACTGCATTCATTTACTTTAGTCAACCAACGTCCATTCTGTTTTACAATTTCAACAAAGATAATTTTTACTAAGAGCTTTGTACTTACCATGCTGAATGTGAGCATTAATGATGCATCTTAGATGATCTATAGACCTATTGAGAAAGCATGCTTCCTTATGGAAAAAAGTAAATAAAAGCACAAGTTAATACATTATTCAAAACTTGGTTTAAATGTAAATTACTAATTCTTAAAGGGCCCAGGTAGATTATCTTAAATCTACTTTGTTGACAGTTATAAGACTTGTAAGTTACTCTGCTGCTGCAATCGTCTCTACCAGTATCTGACAAACACACATGTACATGGCAAAGTTTGTTTCAGTCATCATGAAACAAACTGTAATTTCAGGGAGTTTTCTTAGTATAAGTACTGCTAACATAGTGTTTGCTGAAAGACACCTCCACTGACTACAGTCATTTTTCAAATACAAAATCCATTTCTGATAGAAAGATTAATTTTTACTCAATTTTGTTATGATGGAGTAAGTTTTTAACAATTTCAGAGGAACCTTTTATTCTACATCAAGTTATGTGGCACAAGGCTAAGGAGCACTGATTTAACTTCTAACATCATCAGAACTTAGGACAACATTTTCCATTAGAAAAACTATAGGACAGCAGAGGGAAAAAAGGAATTTTTTTCTTTCTTACAAAAACTCACAGCAGTGGCCAGGGAATCTGAGAACATTCAAGAAATCCCTCTTTCCTCCTTAAATAGAACGGGTTCTAGTCCAAAAATTTTAGTATTCTGTGATTTGTTTAAGCATATTTAGAACAGAGAAAAATTCCCCTCTATTTTGCAGTACTTAAACTGTTCTGTATATGCAATACTTACAGCCAAAAACCTTTTTTCAAACTGAACCCAGTTTCCACACTCCCAGTTTTGAGAATCTGATGGCTTTGAAACATACAGTCCTGGCCTTGTGAGGTGCTATTCAGCCTCAGGACATACTCTTGTTTTCTCAATTCGATTTTCACTTGCCATTTATCACAGAAAAATTGTACCTAGTAACTGCTTTCAAAGTCAGTCTTATTAATTAATGTTTTTATGAGCTACCAGAAACTTGTGAGGCTGCTTCTATCAAGTTGGTCTTAACCATTATTCCCTGCAAATGACAGTTTCTTACCTCTGGGTCCTTATTCCACTGCACTACACATTCCCAAGAGCAATGTGCATGGAGTACATCCACTTCAAGACTACATGGAAATTGTTGATATGCTACCTGCAGCAGCTCTAGAAAAACAAAATCTAAAGTTAGAAGACAGAAGACTCTTCGTGCTAAAATTTCTGCTACTTCACAGCAGAAGTCTCTGCAGACTTTTATAATTTGAAAAGTTCGTGTTATTTTCTTACCTAGGATTCTTTCCAAGCCTGTAGCTGCTCCTGGTTCCTCAAGAAAGAGATTATTATGCATTTCTACAGATTCTTCAGTACTGTCTGTATTGTTTTTGTATTGGGCCACATTCAGTATAATAGGACTGAAGCCTTGCTTAAAAACCCACTTTGCTACAGTGTCAGCAATACCTCCTAGGACATTGAAAAGAAAAGTACGAGGCAGAGTTAATGTATTGCAGATTACTTATGGTTCAGAATCTAAGGACAAGAGACAATACAGGAGTTTTAACTACTACTTTAATTACATAAAGGTAACTCTACCAATTAAAAAACTTCCTAATCAACTGATCAGAAGTTTATAATGCAGTCTTGACAGTAAAAGCTTCTTACAGTTTTAAAGCAGTGTTCTACATGATTTGCATTGGTTTTTAAATTAAGAATGGTATCCAGCAGAAAAATTTCCAGTGCAGAGTACATCATTAAATAGGTAAGGATGGCTCGGAAGTCTGTTAGAAAGAAAATCAACATTCTCTCCAAGAAAAAAAATGTACCTTTTCCAGCTTCAAGCAATTTCTTAACAGACAGTCTGCCCAAAGGCTCAGTCTGGAGTGATGATACTCTTTTTGTCCTTTTGGTCACTTTGCTGTGCAGTAGTGTTTGAAGTATCAGGCAATCCTCTAACTGTTTCAGCAGAAGTTTCCAATATTCAGTATCAAGGGAAAGTGCTTCCCAGGATTCCGTGTCTGAACCTACAATTATTTGGGAAAACTAACAGAACATATGAACTGGTTTAGGACTGCTCATTTTAAAGCAGCACAATTTTGTTCATAAAAATTGCATTGCATTAAAATTCAAAGCTATATCCCAAGAGCTACTGCATTTTACAGAATAATTTACTTCAAAGTATGCCTTAACTATTATGCAAAGATCAATTATTATCCCACACTGCTCACAAATTACACAGATCCTTAAATAAAAGCCTAAAGGAAATAAAAGGACCCGAAGGATCATCTTACACTCCCATTTTTAAGCTCCTGTTTAGCTGAAAAGTGGGTTAGAATCACTTAAAAATATTTAATTTTAAATCCTGCACTATATACACCTTCCCCAAATATATGATTAATCCGCCTACATTTCCATTTCCTATCGTATTAAAAAAAAAGATCATATACCCAGAAATACTGGATCACACCACATGGCAGTTCTATGCATTATTTTGATAATTCTCATATTTATCAGCAAATGCTCTGCCAGGAAGCCCAAGAATCTTTCCAGATTGGTAGAGGAAAAGAAAAAAAAAAAAAAAAAAGGCAGAACTGAAGGAAAAGGTACAAAGACAGCATGTGGGTAAAGGATAATATGTTGCAACATACCAACATCTCTATTTTGCAACACTGACAATTTTGATAAACAGAATTGCAATAGTTAAGGTGAGTGTGCAAAAATACTAAAACACTTCCTGGTGATCTAGTTAAAATTTATAAGGCAGACATGATTAGAGGGCTGGAGCACCTGTCCTATTGAAGACAGGCTGAGTGAGTTGGGATTGTTCAGCCTGGAAGAGAAAAGGCTGCAGGGTGCCCTTATTGCAGCCTTTCAGCACCTAAGGGGGTCTACTAGAAAGAGAATTTTTACAAGGGCAGGTAGTGATAGGACAAGGGGAAATGCTTTAAAGAAAAATAAGGAGGTTTAGATTGGCTATTGGGAAGAAACTCTTTACTGTGAGGGTGGTGGGCACAGATTGCCCAGAGAAACTGTGGATGCCCGTTCCCTGGAAGTGTTCCAGGCCAGGATAATGATGCTCTTGAGCAACCTGGTCTAGTGAGAGGTTTCCCTGCTCATGGCAGCAGGGGGTGAAACCAGATGATCTTTAGACTGCCTCCCAAGCCAAACCATTCTCTGGTTCTATTTACAAGACTGAACATCGCCTACATCCCATCTCATGTGTTCAGACACATCTGCCTGGTGCTATTTGGAAACGGAATGTTTTCCATCTTGAATTGTAACGCTGTATGCAGTTTCACACCCTTAATCACAACTTGGTAAAGAGATTTATTGCCATGAAAATCTAGCATCCATCATGTTAAGAAGGAACAGTAATATAGGCACTACAAAAATTTAATTTTTTTAAGGTATACTTAAAAAAAAATAAATCACAAGTATATTAAAACAAGTTTACCATCCAAAGTTCAGTGGACTTCTCAAATTCATGTGGAAAGTGTGTAGGCTTTGTCAACATCATTTGCTATCGAGAGAAAAACTTAATGTACAGTTTCCATATTTAAATATGTTTAGTAAATAATCATGACATATCTTAAGTCATCTCAGCATAACGTTCTTCAAACTTAAATGCAAATTTTCAGGCTTGCAGGATGGCACACTTGTGCCCATGCTGGAATGAGGACAAATGCTGAGGATGTTACTATTACCAAGACAGTTGCACGGAACTGATAGAGTAACTAGAAGAGAAGGGGGAGGTGAGAGATGAGTTACCTTTTTCTGTGTCACGCTGTCGATGATCTGTGCAGTTACAGAGTGTCCCACGTGAGCGGACAGCAGAGCAGCTGCGTTGTTCTCGGACTGAACGCAGGCCGTGCGCATCTGCTGCCACCAGGGGGACACCGACTGCGTGTCCCAGGACTCGTCTATAGCGACTGGAGACAAAGGGAGAGCAGGACACTCAGCTTGGGTCATTGTGCAGGAGCAACCAACCCCGGAACCAGCACTCGTGAACACAGCTTGTCCATCAGGAGCAATTTCTCATTACTCTACGTGATCGCTTTCTAGATGTGTAGGACACGGGTTCTGGATTGTAACTCAAGTTTAAAATAGAATGTGAATTACTCATCCTCAAAACTCATTTGTAGCAAACGGTCAATGGATCTGAATCACTAGAGAGCAAACCTGCTGCATGCTTTCAAGATCTAAGGGATATTACACTTCACAATGCAGACAGATTCATTTGTGATTTCAAGATGCCACACATATTCAATGCACTCAAGCTGTCTCCCTTCAGGCTACCTTGTGTTCAGCAGCATTAATTTATTCAGACAGCAGCAGTAGCTTATTCATACTTTCAGTTTCAAGCTGATAATGCTGCTCTGTGGCGAAGTAGACAATAAGGGAACCTGGCACAGACTTATCCACATCAGCTGTACATGAGGTAGGAGAATCAGTATTTATTCATATGTACAACATATGTACAAACTAACTCAAATTAACTCAAACTGACTTTATAGAGTACTCAAGTTACAGAGATGTTTAATATACAAATGCTGCTGAAGTCACAGTGTCTCAAGGATGTCTGAGAACCAGTCAGCACAAATTAAAGAGATGGGACTATACATTCAAAAAATGTGAGAGACGTGAGCTGGACAGCCACATTCTGGTGCCAAATAGGAGTTGTGTCAACTTAGTGTAGAGTGAGAGTGAAAACATAGCATGATTAGTTATCCATGAACATGCAGCATTTAGTTTTGCTGCATAATTTTTGAGAAGGGAAAACTCAAAGTGATAATACAGCCTAGTCAGTGTAGGGAATTTCTAATAATAATAATAACTACAGTTCCCTTTAAGTATTCCAAATGCATGTCTCACCTTTCATTTTGCTCAGAAGTGACAGCATAGTGTGAAGGCAACTGACAGAATCTGGTTTGTCTAGAATATCTTTTTCCTTGGAAAGCCATAAATTGAGAAGGAGGGACTGTAAAAAAAGAGAATATGGAATTGAGGTAGTAAAATGGAAGTCTAGTATTGAAACACACCTAATGCGAACAGTTTGTCAAACAAGTTTTGTGTCACAGAGTAAAAATGTTATACCCATGAACCATTATATTAACATAGCAAGTTAAAAATACACGGCACACTGCACCCTATGACAGATTTTGAAATTAAATAATACAATCAGTAGTTTTAATTAGGAAGATATTTTGCAAAACACTCCCTTTTGAAGGCTCAATTTGGCAAACAGTAGTAGTTATTAATATCACAGTTGAGAATTCTACACTTGTAGTCCTTAATGCATATTCTAGACATTCCCACTAGAATACCTACATTTTCTACTAGAATATTTCCTTTTTTTCTCTGATATCTCTTAATAATGCAAATGCAAATACGAGCAACTAAAGAACTGAATATGTGGGTATTTGAACACAGCCTGAATACAGCAGTAATCCAAGAGTCAACATGCAGAATTTTTTCTTTCAAAGTTTTGTTTCAAAATACTAAATCAAACTTTTGAAGTATATAATAAACATCTCACCAACAAAGTTTGTGGGCTAAAACCTGCTGATTCCAGAGCATGACACGTTTCCTCTGTGGAACTCTCCCCACACAAACACTTCCAGAAGAAAAAGCTGCCTGAAGCAAGAATTAGTTGACATTATGAATGATATCTAAAACCACAATCCCTCTCCTTACACTTATATGAAAGGCAATCTATTGATCAGGTCCCACTGAGAGCAATACAAAAGAATAAGTTACATTCAGAATCACCTGATGTTCACCTGCCTGCCAGGTTAAACCACAACAGTCTTTTCTGATGCCCAACAAGGGGCACAGAGGGTTGAGATAATGACAGATCTGACCAGAGCATGTTAAAACAAATTTGTCATAAGCATTCATTACATACTGTAACAGTCGGTGGTCACAATGCTGATGTATTTGCTGCCAGAGCTGTGTTAAGTGACATGTAAGTTGCTGTAAACATTCTCTGTTGTGCTCTATCACCCCTGGGGGGTTTGGTTTGGATTATCATGTACTGTGTAACGCTGGCTCCTGGCACTGTAAGATCTCTGTCGTGACACTGATCTGCGCCTGGCCTCAGCCCCGCCACCCGCTCTGGCCCTCGGGTGCCGTCCAGTGGGAACGATTCACAATTACACCTTTGCTCCTCCAAGAGCCCATCCAGGGGAAACGCCTTCCTCCACCTGCCCCTTCTCCAGCCGAATTACAATCATTCTGCTCAACACTGCTCAGTATAGTCAAAGGGAAGAGAAGGCCTCTGGATCTGATGGGAAAGTGACAAGCACTGTGGCTACTCTGAGCCCAGCAACAGGCACCGTGGCTGAGCTAGAGAACCAAGCTGACACTGAATCACTGACAGCTCTACACAAGAAGAAAAACTGGAAGTGGAAGTCAGCTCAGTCAGTTGGAGGAACAGGAGAAGGAAGTGGATGAGGCAGGCTACTCCAAAGCAGGGCCAGCATGAGAGCAGTAGAATGAGGTGGTCACTACTCAGGAAGGAAGAGAAGGAAGAATTTGTAAATGAGACAGTAACCAAAAAAACCCTATCCCTGAGGGAGCTGCGAGATACCTGTGAAGATTTCAGCCATAATCCAGGTGAGTACACTGTCATTCAGCTGTTCTTATGGTGGGATAATAGGGTCAGTAGCCTAAAATCAGAGGGTAAGGAAGCCAAGTAGCAGGGATCCCTTTCTAGGGAAGGGGGCATTGACGATAGAATTTGAAAAGGAGCACAAGTCCTCAGCCTCTAGAGGCAACTCCTCTCGGGAATGAAGGGAAGGAATCCCTTTAAGGAATACATTACATGTCACCCAGGCAAGCAGACTGATCCAGACTGCACAGAACAGGGTATGCCAGCCTTTGGAAAAACTGAAAGATACAATGAACTTCTAAAGGCTACATGGAATGCAGTGGGTGCTGGGACATTCAAACACTGGGATACACATCTAGCTAAGGTCACTTGGTTAGCCAGCATTGTGGGATCTGCCAATCAAACTAACCCTGCCAATCAAAACTCTTGTGTACAACAGAAAGGGATAAAAATATGCTGGGGAACAGAGTCTATGTTATTCCTGCCTCAGGCAAAAGCAAACCCATTTGTGGAACTGCTTTTGCTAAAGGACCTTGATGCACTTGGGGAAGTCGGATGTGTACCTCAAGGGGATTTGATTCTGGGTGAGAACAGCCAATGATTTGATTTGTATGATGTTAATTGCTGTATAATATTGTATGGTATCACTACTATGGATGCTATATGCCATATCAACGGTATTTCAATAAAAATTACCCAAATTAATGACAATTTAATTTTGATTAATTTGGCAAAGTGCAGTGATGATATGACAAGCACAGCAGTGATGGAACCAGAACTGGTTTCAGCATGCAACAATCCAACACTACACACCACCTCTTCTGCCCTAGAGGACTACTATGACAGATGGAGCCCACAGTCACGGACTAAATGAACTCAACGCTTTAGAGGCACCTTGTTTAGAGGGTCCTTGTTGCTTCACCTGATGGCCTCGTGCTGCCTCTGGTCAGCTCCCCCATCTCTGAGGCTAAGGTCAGTCCTGCCATTAACTCAACTCTTAGGGTGCTGTGACCATGAAAGAAACAGCAGGGTACAGCTGCTCTGGGAAGTATCCAGTTACCACTGCCCAGTTTAGTGGTGTTAATAAATGAATGAACAGTGGTTACATGGCTTCAGGGTAATTGTACCCACAGATGTAGTTAACTTGTATTAATATTCATTTAGGTATAAAGACTTGTCCTCCACCTAAAGGTAAGAGTCTAGAAGGAGCAGTTACATACTACTTGAAGGCAAGACAGGTTGCTAAGGCCCTCAAATTAAGGCTAAAATATTTATACCATCTTGGATTAAAATCAGTCTGAGCAATGTGACAAGGAGTTCAACAGCTCTTACCTAAAGCCACATATTCTTCATCTTCCATATTTTTTACAGTAATCACATCCTTTTCATATTCCAGATATTCTAAGAACATTTTCACAGACAACACGTCATCCTTCTCATCAGTCAACTGAGTGGTAGTTTGAGTATTTTCTTTCTTGTAGTTCTCCAGTAAAGTTTCAAGCCTATGAAAATCTTTTTCTTCAAGACGAAGCAGTTTAGCCAAATCCTTAAAAAGCAAAAGCAAAATACCCTCATATCTCAAGACTTATACAAGCAGATGGTTTCCAAAACATAGCAAAAACAAAAAAAAGTCGAAAGAGTAAAAATATTTAATTTTGAACACTAAAAATGTCTTTGAGAAGGGCCAAAATGATTGAATATTCTCCAAATCAGTTATTCACATAGCTCAAATGAAGAGCTTGTCTAGCTTCCTTTTGAAGGACCAGAACAGATACATTTCCCACTTTAGATCCTGCTCATAGCATAACAATCATCCACCAAGTAAACAAGCCTAAAAAATACCAGTATGGTTTTGTAAATGCATAAGCAGCTTTACAAATTATAGCAAAAGCAAGCCAAATTATGCTGCTATGCTTTAACTTCTACAGGTCCCAAAATATCCCTCCAAAACCAAAGTTAAGAACATGCTACATACTTTGGATAAAGGACTGAAAAGAGGAGATTGTGGTTTTATTTTCATTTCTATCTCAACTTTATATAACTCCTAAAGAATATAAGGCAGATGACTTACCAGACACTTGTATAGGGCTGGAGGAAAGATATTATAAACAATTACTTCATTAAAAGTTCCAGGCCACAAAAATGGATAACTTGCTTATCAACTTACTTTATCCAAGGCTTTGAAAACGAGTTTTTATGCTTAAATAATCACTGGATTTTAAAATACAGCTCTATTTCGGATTTACTCACATTATCTGAAGGTGAAGTCTGTTTCTGTATGCTCTGGGAATTTAGTTTGCTAACCAGTTCATAAAGATGTAACAGCTTTAACTTGTTTGCACAGAACTGCAGCAGTCCTTCATCCACACACTCCAGCTCTGAGGAGAAATAAAACTGCATTTGAACTTGAATATGTAGCCTGGAATACTGAAACACACGCACAGAACTGGAGGATTTCTGAAATTCACTGTAATTTTTTGATGCACTGCTGCTTGCAATGATTACATTCAATTCAGAGCAGCATAAAATAAGAATTATTTTTACAAGAGGTATTAAAGAAAGTTATCAGGCTTGTTTTTAAACTGGAGGTTGACAATGTGGAACTGAACAAAGACAAATCTACTGTCTTTTCCTGGTTTAAGACCAAACCAGAGATTGCCAAAATTGAAATAGAGTCCCTATTTTCTTTCATCAAGAAAAACAAATTATAATATTTTATTCATTCTGACAACACTTTAAGCATATTCCTTGCATCTGAAGAAGGCTTGATAACTCTTGATATGAATTAAATTTCATCTCAGCAAGACACTGACTTCTGTATTTTTGCAATCTTAGTCTCAGAAATTTCATGTATCTATTGACATTCAAATTCCAGTAACAATTTAAGCAAACAGAATATAAAAAACTAACACCAACATATCCAAAAAACCCCTTTTATTCCAACTTATTAGTCTTTAAAGATAGCTTTTTTGAGAGATCCTAAAAGGACCTTTCTATACAAAAGACTCTTCTGAATACGATTCTCCTCTGAATACGAAACAGCTTCTAAACATGATTTTCACCTATAACCCCTTAAATACTTTTGATACATTGCTATTAAAATCGTACCAAAAAAAGAGAAAAACAGAGAGCTTGTCACAGAGCCACTTGACCTTGAATTCACAACCACAGCATTCACAGAGCCCAGGATCTGCTGCATATTATCTTTTACCTACTAGACAGAAGTGGAAGAATATGACACTACTCTTGTGAAATTAGAAGGCTGGAACTTAAGTCAGGTTTGTTGTATGTTGAGACTGTGGGGAAATAATGTTATGTTTGACAGCAAGAGACTAATGATGAAAAATGCACAAACAGACCTTAGTAAATATACTGGTCTGTCAACCTCTCTTCAGAATTAAAAGGCATGTTTCTGCTCTCCTTTGGATTTTTCAGGAGTTCTAACTGAAATGGGATAATACTATTGATTTAGAATGCCAAATCAAAATTAGGTATAGAACTGCATGTGTGAAGGTCTCAATCTCCTCTGTGTACTTCAAGAAAACGATTTAAAAAACCTACCACTGATAGAAATGAAGGAGAGATTTCTTCTCAAGCATTTGAAACTACAAAAATAGGTTGTCACATTCTCACTGAGGCAGGAGAAGGGACACAGCCTTTCCAGTGGACAAATGATTTATTCAGCACTTGCAAACAACAGTGGTAGGGACTTCTCGACTGCTATTGCTAAAGCCTCATCTTCTAACAAGGCAGCGTGAATCCAGTGATAACAACAACAAAAAAAGAAGCAGACTTTTGGTGCTGAGAAATTCCAGCACATGCAAAGGAAGTGGCAGGCACATACTACTCCATTCTAATTCTCAATACTCAGTTGGGTCTCTAAAATGGGTCAAGCACAAAGTTTGCCCATTTTAGAAAGATACGAATGCATAATTTCAAAGAAACAATCTTGTAGAATTTCAGCAACAAGATTTTGAATTGGCAGTGACATTTCCTGGCATAAGCTCTGAAATCTTTACCAAAACATGAAGTATTTGGTAAACTTCAGCAAAGTTTACCAAAAAAAAACATACTAGACGTGGTCACAGCTCAGATCCTCAGCAATAAGGATTTTGTGCTTCAAGTACATTAAAATTCACAGATCTTACCATGTCCTTACTTCCTTTTTTGGAGAGAGAATAAATTAAAACATCTACAGGCAAAAGCCTATGAACCTTCTTTCTGAAGGAAGCTTTTACAGGACACAAGTACCCAGACCAGTTATTGGGGTTTTTTGTTTTTTTTTTTTTTTTAATATAATTACAAGTTACTAGGCACACAGCAAGCATAGCCAAGCATATTTACTAGCAAGCTATTTGCAGTCTGCATTAAATAAAGACATGGAAAAGCAACATCCTGTGATACCTGGCACCAAAACTAAGCAGGCCAAGTGCGATCTCCCTGTGGAACAGAACATTTCTACAATAGTCTTACAGCACTGCAGACAAAATGCAAATGCCTCCTCATATTTGCAAAATAAATAGCCACCTACCCTGCTTTTTTAAATTATCCATTAATGACTGAGTGATGTTTGTGAGAGATGAAAGTGGCACACGTTCACTTGTCAATATACTTTCCAAAGCCTGTTAAGCAGATACGCAAGAGAATTAAACACTCATTTAATCTTATTGTAAAAACATGCAAGTTAAGCCAAGAATAGCTCAAATCTGACCACAATTTTTCATCTGTTTTTCACCTTCACAAATTCTTGTGGCATAATTTGTTCCTACAGAATGGTCTTCTCTCTTTTTATTATTCATGGACAATGCCTCGGGGAAGTCACAAGTCAAAGTTAATTCTAGTCAATATACTGTAAAAAAATTACCCAGAAAAAACTACCCAGAAATCCTAACCAGCTCAATTATTTGCTTCAAGGAACTCTAGGGGAAAGAATAACTTCTTTTGAAAGATTTAGCACTCTGATAATGCAGTACTTTTTTTCTAATATTAAAGTATACTCTAAATGTTCACCTGTTTTTTTGTAGCAGGATATTTGATATCAAGTATTAATTCCTTTGCTTCAGCTTCAATTAAATCTGCAAACAAAGACAATCACAACTTCAATTCATATTTCTCAAATGCCTTCTGAAGAGCAAGTCAACCTGCACCACAGTTACGGTGCGTATGGGTTGATGACATAAAGATGAAAATACTCTTACAGAAGCTCCCAAAATAAGCTCAGGGAAAAGGAAACAGAAATAACAGAAATCCCGAGCTACTTAAATATAGCTCATAGCACACAGAGCTGTCAGAATGCACCACGATCATGCTTGTGATTGTACACTTACAGAACAGATAATCCAAAAACCCTTTGATAACACATGATCTTAAGAAATTATACAAGAGAACCTACCTGGATCTGAGGCTTTAGCTTTGAGTAAAGCATTTAACTTCTTCACTAGATGCATATCCTTTGCTCGTTCACTCTTTTTATCACTGAAGGAAAAGAATTTTTAATTGCATGAGTGAAGAGGACTAAAAGTAATGATTGAATAAAACTGTATTTTTTAAATTATTTATGCTACTTTGAGATAACACCACAATAATGAACACCAAATTAATCCATACACACCAATGAGACTATTATAGAGTACTACTCAGCCTGGAAAGGAACACCAGAATTGCCCTCTCCAACTGTTTCCAAAAGCAATAATGAAAATAATTTACTTATATAGAACATAACAAGTCCTTACCTCAGTGCTAAATGGAAAGGTACATGGACAGTTTTTACACTTCCAGAGACTGGATCAACAAGGCAGATCTGGTAAGTCTGGGGCTGCCATCCCTGACTGGTCACATTGTTTAGACCCATTATTTTATAACCAGGATACAACAGCCTGAAACCAACAAAAAACAGCCTTTATACAGAAGAACAAAATTAGCAACCTCCCCTTTCCACATACTAAATAAAAGGGCAAAAAGTATTATAAAGCTAAGGTTTAATAACCGCTACAACCTTTATCAGAAAAGACTGTAGAGTGATGAAATATGACAAAGTCCCCATCTCTAGAACAACAAGCTCCATTCAGTAGAAACACGGGGCAGCACAAGAAGTGCTTGCCAGCACCACTAGCACTTTTACCCCTGGCATAGCCACATATCACTGTATTGCAGCAGCACAGCCACCATGCCTACCTGCTACCTGATTCTTACCTACAGTATTTCCCCACATTGAAGGCTCCAACCCGAGGCCCTTGCTGTGTGCTCCACACTTCCAGAATGCCTCTTCTTGGAGCATAGATCACAAGGAACTGAGCTACCCTGCTTGGACCCTGTGCATTTCCAAAAGGAGAAGAATCCATCTTCTCAGTTTCTCTCTCCTGAAGGTCCTCTACAGTCTGTATCCAACCAACTTCTGCATCACGGTATCCTTTGTAAGAGAAGACAGAAGTTCATTAGTGTGCAGAAATTAACACAGGATTAGTGCATCAAGCTGTAATCTTAAGCTTGTTTCAAAATGTGCAACTCCTGACTCCTGTAAAGAACTCTGGCCCATTGACTTGGAAGAGGGCCCACCAGAGAGTAGCCAAATACAGCCCTTGGCAAAGCTTTGGGGAGGAAGAAATTCTTCTGAAGAAGATATAAAAGAACCCCAAAATGCATCAGGTCGGTACTCTGGACATTACACCAGTGCAAGAAATTGAGGAGTCCTTGTTGTGCAGTCATCATGATGAAATGAGAATGTAACAAGCTGTGTATCTTCTTACTGATTTTTC
The DNA here is from genome assembly GCA_013397175.1 of Platysteira castanea. Taxonomy (NCBI): domain Eukaryota; kingdom Metazoa; phylum Chordata; class Aves; order Passeriformes; genus Platysteira; species Platysteira castanea. The sequence continues at coordinate 39,938 of VYXC01012098.1, read as the reverse complement.
AAAGTATTTATCTTCTCAGCAGAATTAAAGAGGGTACTAGAGCTTATCAAGAGAAAGAACCTCGGAGAATAAACCTAAAGCTCTTCCAAAAAAATTGTTAGGTCAAAAGCTTTCAGTTGGGAAACAGTCTGTGAAGAAAAAAACATTCAGAAAAATCTATGGCACACAAACCAAACAGACCAAATTTTAACCATAGGCCATGTAAGCATTCCAGGGATTTACAACAATACCCTTATGGACTTTATATTACACCTGACTAGTTTGTAATGAAGCAACATACTAAAATAGCAGAAATCATAAGTCTGAAACATAAGTCCCAGCGTTTCGAAGAATAGTATTTGTTATCCTAATATCACTACCATACCTTTCCACATGCGAACTGCAAGTCCTCTTGTAACATCCAGCAAAATAACCCTTCCAAATTCATCTGTTACTGCTGCTAAAGTGTTACATGGAGAAAGACATATCCTTTCACCATGGCGACGGGAATCAGGAAGCCCAAACCTAAAAAAATAATAATAGTCAAGCAAATCAACCGCTAGACAAATCCTTTCCTTTAGAAATAGTTAGATTTTCTTATAAGGATTAAGATTTCTTTTTTTAAGGTAACAGAAGATATGGGTAAAATTAAGAGCAAATTATGAAAAAGGTTCTTGTGCTATCTACCAAGATGTATCATAGCTCTGCCTAAGTCCTACTGAAAAAGCAAAGTTCAGAAAGTAAGATAAGTGATTGCCTTGTCATGCACTGTCAGGCAATGACTGTACAGTAACAATGAATCCAAACACTGGAAAGAAAAGATGAATAATTATTTGTTTCAGATTATTTCATTAATTATTTCATTATTCAGAATGATAAACTGAAATGAAACAAAGTTTAAAACAAATGACCTGCAAACTATTACTACTGCTTAAAGTCACATGTTCATCAATTCAAAATAATCCAAATAATTAAAAACACAAGAGATCTAAAGCAACTGACAAACTTACCTCACTGCCAATGGAGTTGCAGGCTCCACTTTTGGTTTCTGTTTTTGGACAGGTTCTTCTTCATGTTTACTCTTCCAACCGAGCCAGCCACTTGCAACAGAAAAACACGTAAGAAGAATTACACTAAAGGTCCTAAAATCCTCAGAATATTATGCAGCTCCTACTAAAAAAAAAAAAAAAAAAATTAATTTTATTACCTGGCAGCATTAAATAATGCTGAAGTCAGTTTGCTTGCAACTGCTAAGGCAACATGAGACAACAGTGGCTGTGAGCTACCCTGAAATAAAAGAATAAAGAGTTTAGAAAGTCAAGAAATAGTCAGCTGTGAACCACCCTGAAATGAAGGAACAAAGCCTTTAGAAAGCCAAGAAATAGTTCTTACACTGAACTCAACTGCAGAATAGTTTTTCAGGCCTCCTATGGACTTTCAGCTCAGAAAGCATAGCTTTAAGACTGCAAAATTTTAATTCATTGCCCCCAGAAAAGCCATTCTGACATCTCTTTACCATTTCAAAATCCTCCTGCAAGTCACTGGTAGCTCAGTATGTTTGTCTGCAACAGAAGTTAAAAAAACCCTGTGTATGATCTATCACAGAGAGTTAGCTGGTGTATGGCTTTGGCATCCTTGCAAATATCAGTGTAAGCAGTTTTTTCACAAGCATATTGGAAGAGCAAGTACAAAAGTAAAAACTCCAATTCCAGCATTTTCAATTAACTTTCAATCCTGATAAGGACAGACCACAGAGGGTCTGAATGTACAAGACATGGCTACATTGACATCCTTTTCCTCCCATACAACAGAAGATGATGTAAATATGCTACAGATTAAGCTTAAATAGCAGTTTTCTCCTACAAGAAATCACTACAATATACTCAAGGTCATGTTTGTACACAACCAAAGGCCAAAAACCTCCAAAAATCCTTAAGATGCATGTTCACACAATACCAACCTAATTTTTCAAAAACATTTAAGTTACTTAGTTGGCAATAAATTAACAAATTTTTTAAAATTACCTATCACATTCAGTTTACGACAGAAAATAAAATTTCTCATTAGTAGGAACCCATGCTAGACTTATCACATCCACTCCAAACCATTCCAGTTTCAGATGATCAAGAGGGGGAAATGTCAGCATAAAATGAACATAAGAATACTTCAGAAACACTCATACATAAAAACGAAGGATTAATTATTCAAAGTTTCAGCATGTCAGCTTTGTAGTACATACCTCCAGGGCAAAAAAGAACCCAGTGAAAGGATTGGCTCCAACAGTAACATACTGGGACATGGCAGGTGGACTGTTTTTTATAGCTGCATTATATCCTCCTATATTGGAGGCAGTCTTCATTTGATCAAAAGGACACAGTGTCATGATGCCTAACAAAAATATTAAAATGAATGTCTTAGACATTCAGAACAAAGGCATGCAATTGCTCCAAAATCATAAATATATTCCTATCTTCTTGACTGACCAGCCAACATTCAGGGGGAAGGGAAGAGGAACAGCTTTAACCACAGAAATGCCAAACAACATGGCAGAAACAACCTAGTGGACTTGGGCTAATTATAAAGCACATCTGGTTTGTTGAGAAGAAAAAAAATTCAGCAGAGTTCAGCAGCAAAAATACATGCACCAAACTCATTTCACCTGCCTTGATAGCAGTGTTCTGACCTCTTAGCTGCTTTTGTAGAAAGGGTGGAAGAGAAACTAAGCTTACTGTCCCTCAGATATGCCTCTCTGACCAGAACTGAAGCTTCTGCAAATTCCTGATGGGTAAAACTCTTGGAGAGCCTACAAGTCAGTTTTGTCCTTTTCAGAAAGGAACCATCTCAAATTTAATTTTCCTTATGTGCTAGACTCAGGGAAGACCCACACCAGTCTTAACCTGCCTGCCAGACAGTTCTTTCACCTGATAGAAATGGAAATAGCTGCATCTGATCTGATCTCTCTCAGCTGTTTCTTACCAAGCAACAAAGAACAAGACAGTTACAGCTGTAAGAGGGAAGGCTCAATCAGACTAGAAAAGAAAGGAAAATATATTTTTGATAATGGTTAATGAGATCATTCACTATGACAGCCTTCTCTCACTATGTATTTCTATCCAACCAGCACCACTAAGTGCTCCCAACCTGAATTTAACTGCACAAAAACATTAATTCCATTTTTTAAATACTTGAAATTAAACAGAAATACTTACCAATACTAGCATGGTCAACAATCGTATCCACATCTTGCAAACCCCATTTCTTATAAGCTAATGGTGGAGGCTGAACATTCTCATTGCCAGATGCTGCAGCTGACAAAAGTTGATAAAGCACAAAAAAATTTTTACTGAGTCAAAGACAAAGGAATAGCACAACAGAGGGGGAAAAAACCCCTCTGATGCAATCTGAAGCCACAAAACAACCTAGTTTTACATTAACATGCAGTGAAACATCTGCTAAAATGGCCTTTTGAAATACTTACCATCATCAAATTAAAACATTTTTAAAAATTAACTGAATAGAACTGCACATGCTATTCTATCATAACTACATTTTGCACTTGCAGGTAGTATATTCACTAGCTATTTATGGTATAATATTTTGTACAATTTTAAAAAGTAACTACAATTTATTTCTGTGGTTTGGGCATGTTTAAGTGGAAACTTCTCCACCCAAGTACTGGCAAAGTCAGCATACTCACTAGATATGTAACAGTGGGAGGTAAGAAAGGTGGTAAAACTAAACCAGTGAGTGACACTTTCACCTATTACCCCAAACACAGATGATCAAGAATGAAGGAAGATACAGCAATCCCGCCACAGATACTGCAACAAGCTTTAAGTCCCTCCCAATGCCATACTTGTGCCACCTATCACACAGTACTGTCATATAATTCTCCTGGACCCCCTGGAAACTGATCTTGTTTCCAAACTAGAGTATGAACAGGCTGTACTGAAGGAACAGGATCAAAGTCCGCAGAAGCAAACAAAGCATCAAAAGCTCTTAGACATTTACACAAAGAGCAGTGACCACCACTGCCATCATCACAGCATTATCACTTCCCATAAAGTCTTTATTGGGAAGAAGAGCATTCCACTGACAGTGACATACTAAGAAGCACCTTAGCAGTATGCAGTGGCTTAATGCCAGCAGGCAGCTGACCAAGACACAGCAGCTCACGCACTCACTCCTGTGGGATGCGGAAGAGAGTCAGAACAGTAAAAGTGAGAACACTTGTGGGTTGAGATAAAGACAGCACGCAAACAAAGCAAAATAATGAACTTTCTGCACTACTTCACATCAGCAGGCAGGTATTTAGCTACTTCCAGGAATGCACGGCTTCATCACATGTAAGAGTTACTTGGGAAGTCAAATGCCATAACACTGAAGATTCCCCCTTCCTCCTTTTCTCCTCCCAGCTTTTATTTCCAGGAATATCATCATATGGCATGGGATGTCTCTTTGATCAGTTGGGGTCAGCTATCCCAGCTGTGTCCCTCCCAATTTCTGGTGAACCCACAGCCTGCTCACTGTCAGGGCAGTGTGAAAAACAAAAAAAGCCTTGACACTCTGTAAGCACTGTTCCACAGCAGCTAAAATATCAGCATGCTATCAGTGCTGTTTTCATCACAAATTCAAAACACAGCCCCATACCAGCTACTAGAAAAAAAATTAACTCTATCCCAGCCAAAGCCAGTGTATGGTATTACAGTGAGCATGTAGAAGACAGTCAATACTACTTGGACAACCTGAGCTCTGAGAACATTTTCCGTAAAGGAAGAAACATCCCTGAATGCAGTAGGTGTCAATATATCAATGAGCAAGCAAGGAAGATCTAAATTCCACCTTGATTTGATATTTAACCTGAGTAAATTTCATAAAAAATAAAGAACTATTAACAGATTCAAAAATAAACATTTCCTCTTACACGTACCTCTTGCTACCTGATTGCGACATGCACGAAGGGACTGGAAGAGGCTGAAGCCATCAATTGTCACAATTGCCGCTGGATACAAGATACTTAGTTCTTCATTCTGAGGAAAATATGAGAAGGAGACAAAAAATAGATCACTTCTACTGTTATAACAGCTTATTTTGTGGCTTTTTATACTATTAATTACACAAAGATGAGGATTACATCCAGAGACTTAACATGTAACAAGCCACAGGCAACAGACTAAGGCAAAACTACAGAAATTCAGTATTAAACTGTCCCAGAAATTATTTTAGCCATACAATTTTATATTTTTATCTTCTTTTAATAACTTCTTTGTTTGCTTAATGTATTATGGCTTAGGAAGAAAATACGTAAGTTACAGCAGCTTTTGAAGGCCACAGAAAACAGGTTAATCTAGAATGCAAATATCACGGTTTTAGGAAGCCAAATTCTGAAACTGGATTACTGCCTGCCTGAATTACCACTTGGGCACATAAATGCTAATCTGGTGATGTAAATTCAAGACTCAAATTCCTTAATGCTCCTGTATTTCAAAACTGATCCCAAAAACGTCATGCTAAATCACATGAGTACTTGTACAAAGAAAACATGGAAATTTCTGTGATTTTGTTAGTTTTTCGCATAAAGCTTGCCACCTCAGCCAAAAGCAAGGAAAGCTACTTTATTTACCAAATAGTCTGAGTTCTGCAGAGCCTTCTCTGCAGGAGAATGACTCACCTAGCCTTACAAACATTCTTTTCATTTCCAGCTATCTTCTCTGTGAAATAATTAAGATAAGTTCTTATGAATGAGTATGAATAGCTCTTGGCACCCGTCCAGTTACATTTTCTCCCTTCATCAATGCACTATCATATTTTTTGCACACAAATGAATAAACAGAAAATGAATGAAGTATTCCTTTGCCAACAGAGAAAAATAGAACAAATCTATTGAGCTAATACTCCAAAAAATAAAAAGACATTCTGAATCCTCAAACTATACAGGCATGAATAAATCTAGAACAAGAAATCAAGAGTGTCTTGTTCTAAGGAATCGTCCATCCCATCAAAAACTGGTAAAGGACACAGAGGATTCACAGAGAAGACTCCCTTCCATACCCCGTAACATTGGCACTTCGCTTTTGAAATAATCTGACAAAACCTGTTCTGTGACACCAGGATGCCTCGGAATTTCATAGGTTCTGCACTTGAGCTGAAGGACAGGATCTTCATTCAAGAGCTGTGCAAGAAGCAGCACTCCACTCTAGAAAAGAAAGGATAATAAGCATGAACATTTCTGTCCCTTTTCTTAGGGAAGGCAAAAAGCACAATATGCAGAGACCAAATTTAAAATACACAGATGTTTATGACAAGAGCTCCTTTGTCCTGCCCTGCTGAGAAACGCACCTCGGTGTAAAACCGAACGTAGCCAGAGGTGAAGCCAACCACGATGCATGTCCAGTCAGGGCGGCCTGTGGAGCTCCTGTTTCACAAAGATACACTCAAGTTAAAAACAAATCCCATTCTGAGCTAGAGACATAGCAAAGTGTCACATAAGGAGACTAGTGATGCATACTTCCTTACCTCTTCTGACTTGCCAATGGAATACACAACACGCTACTCACACATTCACTAGAAACAGAAACAGAAAATTAGTGGTTTTCCCTAGTTGTGAAATTTTACTCCACACAAGAGATCTTGCCATGTCAGCACTTCGAAAGTTTTAATAATTTATTAATGCAGCACACCATATATCAAATTCACAGTAAGAATCAAAAAAAGTCCCTTCCTTTTAAAGACATTTTCAATTACAAGAGTGCCCAAACTGACTGCATCAGTGCTTTTTTGTACCTTTTTAATGCTGTTTTTCATAAATCACAGACTGATCATTCTGTCAGTACTGTTCAGCAGATTCAAGTTAAACTTCATGTACCTAAAGGTAAATTATTTTTTCTGATCTATAATGATATGCCATGAATAACCACTTTTCTTTTTTTTTTAAAAAAAAAGAGCCAAGTGAACCGTACATATCAAAATAAATTTTTGATATATGCAATTAGGTAGATCTTATATCCACTGCCTTTCAGTGCCTTATAATTTGGAGCATTTGAATATGGTCTTCCCAGTTAATGCAATAACTGAGCATGCTCAATGACAGGCAAAGCATGCAGAAGGCAAGCAGATAGGCAGGCCTCAATATCTCAAATCAGAAGTTATTTAACTGTTACCATGATACAAAGTTTTACACTGTCTGGGGAAACAGAAGCAGTACAAAGGTTTTATGAGACAGCATATAATTCAAGATGACATCCCAAACAGCACTTAAAAGCATAAATGCCAGAAGTACTGTTAATTATTTACATTTCAGGTCACATCCGTTTCCCAAAGAGTGACTAAATAAGCAGGATAGACAATTAGAGAAGGAAAGCTTTCTAAATCCAAGGTTGAGATGAGCTGCAATTTCTTTACATCCTCAAAGCAATATTAAATATCTCAGTGACATCTCATCTTCCAATAGCAAAGCTTAGCCACCACAGAACATTCTCAATTGAAGGCAACTTTGGGGAAAGAAAAAAAACCCAAAAACCAACAAAAAGAAGTCAAGTCTTTTGACAATCCGACAGTAATTACCATATTTACACCTCCACAGAATAATAAATCAAAATATAGTGAATATAAGTGCACCTATCTAAAGAGTGCTACCTGTTTCATATGATAGCATCCCTCAGGGCTGTAACAGTAGCAAGAAACAAACCCTCAAACAGAATTTCTTTTTTTTTTTTTTTTTAATAAAAGATGTCAGGGTCATTTCAAACGCATGGCAACAGCAGTTTTAAAAAAGCATTATGATTTTTACAGGTTGGAGAGAAGCTGATGAAGTCAACACCTCCTGCAGCAAACAGAAGGTTGAAGGCAATAGGGAGCATGTTCAAAGGCAGACAGCAACTCAAGGCTGCAAATGTAACAGCAAAGTGCAAAATCTTATTCCATATGGGAGATTCAAAAAAGCTTCTGTCTGGTTATTAGAAGACAGATGAACCAAAAATATTGTATAAATACCAAATGTATGACCAAAGCAAATTTTCCAAGTCCCTAAGTGACTTAGAGCCCAAAACCATATTTTGATCAGAGAGATGGCTTTATGTGTTGCAGTCCAGTGCAGCTTCTGAAAACAGCTTTGGCCCACGGAAGAACCAGGGACACGATATTTCATAGGTGTTCATTTGGTCTTTATTTCTCCTCCAGCCAGCATGGCCGGTCACCAGGCACAGACTGCCAGCACCTGGGAAAACCCCCACAATTTCCCGGGCCAGGCAACACGAAGCCACCAACGGCGAACAGAACCCAAGAACGTGTGACCATAGAGCAGGGGTCCAAGAAACCCTGTGCCCTGCCATGCGTCCCCCCAGGCTGAACGGGGGGGTAAGCCCCAACATTTATGCTTGTTTGAGGTTTTGAAAAGAAGAGAAGTATTTCTAGAACAACTTTATACGTTTCCAATTGCAACATCTCCTCAGAAAATTTAATCTCTACTATAAAAGTAGATTTTTCAAATGAGTACTAATTTTTTTCCCTTCTAGAACAAGAACTTATAAAAAGCATGTCTAAATTACACACAAATACACTGATTTGCAGATAACCCTTTTAATTTGTAAGAACTTGTCCTGTGATACCACACAATGCACAGGAGTGATCTCCTTTGCAGATACTGTTTCTCATCACTCATGTTATTCTGTTTGTTTCCAACACTGATACACATAAGACCAGGAATGCACTCAGATGAAAGGAAAAAGAGTACAAGTAAAAAGCATATGTTAGTAATTGCTAAACATGAAAGTAACATCTTAATCACAGCTGCATTTCAACACCTACCCTTCTTCAACATTCAAAGAGCCACTCCAGCCAACAGCATATTGCATTTCCTCCTTCCCCTTGTCACTGTGCTTCCATTTAGCTGCCATGAAGAATAAAGACACCATCTATAAAACTCCAGTGTCTTGCATCTCATAAATGTAGTTCTATTTCTGATTCTTCTCTTTGGTACAATACATGCTACAACACTTTATCTAAGTGCCAATTACAAACCTTGAAGATCATAAAAATAAAAAGACATTTTTAGTCACTTTGCTAAAGAACTCATACATTTTCCTAGAAATTTACAAGGAACAACACACTACTAAAATTCTGAAATGCCTAGTTTTGTTTAAAAATATTTATACAGTAATCCATCAAATTTTAAAAGGTTCAATTCATGAAACAGGTGTACCTTTAAAAGTTCCAAGAGCCCTGCTTCAGAGTAAAATATAAAGCCACCCATTGCTCAAGATGGTATTCACCCACTGTTCAAGAATTTTCTATCAAAGGTGGAAATTTCAAGAAATTCACATTAATACTCCTTTCCCCAGGTGATACTGGCTCAGGTCATTTTTAAGGGAAAAGAAAACTAAGGTCAAGCATTTCTTAATGGCTAAAACCAATAAAAAAGTTTTGGTTTTCTTACTGAGAAAAACTAATGTCAATATCTCTGAGCATTTTAAAACTACAGGGTAGCTGTAACACAAGAATTATGTCTTGGGGGATAAACAGAAGGGAGTGGGGCAAACAAATCTTGTTCTGGTTCCTATAAAGTGTTGTGGCATAAACACTCAGTGGAATGGATACTTACGCACTAAAAAGACTGCTTTCTGTTCATTAGCTATTACCATCAGGTCATTGGTTGGTGACAAGGACAACACACAGTCCTGAAGCCAGTAATTTCTCTGGTTCTTGGAATTAGATTCCTCTTCTTCCTGGAGGTAAAGCTTTAGTCAATGTATGCAAGAATTTTTAGACACAGCAGAACTTGCAAGGCTAATGAGAACAATCTGACTTGCCCTCCATAGCAGTGCTGAATGGATTTTTTTATTACTGACCACATCACTTCAGCTCCAACTTGCACGAAAAGCCCTGAGAAACACAGCAGCCTTGCACTAATTCTCTGTGTTTACAAAACAGAGAACAAAGAAGTACTCATCACTAGCTCTACTTAAAATCATCTCCTTTCAAAGAGACACTAGGAGAATGAGATTTAAAATTTTAAAATCATTGATTAGAGTGGAGAGAATCTCTGTAGTTATTCTCTTGCAATCCATACTTGAACCATTTATCCAAGCTTATACATTAACCAGTATTAAGTAAATACATGCACATATGAAGAAGGTAATCAAGCTGCTATTCATATGGCAACATGTATCAGGTGCCTTTCCACAAAGTAACTTCACAATGAAACAATTCCAAACTAAATGGTGCCAAGTTTTAAGCATATAAAGATGGGTAAATAAAAACTTAGATACCATTCTCATGTATAAAGGCAAAAAAATTACCTCTTTCTTCCTTGGGGCAACAAGCCAAATATTTTATTGTGGCACAAACAAAGAGCTCCTGCTAATCATAATTCAAAGTCAGGAAGTAACAGCCTTTCAGAGAACTGCTGCAAAGTCTCAGAGCTGATACTCCTGGTTAGTTAGATCCATCTTCTTACCCAATCACAGCAACACACTTTCCTTTGCCCACAAACTCCATTTCCATATCCAACCCTACTGCCTCTTAGCTTTCCAAAATATTACTCCATCCTCTCATTTCAAAGCAGCTATGTACAAATAAAAAACCCAATGGCTTCAGTGTGATCATTTTCTGATTCATTCTATTTATTGTTACAGTAAAGTTGCATCCGCTTGAAAATACGCACATTTACTCCCAGCAGAAAAATAAACATCAAACTGTAGGAATAATTTGCATATCATGCTCTTCATCAGTTATTCATTGTATTTATTTCCTTGCATAAGCTTGTACCATAGAAATGGTCATAGTGCACATAAAAATACCTTGTATTATAAAGTCTACATTAGCACACCACAAACATTCTGTGAACTATCACTGTCCACATCATCTCTTAATTTGTGTAAGAGAACCTAATTTCATGTGATTTTTGTCTATTGATGGATGCCAAATTCTATAGCAACACTTTTTCCCTATTTACTGGCATTTTTCAAGAGTATACAAAAAGGCAATGAAGTTGTCTGAGATACTCATGACAATTTTAACTCCTCATGACAGAGGTAAATGGATCATGTGCAAAAACACATAAGTAAAAGCCAAAGAAAAGCCTTGTACTAATTTTTTGATGTCATGATTTTCAGACTGATGAAAAAGAAACAGAAATTATAGGCTTGTCTCAAGATTAAAAGGAATTACAACAGTATTTCAGACAGAAAATTTAAAATTATCTGTAAACATAAACAAAGAACTTGAAATATAAAGACATAAATGGCCATCTCATATTAGCTACAAAAGTAAGCTAATGGTTGAAAAAGGAAAAGCACGGAACTTGTCAAAACAAACTACTTAAAGATGAAAGAATGATTAAAATCTGCATTTAAGAAAAGACATCAGCATCGTCATTCCTACAAAATAACTAATCAGATCCATAAATGGAAACCTTATAAAATAAACAGAACTTTTTATTTCATTTTCAATGCCTTCTCAGAAATTGCTATATTCCATGGAATAGATACTTGTCCAGGGCACAAGCAATTCCAAGAAACAATGACTTTTTCACCAACTATAATGCAAATCAAGAGTTAAAAGCTTTAACAAGGGAATTGATTGTTATATTTCACTAGTAATTCTCAACTCTGTGCTGGACTCACGCACTCATTTTGCTGTGTGTTCAGACACACAGACTCCTCTATTTATATGCTCTCACACAGAACAACCTATTCGCTGTGTATGATAGCAAACCCTTTCTGATGAGTTTGGCCTGGAATCACTGGTAACTTTAGAGGAAAACATGTAAGTAGAGGATGTGAGAAGGGTGTGAACCACCTGGCAGAATAGTGACATTTTAAAGAAAGGAGTGAAAAATTGAACTATTTCAATTTAGAAATGCCTGCTGGTTCTGTCAAATTACAACAAAAGTAAAAAAACAAGTATTTTTCCCCTCATTCAGGAAGTTATAAACATTACAGCACATCTAACAAAGATGTGACCTGAGAAACATACTCATTTCATGGCAATTATAGTGGAGCTGAGTACCCATCCTATTTAAAAGTTTTTATAACCCTGTCATTCCTGACAGTGTCGGTGATTCATCCCTGGGAGACACCATGTTCATTTCAATTTGTCTGCCACCTCATCTGAAAAATCTGTTTCTCTGCTGAACAGTCACAAGGATACTGCCCAGCAACTTGGGCATCCTTCCTACACACTGAGAAAAAGACAGCAGATAAGGGGTTTGTTACCAAGGTGAGGTCTGGATTCCTCAGAGCTCTTAGAGGGAATTAATCAAGTAATTCTGTTGAGATGATTCATTCGGGTGCAAAGGATTTCTACAAGCAGCTTCACTGACATCTCATCAAGTCAGCTGGTAGGCTCAGCTTTACAAACAATTAGCAGACCAGCCCTGCTACTCTTAGTTGAACGAGTTGTGCAGAAGAATGCTTTTCCCCCTTTAAAGAGCAACTGGGCTGTTCTATCCCACATAGGTAGTTCAAACCCTCCTGTAACACCATCCACATATCACAACATAAAAGGAGCACCAGTGATTCTTAGGAAGATGTCTATGTCATTAATTCACGATTTAGTATTTTCTGATTTATACTAACTCAGGATTTAGGATTTTCTGATTTATACTAATTCATGATAACTATAGCTTCACTGCCATGCCCTACTGTTTCTGGCTAGCTATAGCACAAAAAAGATGCCCCCAGCTGCAGCAGCACAGAAAGATGTGTGTATACTCCAGTGAGAAAAACACTACAAAACACAAGAATATGAGCAATTATCAAAATAGGTAACATCCAAGTTATATTTAGAAAAAAAACGACAGGAGCAAGGAACAAACAAGCAGTCACATTTAAAACCCAGGTCAAGACCTCTCTTGCCCAGGTGACAGCTATAGAGGAGGAAAAAACCAAAACACCACACACACAAATTAGTGGAAATGTCTTCTATAATAGGGAAGTTAGCAATACAAATATACATAAGAACTTACAGGTTCTTGTAATTCCGCTTCATCCCAGGCTCCCCAGCCACCATCTTCCCAGCTTGCTGATCTGCCTGCTTTAAGTGAAAAAAGACTTGTCACAGGAATGTAGCATAGGCAACAAAACGATCGTTCTCCTTTCCCCACTAATGAATTACAACTTTTTTATGGCGGATACTAAAGGAGTTCTACTGAAAGACCCCTGAAGTGTCTTATTTATCTGTATTATATTTACTTCCATTTCTGATCCTATGGAAGAGTAATAACAGAAGATGTACCCTATGTACAAACTGGAAACAGGTTTAACAACACCTATGTCGCATTAATTCTGACAGCCTGCATCCAGAACTCTGGACAAGTTTCATCCTACAGTGCCTGAGACAACAGTCACTGACCATTGAACAGGGCCTTTCTCCACTAGAACGAATTATTCAAGCAAATTTGTCTTTTCTCAGGTTCTTATAGAAATTCAAGAGACCCAAGATATAGCCATAGTTTTTTATAGTAAGAGGGCACAAGGGGGGAAAGCCTATGTGTCCGCTTGGCAAAAAATCTCCAGCAGGTAGAGACATAAAACCTCTCTGCAAAACCTTGATTTATGGAATTATTACTACTCCAAAGACAAGAAAAGACACATCTTGTTCATTTTAGGCAGCTACAAAGGGAGGAGAGACAGCAGGCTCCCTCCAACTCCTCAGAACTTTCTGTATATGCCCCCAGATGCTTTACTAAGACAACCTGTAACACACCACAAGAACCACATATGCACAATTTTATGAGAGACAGTATTTCTACACACAAGTATTTTCCTTTCCATAATGTGGATTATCAGCCAGTTTAAGTCAATTACAGGATCAGCCACTAGCAACAGAAGCTCATTTCAAAAGGGAACGATAGCACACAAATCCATCTGTGACCACAAAACATCTAAGCCCAGAATATACAGACCCCATGAACAGCAGCAAAGCAAAAGCTGAAGGTTTGGCCTCTGAGAAGAAAATGAGCACAAGGACCTTGGTCATTCACATCTTTGCAAGATAACAGAGACGAAAATTAATGAGAGACTGATCAGGATGGTCATAATGAGTATCAATTATGTCATTCAGAAACCTCAGAGTTACCACAAGCTCACCAAATACCCTAAACACCTAAGAAAACAGAGATTCATAGAGACAAGCCTACTTCTCAGTTTTAAGAGTGAATGTAGAAGTCATTTTTTTTTTCACCTAAAAATGTAGAACTTGATAAAAATTTAAAAGCCACAGCTATTTCGTAGTAGCAGATGTACAGTTCTCAGCCACCACCACCAGGACCCCTCAATAACACCACTGTAGTTCAGTAGAAAAGTCAAGGACTGACTTCCATCCAAGCATGCACTGGAGTGAAATCTGAAGCAGTAACATCAATAAGACTCCAAGGGTTTTCCAAGGATTTCTTTCAAGTTTTTCCATTAACTGCTGCTGTCATCACAAATTTGACCTTAAGAAGAAGTTTAAACATAATGTCTCAAATGAGTTTAAGTTTAGTTTTAAGATACAATATCTGCCATTTTGGATGGTCAAACAATACAGACAAGAAGGTTTGTATCAAGAACAATTTTGTTTGATCTAAAAACTCGTAGTTGCGTTACCACCAAGCAAGGAAAGGTTGAACAACAAAACAGGAACCTGTAATCTCTCTATTTAGGCAGATTTAAAATCTGCTCCTGTATAGCTAATGAAGATAAAAATCTTTGAAAAACTATTTTAGTTTATGACATGAACTCTCCCCCAATGCTGTTGAGAAGGTATTTTAGGAGACTGTAGAAGACAAAATGCCCACTCCATTTTAGCTCTGTAAAATGGAAAGGTCTGTACCATCTGCAAAATGGGCAAGTCAGCCAGTTTTACTGCATCATCATCATCAATACAGATATAACTGCAAAGTTATTTCAGACATAACTATATAAGCAACAAGCTTCCAAGGGTCACAGTCTCATCTTGTATTTAAGGTTGAAAATTTTCCAGTGTACAAACATAAAAAGGAAAATTATGGCAAATACGTTGGAAATAGTAACCACAAGAAGAAAACAGTAGTTAACTTCAATGTTTAGATTAGGATAGCTGATAAAATTCTACTTTTGTTTGAATTTTATTATCTCAAAAGACAAAAAAATCCCCTTCCTATAAAATTATTGGAGGAAAGAAATCTGTCCATGTGCCATGGTCCAGAGAGAAACATAACCATATCCAAGAAACACAGCTGGGGCCAGTGCCTTCCCTACGGCACAGAGCAGACCAAGCTTCCCAAGAAACCTCAGACACTTCAACTCTGATACTGAACATCCACAACATAAAACTGCACCTGTGAGGATTTTTGCTGCCTCTGTGAAGAGCTACAATTTCATGGCAGTTGTCATCCTGCTGGGATGATACTAGATAAATGAAAAAAGATGGGAAAATGATGTAACGGTGAGTCACCATTCCACTGACGAAACTGCAGAGATCTTTTGGAACTGTGGCCTGCTCTGGAAAGCCAGCACCTTCTCCAGCTTACAAGGGTTTACAAGCCTGCTCTTTCATATCCATCCTCCACGTTGTATAGACTATCCCAGGATGCACTATCATATGTATTTTTCAAGGCCTGCATCCATCTTGCCTGTATGTTCCTTTTTTTAAGGAGAAATGAAATTAAAAGTTGTTTTCTTATTCACATTATTCTTATTATTTAGACATTTCACCTATGCAATGAATAGTGAAGCGAGGCCTTAAACAATAGACAAGAACCTCTGGAACAACGGACAGAGAAGGCACGGAGGAGAGTGTCATAAAGTAACTCAAAGCAGCAGTTATTCACCTGTGCCAATGAACTCCAAAGTATTCCATGGAGGCTGTCAGCTTGCACAGCCTTTCCCACCCACCAGCAGTTGACAAGGTTGGTCAAGTGAGAGGCCAAGTCCACAGAGTCCAAGATCTGTTACAATGAAGATTTTAAGATATATCCCACCATTTCCTTTAGCAACATTACAGATCAGAACTAGCAACTGTGGAATGTAGCACATTATCTAGTGACCAATACCTAAGCGAGCTGTAAGCAGTTGCAACACAGTAATTCTTTCCAGTCCTTCTTTGGAGGGGGGAAAAAAAAAACAACAAAAAACCACAACAACAACAAAAAAAAAAAAATCAAACTTTCCTGCACAAATCTCTATGTCCATTCACCTTTATCTCTGACTAGTATTAGATGTCTTATAAACAGTTCGACTTACTTGCAGCAGCAATATTCCAGATTTTGCTTTACTGAGGAAATTGCAAAAATTAAAGTTTATCTACTGGATTTACACAAACCACCTAATTCTTTATTTGAAGCATACAGCATCAACACATTTGAAACTTTAGAGCTGGTTTAAATGCTGTACATGTGCAACACTGGTGTTAAAGCACAAAAAAAAAATCATTTAAGCACATTTATCATAAACATAATACCCAAGAGAACAATTTCTACCTATAAGCATGTTTTGTTTAAAAGAAAAGAACAGAGGAAAGAGAAAAAATAGCAACAGATCTAGGCCACTGGCAGGACTGACTGGCATTTAACAGGTCAAATTCAATATGAAAGATGTTTTTACTCACTTCTCAAATTACAGAATAGACATCTGAGACAGAGATGACAGAAAACTGCCAGTGTCCTACCTTCTAGAGCAGCAGCACAATGACCTGGGGCAGGCAGCTGAAACCATTCCTTCCTGCCCTCACACTTATGTTCCAATTCTATGCAGGAGGTTACTGGAGGATGTGCTTGGACACACGTAATGAATTCCCATCCATGCTTTAAGAATATAAAACATTAATAGGTAACAGTGCAAGAAATGATTGCTCAAGTGTAAGAGTTGCAGATTTTTTTCCATGCATGTTAACTGCAATTCTGATACGACTGGATTGCATAATTATGGAAGAAATAGAAGCAGTTTCTTTTCTCTTCAGGCCAAGGAATTTTAGAAATAGCTTAGAATCTTCTTGCAATTCAGGAATCATAGGCCATTTATTCACCAAATTCCTCCAACATGAGGACTGACAAATACTTTAGGCTATTCTGCCAACATTACAAGGAAGCCTCTCTTGAGACTAGTTTTATATTTGTTCTCTCTTCTCACTCCAGACATTCTTAAGTGGGGAAAAAAAAATCCCAAAAGCACTCAAACTAAGTTAGTTTCCTAATCACAAAAATAACCACTTAAACATTTTTTTCTTCCTTAAGGTGGTCACAACTGCTTTCAACAAAGTAAAAAATGACTGAATTAAAAATAATCCAGGTACTACATAGATATTTTTAAAGTAATACTGCAAAGTTCCATGGCTTACAGTTGTAACTAAACCCCTCCAAAAAAATTTGAAATACCAGAGGGAAAAAAAAATCCAAAGCTCACAGGAAACAAATGAAACAGATTACATACAAAACATAGTATTCCACGCTTTTTTTCAGATGCAAGTGATGCCTTAAGTTAGAGCAAGAAAGAATGAAGCCTGTGCAGGAAAGGAGGTGTCAAAGCAGCAAAAAACTCAGGTGAGAAGATAGTTTGGATGAACTACTCTGACACCATTCTGTCACATATGCTGAGAGCATGTCATTTACTCTTCCCCATATCTGAGCTGTATTAACTACTACAGATGTAACTCAATTCAGGCAGAGCACATATTTCAATGACATTTTACATGAAAACTGAAAGAAAGGAATACTAAACGTATATAATACAATCTGGAAAGGGAGGATCTGATTGAAGAGGTGATGAAAAAGAGCTTGTCAGAAGAGTATTCAGTAGGAATATAACTGATTCAATAAGACTGATACAGAAACAGTTAACAATCCTAATGCTAAATGTAATCTAGAACTTCATCTTGTAATGTATTTTTTTCTTTGTAACCTTGTTGGCAACTCAAATAAAAAGCCTGGCCTTCTGTATTTCTGAATTAAATCAGCTGATCCAGATAAAGCAAAGTGTACAACTCCAAAGATGCTGGAGCCAGGAACTGGGCTGAAGAGCACTTTTCAGGCTGCTGTCAATGTAACAAGGCAGGATTTTGGAAAGGAGTCTCTCTGACAGGTTTAAACCATCACTTCTACTGTAAAAAGAAGCAGCAAAGTGACACCTCATAGCTCAGAGCAAACTCTCAGGTCAGGGGGTCAACCTTTTGCTTCCCCTGAATAAGAACAAATTCACTGTCATAAATGGAGATATCATTGCTTGTGAACTCTCAAGGCCAAGTTTAGGTTTGTTGGCTTTTTTCCTTATTAATTTCATTTCAGTAATGAGAGATAAACACACCTGGGAACTAAAAATATCTGCACACTAAGAAAGTACTGAATTTTTGTTTTACCTTAACACCCCCAAAGCTTATCTAGGAGCAGTCCTACCTGGCTATGCCACTGAATTGCTGTCATCAAGCCTATAAAATGTTTTAAAATGCGGTTCAAGCTGTGAGTATACTGGAAGAACAGAGACACACATAGCTCTAAATAAACTGCAGTTAAATTCTTCAATTTATAAATATTATAGAAAATGTTATATGTCTTGCTCTATTTCCTGCTCTTTTCAGGTAAACATCCAATAATTAATTTCTGAATGCTAAAATTCTGTCATGCCTGCAAAGCTTTATTGCAAATAAGATGGATTTTGTTCATGTGCACATCGGTATTTCAGACAGCTGTTTAACAGTTAACTGTTACAGCTGTTCTCTGATCCAGCCAAGAGCAGCCCAAAACCTCTTCAACACAGCAAGATGTCAAATTAAATGTGATGCAAACACTTCCTATTCCCAGTATTTGCACAATTAAAACAGCAGTTTTCAGAGCCACTTAGACACCACTAGGCTCAGGCTCCACAGAGGATTTGTGCCTCATTAGCAGCATTACTTTTCTCAAGACTCTTAAATTCTCATGCTTAAGTCCTGTTCATTAAAATATGAAAAAGCACTCAAACTTCTTTTCCCTAAAGAATAAAGATACAGTAACTCCATATAAAGCATTTTAAACCAACTTACTCTGTAATGCCAGGTTTATTTACTTAAAGCATGTGAGGCAAGATCCAACCCAACAGCTGTTATTCTAATATGGGCATTAAAAAGTAGCTATATTTTGCTTGATGGCAGATCAATGGTCAGCTCCAGTAGTCTATGAACACTTCTTAAATTATTTCAGCATGGCATCAGTAGCAATTTTAACAGATGATTGCATAACACAAGCATGAAGCACACTAACCCTTCCTTCCAGTGTTTACTGACTGAGCAGCAAAGAGGCACCTGCAGAACTGACTTCACACAAGGTTCAAAGGAGGAGGACACCTTTCTTTTCCTCCCCAGTTTACCAGACAAGTGTATCCTTTGCTCAAACAAGACAACCCGTTGGGCTACAGGAAAAACTTAAATGAAAAAACTTAAGTTGTAGTTTATAAGATGCTTTCCATTATCCTGTTCTACTGTTGAATGTGTTTAAATGTTTACCTGTACAAAGAAAGGGAAAAAAACACAATCAAGTCCCCTTGGAATAAAAATCCAGATTTTTTTTTTATTTACCCACACCTGTATTTTTAATATATGCAACACTTTGCTAAGCCTTTTCAAGTTAAATTTGAAATTTACAACCTAGATTAACTTTTATATAAATGAAATATACTATGTAAAATACAAAGTGACAAATTACAGGTTTTTTACTCAAGCTAAAGACAACGTCAAAATTGAATTAGTCACAGTATCTTATTGTGATTTAGAAATGTATACTGCTTGCATTTTCAGAAGCAAGCAAATTCTCTTCATTTAAAATGTTACTGCAAAAATGCTTTTACATTAATCACCCTAAATTTTATTTCAGCAAATGCATTCTCAGAAAATATTTTGGTTAGTTCTGTTAGAATCAAAATATGGCCAAAGTTAAAACAGCATAAAAAACTTCTTTGTTCTGTAACTAAGAAACCAAAAAAGACAAAGTCTACAGCCTCCACTAAAAACCCGAAGCCCCACACACTGAAGATCCCAGAGGCACCTTTTCAAAGACATTTTTATCCAAAACCTGACTGGAGTTCTAGAAAATTCTAATAAACATCTGAAACATTAAGTTATGACTAAACTAATTTGTTAACACAAATGTACTTTGTTAAATTAAAATATTTAATATATATTTATTTCCCTAAGGTAGCCATCATTTTTCATTTAACTACAACATTTAAATACTAGCAAGAGTTTTCATACAAATGAAGCACAGCTTTAAAAAAAAGAAAATAAGTGAAAGGTGCTCATCCTTAGGTAAAAATAAAAAATACTTAGAGTTTTGACATGTGTTTGCTGGTATTTATATAATTGTTTCTATGAAAATAAACACAGTTTAAGTTTAAAAGTAAAGTTTGATTTGATAGTAAATTAACATCTCTGTTGAACTTACTAGTAAAAAAACCTAGTCTTTATTTTTTCCCTACAAAGTAAAAATACAAAAGTAGATTAAAAATCCAAGTTTTTAAACATTCAACCTTATTAAACCACTGTTTTAAAACAGTGCGTTCTGTCAATAGAAGAGTTTTTACCAAAGCATTCCCTGATAAAAAGCATTTATTTATATCTTGCTTAGTTAAAAATATTTGCCTTGGCTCTTTGTGCCATAGAAGCACAATATACACTTCAAAACCAAATAAAATCAAGAAAAATTTGCTAGGTTTTTCTTTCCTCAGTGCACAACATGAGAAGCAGAGATTTGTTGCGTGTTCTCACACCTCCTCCCTTGAACTTCATTTACATCAAAGAGTTGTTACATGTGAACAGTGTAACAGTCAAGGTACACAACAACTATCCAAGAGAAAAGGGAGCAATTTTGGACTGCTAGGCAACAAGTTGCTTGCTTACTAAGAGAAATGAGTGGATTAGTGTGTAGGTGAAAAAAGCAAAGGAAGAGAGAATGAAAAACTGAATTAAGTATATCCAAGGACTGTGGGTGACCAAGAGACAGGCAGTAACTGCAGGATCCAGACTCTGATCTCAGCCCCAGTTACAAAACAGCCCTGCAGCTTGGCTGCTCAGCTGTCGGGGCACAAAGCAGCAGCAAAGCAGAACTGAAGGAACAAGCCTAAGAGGAAAACAATTTCCTGTTCCACACAGCCAAACCCAGCTTTTTCTAACCCAGGATATCTCCACAATTTACTCACTTCTAATTTAAGATACCTCTGCAAGTTGTAGCAGCACTTCTCCCTCGTCAAACACAAATGCACTAAGAATTTTTGCTTCAAAATTACTACGTCACAATCCTATGTCTAAACCACTTTGGGAACTCTCACTGGCTGACATTTATACTTGTTTATCCTGAACCATGCAAACAGCTGTGGTAGCAAAAAATTACAGGCACAAATCCAAAAGATTTCAATGAATCTAAATGAGCACTATTTTGAAAAACACTTGCTTCTGCCTCAATGACTGAATAAGCAAACATAAAAATAGTCCAGAATACAGCCCACTCATTAAAATGGAACAGCAGCACATTTTGGAACCTGCATCTTCTTTGCTTCTATCATTTTTGTAGTTTTACAGCATACTAAATATTTTCTCTCTTTATGGCTGCCATTTGATTAATTCCCCTCCAATAAAATATCCAAGTTATTTTACACAAATGCATCTCACGTGCCATCAAATAAGAGAAAAATATTTTAATTTCTTTCAACACATATTTTTAGAAACACACATTCCAATCCTTTGCTTTTATCTTCAGAATTCAAGAGATACTAACAGAAGTCTTCTGATTCCAGAATCCCTCCTTTAGATATAGATGATACCAAAGCAAAGCCATATGGAACTTGTTATGCATTTTTTAGAGAACTATTAAAGAACAAGCACCAGCAGCAGCAGCAAACTGTTTTCTACCAGAAGTTTTGCACACAGAAGTTTTAGTGGCAAAACTAACTAGCTCAACATATAATGTATTTCTAAAAGTTGTTCACAATTGTTGTGTCATCTTTTTAACAGGACTGATAATTACAGGACAAGGACCAACAGTTTTAAATGGGAAAAGAATGGATTTATATTGTATATTAAGAATAATTTTTTTTAATAACAAAGAAGAGGTACTAGAATAGGTTGCTCAGAGAAGCTGTGGATGCTCCATCCCTGGAAATGTTCAAAGTCAGGCTGGATGGGGCTTTGAGCAGCCTGGTCTGGTGGAAAGTGTCCCTACTCATGGCAGGGGGGTTGGACTTGATTAACTTTAAAGTTCACTTCAAACACAAACCATCCTATGATCTCCCCTCTTCTAATTCCCCTACAGGCATTTTAAGCTTTTAAAATAAGCACCTTGATGTTTGACTTCTACAAGCATCCTCAACCTCTTCAAACACTTTCATCCTTACTGTTGCCAGAAAGCAAAAAACATCAGCCAGATTTAGTTTGTATATACTGAGGGGGTTATATCCACATACACATACACACACACAGTGTACAGTTAACATGGTACGGCAGTAACAAATACATGAAACAGTGTTTTAGTTCCCTGTGCCGTCTATCCTGGGCATGGATCTGTTGAGAACACAGCTTCTGTGTCAGGCAGCTCAGCCTGCACTGTGCACTGCCGAACAGAACAGAAACCTGGTCCACAACTTCTAACTGTACTTGCTTTAAGATGTGTCTCTTAATTTAAGCTGCCAAACTAAACCTTAAGTATACTTTCAGCGCGTTCTGCATTCTTAGCCAACCCGGCACGCACAACCTGTGTTGTCTTTATGAGCGAGTCTTCAGACAACCGCAGTCTCAGTAAGAAACCTACAAACTTTTAAAGTTTGGGGCACGCAGAGTCAGTAGCCAAAGAATTTCCCCACCACACTACGGGGTAAGGAGTGACACCTGCGAACAGCTGCGCACCTGAAACTTCTGGACGCCAGGAAAGCCTGACCTTGCAGGTGAGGATGTGGCAGCTATAGCGAGACACCCACCCTTTACCACCGGAGCGACCCCGAGCACTCGGCTAACACGGCCACCCGCGAGTGGGGCAGGGGGGTGGCGGCNCCCCGCGCCGGGGGCCGGACTTACCGCTCTCCTTGCCGGCCGCGGCGCTGCCCTGGCGGCGGTGCGGGCACAGGAAGTCGCGGGCCAACTCCAGGTCCTGGAAGTGGCCGAAGGGGACGAGGGCGCAGGACATGCTCCCGGTGCCGGTGGTGCCACCGCCGCCACCAAACCCGGAAACGCTCAGCCACTTCCCTCGGGCCCGGCGCGGCCCCGCGCACGGCGCATGCGCCGCTCCCGCACCACGGGGGCGGCGGCCGGGGCGGGGCCAGGGC
>VYXC01012095.1:142519-170881 GCA_013397175.1 Platysteira castanea | reverse complement strand
TGAGATCCCCTCTCAGTCTTCTCTTCTCCAGACTAACCAGGCCCAGCTCCAGCAGTCTCTCCTCATCAGGGAGATGCTCGAGTCCCTAATCTTTATGGGACTGGACCCTCTCCAGTGACTCCTGTCTTTCTGGAAACCTGGAGACCAGAACTGAACACAGATGTGGCCTCCCAAGGGCAGAGTAGAGGGTAAGGATCACCTCCCTGACCTGCTGACCACAATCTTCCTGATGTCCCCCATGACCCCGTTGTCCCTCCTGGCCCCAGGGCACACTGCTGGCTCATGGTCAGCTCATGGACTCCCTGGTCATTCTCTGCAGAGCTGCTCTCCAGTAGGTCACCCCTGTGCTGGTACCTGGGGTTATCCCTCCCCAGGTGCAGGACCTGCACTTGCCCCTGTTGAACCTCATTAGGTTTCTCTCCATCCAACTCTGCAGCCTGTCCAGGTCCCTCGGAATGGCAGCTCAGCCTTCAGGTGCATCAGCCACTCCCCAGTTCTGTATCACTACCAAACCTGCTCAGGGCCCATTCTATCCCTTTGTTCAGGCTGTTGATAAACAGGTTGGATAAGGCTGGACCCAGAACTGATCTCTGGGGAATGCCACAGACCACAGGCCTCCAGCTGGATTCTGCTCTGCTCGCAATCCTCTGAGCTCTGCCATTGAGCCAGCTCTTGATCCACCTCCCTGTCCATTCATACAACCCACATCTCCTGAGCTGATCTATGGGGATGTTACGGGAGACAGTGTCAAAAACCTTGCTGAAGTCGAGGCAGACTCCACCCACTGCTCTCCCTTCACCAACCCATCCTGCTGTGCCATCATAGAAGGCATCAGATTGGTCAAGCAGGATTTCCTCTTGGTGAACCCATGCTCAACCCATGCTGACCACTCCCAGTAACCTTCTTTACTTTCAGGTGCCTGGTGATGACCTCCAGAATGAGCTGTTCCATTGCATTTCCAGGGATGGAGGCGAGGCTGACTGGCCAGGAGTTTCTCAGATGCTCCTTCTTGCCCTTTCTGAAGACGGGAGTTAATATTGGCTTTTATCCAGTCACTGGGCATCTANTTGATCCACCTCCCTGTCCATTCATACAACCCACATCTCCTGAGCTGATCTATGGGGATGTTACGGGAGACAGTGTCAAAAACCTTGCTGAAGTCGAGGCAGACTCCACCCACTGCTCTCCCTTCACCAACCCATCCTGACGTGCCATCATAGAAGGCATCAGATTGGTCAAGCAGGATTTCCTCTTGGTGAACCCATGCTCAACCCATGCTGACCACTCCCAGTAACCTTCTTTACTTTTAGGTGCCTGGTGATGACCTCCAGAATGAGCTGTTCCATTGCATTTCCAGGGATGGAGGCGAGGCTGACTGGCCAGGAGTTTCTCAGATGCTCCTTCTTGCCCTTTCTGAAGACGGGAGTTAATATTGGCTTTTCTCCAGTCACTGGGCATCTCTCCCTTTCTCCAGGATTTTTAAAGATGATGGAGAGTGGCTTAGCAACAACCTCTGCCCGTTCCCTCAGCACCTGTGGGTGCATCCCACCAGGGTCTGTGGATTTCTGGGTGTTAAATCTGCCTGGCTGATCTCTCTCTCAACTCTCTGTGACCAAGGGGAAGTTTTCCTTTCTCCATCCTTCATCTCTTACCTCCAAGGTAAGGATTCCTGAGGGCTGCTCTAAAGACTGAGGCAAAGAAGGCATTCAGTAATTTCACCCTCTCTGTGTCTTCCTTGCCCAGGACACCCACTGGATTCAGCAGCAGCCCCACATTTTCCCTAATCTTCCTTTTGCTGCTGATGTACTTGGAGAAGCCCTTCTTGTTTTCTTGATATCCCTTGCCACTCAATTCCAAGTGGACTGTGGCCTTCCTTGTTGCATCCCTGCATACCCCACAGACATTCCTATACACCTCTCATGTGCCTGTCCCTTTTTCCACATCCCATAAGTTTCTTTCTTCCATTTGAGAATTGCTAGAACCTCCCTGCTCTTCCATGCAGGGCTCCTGCCCTCTGCTTGATTTCTTGATCATGGGGATACACTGATTTTGAATATTGATCAGCTTTCTTGGTCAATATTCTTGGACAATATATTCCTTTCTAGAGCCCTATGCCATGGGATTCCTCCAAGTGGGTCTTTGGAGAGGTTGAATTGGCTCTCTGGAAAATCAGGATTGTAGTTCTGCTACTGCTTTGCTTCCCCATGCAGGATCCTGAGTTTCACCAGGACATGGGTCACTACAGCCAAGGCTTTCCACAACCTTCCCATCTTCAACCCTCCTGGTTTGGTAGTACAAGGTCCAGTAACACACCTCTCCTCCTCCTTGGCTCCTCCACCGCTTGTATCAAGAAGTTATTTTCAATGATCTGCAGGAACTTCCTGGACTGATATAACAAATATCAGGGTGACTGAAGTCCCCCAGGAGAACCAGGGCCTGTGACCATGAGGCTACTTCCAGCTGCCCATAGAAAACCTCATCAACTTCTTCCTCCAGAACCATGCCCTGTAGTAAATACCCACCACAGTGTCCCTCATACTTTCCCACAATTTTTGAAAATAATCCCACAGCAACCAGCGAAGCCCTGTTTTCTCACGGGTTCTCCTCCACCCCTGGAATGCAGCTGCATTAGAAACAAAGGCAGCAAGACGCAACTGCTGAGAGCACTTTGCAGCACAGCAACTCCCCAGGCAGAGCCAGAGCCCACCTCGGCCAGCCCCGTGTCTGTGTTGGGGGGACAGCATTTGGCAGCTGAGGAACAGCCCCCGGGCTCCCCCAGCCTGCTGGCAATGGGGACAGGCAGAGGGTTGATGTCTCTTCCCTGAGCCATCAGGAGAAGGGGGAGCAGGAGAGGAAGAACAGGGGACAGAGCTGAAATTGCCCCAACCAGGGGAGCTGAGAGTCTGGGGCTGCCCTCGGGGCTGGCTGGGATAACCAGGAATAATCAGGAATAATCAGGCCATGGGCTCTGCAGGGACAGGCTGTGTGGAATGCAGCTTTCCTTCTGCTCCTCAAGGAACAGCCCGTCCCCCACACCCCGGGGAGCAGCGGCCTCTGAACGGGGACAGGAGCTGCACACCCACACCTGACAGGGTCTGCTCCAGCCTGGTGGCTCCAGAGAGGCCCCACTCTGCAGCACACAAGTGACCAAGCCTGGCTTTCTACTGACTCACATCTCCAGGGTCCCAGCGGGGCTGGCCGGTGTCTAACAGGGCTCCTGCACTGGTGGGGAGTAACAGGATCTCTCTCTTTTCCCTACTCGCCTGGATTTATGAGCTCTGGAGGAGTTTATCATCTTCCACGCCTCAAAGTTTGGCTGAAATCAACTGAATTGCGAAGGAAAGATGGAGATTGTTACTGGGAAGAAAAAAAGGAGGGACAGGCAGAGCTGTTGCATCAACTTTGTTCTGAGAACCAGGCTAAAGCCCACAGAACATTCCCCAAAAGGGCTCCTGTTTCACAAAGTGTTTCTTATGACATTTTTCTAACAAAACTGTTCTGACTTTTCATTTAAAACTACACTTCCCTTAGAAAAAGTGCCCTAAGAAAGGTTAAATAACCCCTCAATAGCTGACATGCAACATGAAAATAAAAATCACGAAAAGGGAAAAGGGTCATTAACACTTGTATTTAATTGCAAAAAGTAAAAACTTTTTTATTCTTCTTACATACAAATCTCATTTATTTACACACTTTACAGGCTTTTCCCAAGTATTTACAAAGTTTGCAATATATTAAATTAGGACCATCCATAAAATTCTGCATTAAGTGCATATTTACATTCTTTTTTTTTCTAATCCACTACTGAATTTAGTGTTCAGCATTGAAACAGTCTTTATGCATATTAGCTTTACTTCCCAGCACCCCTGAGCCTTTAGAATGTGGCTCCCCTCCCCAAGACAAGGAGATAATGCTAAAAATTAATCACCTGCCATTTGTTTGAATCTCCAAAGCAAAGGGAAGTCCAGCATCTCCCTTGTCTAACTCAGCAGGACACTAAATCTGCCCTTTACAAGGAGGAGGTTCCTGAAGAGGAGGATATCGAGTTCTACCTACAAAATTTACCAAGAGGAGAAAGTTTGGTTTGCAGGAAGCAAAAGCTCTTTGTGCACCCACTGAAATGGCCTCACCCCAGGAAGTGTTCGGTTCTCTTGGGGGCCAAGGGGATGAACATGGACCTGGGATTGGGGTGTGTGGAAACTTCCCTCCTGGAGCAGCACCACCGAGGTGAACATGGGTTTCAAGGCAGGAGACTCCCCTTTCTGAGACACTGGTGTTTACAGAGCTCTCATCTCTACCAAGAGGTGCTCTCCTGCTCCCCACCTCCTGCTGCTGCTGCTGGAGCCCAGGAGGGAAGGGAGGTGCTTTGATCCAGCCCAGACAAACCAGCTTCTCCTCCTGAACACTGCAAAAACAGGCCTGGGGGGAGAAGCTGAAGTCCGGAGACTCACGGGAAATCTGACTCAAAGCTCTCCAGGGCCTTGCAAAGGGACCCCTCGGGGGAATCAATGTGTGCAATAACAGTGGGCAGGGAAAAAAAAGGAACAAAGAAAGTAAAAATAAGAATCAATAGAAACTGTCAGCTTGGCTCCCGTGGGGGCTGCTGATTTCCTGGTACTGAAGTAAATCATAATAATCCTTTCTCCTCCTTTCAGTTACCCTGAGTTCAGCACTGACTGACAGCACCAGTCAGTGACCCCTGCTTTGGGGAGCAGCTTTAAACCACGATTCTCCTGCCCAGCTGATGGGGACAGCCCGTCCTTCCAGCCTGGCAAGTGCAGAGGTGACCCCTCCTCACCTCTGCCCGCTGGGCTCGTGGGTAGTACCGATTTCTGGTGTGATTTCAGAGCAGCTTTGCAGCCTTTGGGATGTGGGGTAAGGAGGGACCCATCCCCCAGCTCACAGGCAACATGCTCTGAAGCACACAAAGGAATTTTCAAACGTGTTGACTGGGAACCTGTGTGAGCTGGGCAGGGTGGGAGTGGGGGATTGTCCAAACCAGCACAGAGAGTGCCAAAGGGGAGCTGAGGTGAGGGAGACCATGGTGGGACACCCCCTCCATGACTCATCTGATCAGGGCTGACCCTGTGATACCTCAATAGCTGCAGGAACAGCCCTGTTTTCCCCCAGTTCCACCTCAGCAGCCCACTAGGACCACCAGGCTCTCTAGGGAAGTCCTGCAGCCTTTCCAGGGACTCTGTGAACCTGGAGCTCTGCATGTGGAAGATGTCCAAGGGCTTAACTGCAGCTAAAAGTATCAAAACCTCCCTTTGGCCATCCCAGTTTTGCCACTGTGGCCTCACCTCCGGGTTTCCCACCGTGGCTCCTTGCCTGCCCTGGGATGTGGAAGGTGGGAGCACCACTCCTCTGGCAGCTGAAGACAGGAGCTGCTCTGGAAGCTGTGCTGCAGACTGGGGCTCTGCACTCTGGCCAAAATCGGCTCTTTATCAGCAGGAGAACTGCCCTCCTGTTTTAGTTTAGCAGCTAATTCCTTACAGCTTTTGGAAAAGGAAGAGAAAATATACCGGAGAGCTTAAAAACAAATGATGTAAACTCCAAAGGGAGCGAGGCTGGGACATATGCAATGTATCGCTGAGACAGAGCTGGAAACTTATGCAGAGCCCATAAAGTGCACTTGGAAGGCTGCTCTGCAAACAGGCCAGACTCACCAGCTCCTGTCCAACCAGCTGCAACTCTTTGAGGAAGGGAGAAGCACTACGTGAGAACACTTCTGCTAAACAGGCACAAACCTGCCCTTTCCTTCCCCTCCTCCCCCCAGTCCAAACAGCAACTGTAAATAGATCCATTTTCTCTGCTTCTTCCCCAAAGAGCCAGACAGCCACAATGGCTTAAGTGTGACTCTCAAAATCCAGGCATTTCACAGACACTTGGGAATTGTCTCCGCAGCTCTTTTACAAGTTACAGTCAAGGACACTTAGCAGTGACAGTGTCACCGAACCGCCGCTATCTCAGCAAGAGTGGCTCCAGCAGCATCTCTGAGCAAACACTTTACAAAAATGGGTCAGATACAAAACCAGTAAGAGGTGAAGTAACCTTGTCAGCCTTTGAATTTGATTTGAGAAGCTGCCAAAGTGTAAATAGCAACAGTCACTAATGAGGCCCTAATTCTGCCATCACCGAACTCCCAAATTTCCATTAACTAAGACCCAGGCTTTAAGAGGAGGGAGAGGGGTGGTGTGTGTGTGTGTCTTGGCATGTACAAGACTGCATGTAGTGTCATGAGTGTGAAATACACTCCAAGCAGTGAGAATACTAATGGAAGTTTCATTAGTCCAATTCCCTTTAATATTTTGTAACAAAT
This sequence comes from Platysteira castanea, assembly GCA_013397175.1. Taxonomy (NCBI): domain Eukaryota; kingdom Metazoa; phylum Chordata; class Aves; order Passeriformes; genus Platysteira; species Platysteira castanea. The sequence continues at coordinate 164,559 of VYXC01012095.1, read as the reverse complement.
TATATTCGTCCTTTTCTATCCTGAGAGAGCCAGACTCTCCCCCTTTGGTTCTACTAGATCTGGTGTGTGTCCAGCACTGAGGCTGTGCACAGACTGACACAGGTGCTGGGCTTGTTCTCATTGTTTTGACAGGAGAAAAACAAGGGTTATGCATAGAAATGATTGTAGTGTCAAGGCCTCAGACTAAATTCTTTGGAGCAGGAACTGTCCTCTGCCTTATCCTTGTACAGGAGCCAGACGTGGTCATCCCACTTGGCAGCTTTTGTCAGCCCCTAATCAGATTAACACGATGTTTGCTCCCATTCTCCTCAAAAACAAAGGCTGGACAGACATTTTCCCAATCTGTCATTTTACACGTACCTAAAATATTTACACAGAAAAAAGGCTCTTGCTCCTGAGAACAGAGTTAACTCGCTATCAACCAAAACCCCTCCCAACTCCATATTAACAAGTGTGAGAGTATGTCCTGAACTCCAGCCCCGGCCTATGAGTTCAGCCTGACACATCTGTAAATGATCTTCAGCAGTGGGATCAGACCCAAAGGATCAGACTTGGAAGGGACCGGAGCATCCGCAGCCTGCAAACACCGAACCCGAGCCCCTCTCAGGGCACTGGAGACAGCACTGCTCCAGCAGCAGGAAACACGCAAAGGCAGCTTGGAAAGGACCCAGGAAAAACCAACGTTCATTCTGAAGACAGAGTTCCAGGTCTGGAAGGAGTCAATGCAAAAATATGCCAGGGGAGAGGGAGCTTTCAGGTGCTCCCAGAGGTACCGTGGGCTGGGAACGTGGGCAGTGCCTCCAAAAACAAGGAGCAGCTGAGAACGGCTGTGCAGCCCATGGTGTCTGAGGTGAAAGTTGGACAGAGCTGCTCTGCTCCCAGCCCCAGCTCCATCCAGAACTCCTGCACTGCCAGCACCACTAACACGTGTGTCGTGTGTCAGTGTTTTTGCAGGAAAGGAAGTGGAGGTGAAGAAAAGCACAATTACCATTTGACTCACTGACAACCTGCTGATAGAGAGCTGCAGAAGGGTGATCACAACACTGAGAGGCCTGAAGGGATTCTTTTGGTACAAGAAGGATGCAGTGGGTGAGAGTTTCTGCCCTCAGGCTCCAGGCTCTCCCCAGCCCAGGAGCAGGAGCTGAGATCAGCTCTGCAGGGCTCACGCAGCTGCAGACATAAGGGAGAGCTGGGACACATCACCAATTCTTTCCCTTTATAGAACTGGCCTGACTACACAGGCTCAAAGCTTCCTCCTCAGGAGGAATGTACACAGAAATGTCACACACCCCATCCACTCCCAAACCCCCCAGGAAGTTTCAGAAGTGCCATAATCCACACAGAACATAAGGTGAATCTCATCCTGAGAAATCCATCTGCTGCTCCTGGAAAAAAAACCCTTTGCTGCAAACCCAGGGCTTACCTGAGGGGACAGGGAGGGTCATAAATAGCTTGAGCTTCTCCCAAAATACATTTGAGGAAAGGCAAAGAATTACCTCAAGGGTCAGGAAAATAGTCATTTTGAAACACTGTAAACATGCAGGGGGGCAAAGCTGCCTGCCCCAGTTGCCCCAGCTCGCTCCTCTCAAGACGTTGCCTTGGCTTCAAAGCTGAAAGTCTTCTTGTCCTGGGAACAGCTCTGTTTTCCCACCCCACCATCCTTAGCTGGCAGCTCCATCACAAATCACCGCTGGCTCTGTCCCTCTGGCCATGAAGCTCATTGTCCAGTGATCTGCGCTGGCATAACCTTGGGAAGAGGCAATGGAGAGGCTCTGTTAGATGAGTCCATCCTTAAGGAGTGCTCCCATTCCCCATGACGGGATGTGGTCATGCTGGAGCTCTTTGGAAAGACACTTCCCTCAGTGGGCACTGGGTTTGTAATGCCCATTGTGTACCCACAATGCTGAGCTCTGACACTGAGCACCTCCTGGCATCCCAGTGCTGGTGTTCCAGGCCACAAACTCCCAGTCCAGAAGGATCACTCCCTGTGCTGTGACAAGCAGGCACACACCAGTCTGGAGGTGACAATGGCACACACCAGTCTGGAGGTGACAATGGCACACACCACCCATCCCAGGTGTCAGAAAAGACCCAGCTGGAAGCAGTCTCCTGATTCCAAGGGCTCTCCCAGTCCCTGCACGCCCCAGCTCTGGTACTCACCCAAATCCCCAGCTTCCAGCTCCACCTTGAACATCTCACAGTGTCCTCTGCACGTGTCCAGAGGTGCGACAGTCAGGGTGAGCTGCCCACTTCCAACAGCGAAGAGGCTGTGCAGGCTGTAGCTCTAGGATGGGAGGAGAGGATTTCAAAAGCCTGGCCAGCTTTCCTTGGCTCTGCCTGCCCAAGGCAGGGACAAGTCACTGCCCTGCAGGCAGGTGAGACAGAGCAAACAACACGTTTGCTGCTCCCCCAGTTACCAGCAGATCACAGAATCACAGCTGAGGTGAGCTGCATGCAAGGGTTCTCCTCTCCTCGGAGGCAAGGCAGGCCCTGCACATCCCCAAAACTCAGGAAAACAGAGGAGGAGATCAGGCCAGAAGCCTGAATGCCACAGAATGAGTGAGACTCACTGCCAGGAACAGCTCCTAAAATGCAACTCTTAAATGAATTCTGCCCCACTATGCACAAAAAGACCTCACCCAGCTATAGAGCAAGGCCAGACACATCAATGGTGCAGGGCAGGGGTATTGGAACGAGATTATGTTTAAAATCCCTTCCAACCCAAACCATTCTGGGATTTATCCTCTGATTCTGTGACTTCTCCAGCTGCCAAGGGAGATGGGCACAGGGTATCTCCTGCCCCAAACTAGACACAACTGCTGGAAGGCACAGCCACCCTGAGATGCCACTTTACATAGGGATGGACAGAACTGAAAGAACCCCAAATGCTCCTTTTCAGGATTGTTTCAGCTAAAAATACCCTGCAAATACCACAGAAACTTAGAGCTGCTGGGTGACAACTCACAGACAGGAAGAGAATGTCTCTGGAATGAATTTCTCACCTTATTCCCCAAATCTGGATGGCGGATGAGGAAGCAGCTCTCCAGGGACACTGTCTTGGGGAAGGACAGCAAAGAGGAAGGGGGGAAAAATTCCTGCAGAATCCGAGATTTATTCACAGGCTTGTTCCTAAACAAACCAACCCATATTAAAGAATTGTCATACAATGATAATGTTTGCATTTAAAAGCTACTTTCCAGATAAAATTCTTCCCAAACATTCATGCTTGATAAACAGCATGACAGATTAGCCCTGGGAGCCATGAGCAAAATTCAACCTCAGCCTCTAAATGTGTGTTCCTTCCCAATTTCCTCTTGGTTCCTGCACCAGGACCATGTAAAGAGGGAACAAACAGATCCTGATGGAGACCTAAACTTCATTTCCCTCCCCTTTTCTGTTAAAATGATCCAAATCATTGACCAGATCCATTAATTACACAAGATGCAGAGGTGGCATCATACACAACCATAACTGAAACCACATGGCAAGGCAGGGGGATCCAAGGCTGTTCTCTAGACCAGGAAATGTAACTGGAAAAGGCAAGGTGGGGCTTGTTATTTTTACATCCCTGTCTAGGGGCCTGACATGATTAATTCTTCTGTATCCTGACCATCCCTCTACCAGTGAGACCTTAGAGAGCTCTGAGTTGTTCACGTCTTGTTCACATTAAAGGTTTTGGCAAAGAGCTTTTGATTAACAGGGGCAGGATTAGGGTTGGCCATTTTTTCTGCACAAGACCAAACACAAATTGCAGGATTCTTTGACTTCCCATTACTTCTCAGTGTTTGCAGAAGTCATGGCATCTCTTCTCAGTCAGCACCAGTGGTGGAGGATTTCCACTGAGCAGACAGAGGTGACAGAAATGTGAACCAGCTCCCTCAGGTGATCAGATCCCAGCCCAGATGATGGACAGCCTGAAGAACAGGACCAGGCAGTCACTGGGATAATTTTATCTTGTAAGGGGAGCAATACCCGCAGACCAAGCCACAACTCTCCATTTTTAGTGCAGAAGTCTTGTCCTCAGAACAAATCAGCACCAGCAAGCAGAGGCAGCCTGTAACCCACTCCTGTTCTCCTTCCCTCCAGGTAAAGTGCAACTTGCAGGCACTGGTGGTTCACACGGGCAGAGCCTGAGCATCCCTGCAGAAAGGATGTGTCCATCCATCACAGGTTTTGTCTGACTCACCAGGGAAAGAAAAATGGGCAGCTCCACAATTCGGCTGAATTTTCTTCTATTATAACCTCTGCCAGTTCTGGATCCTGGGACTGAAAATGCTTCAGTTCTTCATAGGAGAGATGCTGCCCTGTCTTAAAGAACATGAAACAAAGATAAAAGCTGTGCCCCCACGGTTGCTCCCTGCTCACTAGAAAACATCCAAGAGCAACAGCAGATTGCTAAGTGTCCAAATACAAAGATCATTAGTCAGAGGAACACTGCAGGGAGCTCTCTCCTCCCACATCTGTACACTGGGGTGAAATGTCCTCTCAGAGACATCCTGAATGAGCAGTTTGAGTTCATGGGGGAAAATATTGGGCAGGGGTTTGGGGCTCGTGCTGTTCAAGAGTTTGGACTCATCACCCAGCCTCATAAACCCCTGCATTACCTTGATTAGAAAAGGCTGATGCCTCTGGAGCTTTTCTGATAGTTCTCTGAAGTCTGTCACTATCTGAAGGCTTTTCACAGCAGAACAGACTGTGCAGTTTGCAGGAAGTGTGGAAGTGTTCTGTCTGCAACCTGCTGCCCACCAGTCCTGGCATTCTGGGGAAGAAACAAGGGAAACCTGCTTAGTAAGACCAAAAATGGCATGGAAAGGAGACAAATTCGATGATAAACTCATTATCCTTAACATGAAACACTGAGATTTCTTATCATTTCTGATGGCTGTAACTTAAAAAGAAGAAGCTTCACCAGGCAGGGAACTGGAGAGAATGCTTCCAGCACATTTTGGAGAATCAGCTAAAGGTTGTGAGCAATGGAAGAGCTGATGGAAATTCCACTTCTCTGTACATGAGGCACACAGGCTCAGCTACCCTTCCATGAGCAACAGAAGGATGGCAACCATCACACGTAGTGTAATTAAACTGAAACAAGTCCATAAGCAAAAGAGCAACCCAAAAGTGTTATCGAGGAGATAACACCCAATAAACAAAAAAAGATCCAGGTTGGAAAGAGTAACTCCCACCAGGTTAGCACTGGTGTCATGACCCCTGCTAGGACATACCTGAAATCACCACCTCCCCTTTACCACTGGGTTAATTTAGAAACAGCTCATCCCAGGCAATGGTTTCCCAGTCTCTGCTGTGCAGAATGTGCTGGGGAATGTGGGATTTCACCAAGACACGCTGCTGCTGTTTTCATTCATCCCATGCATTGAAGATGAAATGGGGAGAAAAGTCCCAGCATGAGCAACTCCTGGACCACAGCTACACCCATTTTAAATTCCAAAAATTGTTGTTACACCACAATCAGCTGAACTGGCCTACAGTGAACACTGCATGTGTTTACATCTTCAAAAATTCAATTTTTAGATGAAAGCACAACTTGATGCCTATATCCGGCCTCCCTCCTCCAACTTAACTCTCCCAAAAAACCAAAGAAATATCATGAGAAGGGACTTGTTGCAGCAGGGAATGAGCAGGACAATGCTGAACACCCCGTATGTTAAAGGATGTGCAGAGCAGCCACCACACCAAAAGGGTGTGGCTCTAATTTACAAAATCACAGAACCACACAAAGATAAAATTCCAACCCCTGGCCCTGCACAGACACCTCAATCCTACCCTGTGCATCCCTGAGAGTATTGCCCAAACACTTCTGGAGCTCTGGCAGCCTTGGGGCCATGCCCATTCCCTGGGGAGCCTGGGCAGTGCCCAGCACCCTCTGGGGGAAGAACCCTTCCCTGACATCTAGTCTAAATGTCCCCAACACAAATTTTATATTTGGAGATACAGCAGCAGGTTGTGAGAAATAGGAGAGCTTCATGGAAATTCCACTTTGAACACAGATTTTGTGGCAGTGACAGCCCTGGTTCTGCAGCCTTAATCCAAAGGGAGAGGCTTAAATCGGGCAGTGGCAGCAAACCCATCCCAGGCCTGATCTGTCAGGGTGGGTCAGGAAAAACCCAAGGCCTGGGACACATCTCACATGAAACATCCAGGGATCTGTCCTCACGACAGGCCCACCCTGCCAGCACATGTCAAAACAGCTCCAAAGTCTCCCGGACATTGCTGCAGGCAAACTCAGAAACAGAGGGGATGGCAAAGGGGAGAGACAAGAGTGAAGTCTGGCTGAAAAACCAAGCTGGGAAACAAGGATGCACAGCAGCTTTTCAGGGGAAAAAAGACCTTGCACAACCTGCCTGTCACTGCCACCACGGTTTCCAGCCATGCTCTCCTCCTGCACAAGGGTAAGAAGGGATGAACTGCACTTCATAGGAGAGAGAGCTCCTGTTCCATTTTCCCCTCTGATTTCTGCAACAGGCAATGAGGAATGTTACAGAGGATTTTCGTTCATTGGGACCTAACAATAAGGAGCAGACTGGGATTCACTTTGCTTCTTTCTTGCTGAGTACTTCCAACTCCCAAATGCTGCATTTCCCACCCTACTGCTGGGATATGGACTGAAAGGGATCAGGATATAATTCCTAGTCTTTCTGGAAGGCGCATCTACCCTGCTTTCAGGGAAAGGGGAAAAAAGGCAAAACAAAGTGTAAAATCCTTCTTGCAAGCAGAAGTTCCACTCCCATGAGAAACTGCCCCGACGTACTTTCCCTCCCTGCTCACAAGAGAAAAAAGAAAATCTTTGTTCCACTGCCTGTAGAAAGCTTCAATTTTACAACAACAAAAAAACTCAACTCACAAAAAACAGCTGGTCAGTGACAGGAAACAAAAGGCTGAAAGATCTCACCAGAGAAAGGGCAGTCGCTGCGAAGAGATCAAGAATACATCTCTATGGTCTGTCATCAGACGGGGCGTAGCAAGACTGTAATTTCTCTCTGGGCAAAACTCAGAAACCTCATCCCTAAGCATTAAGCACAGTTGTCCCCAAATTTTCCCTCTGGGCTCAGGGCAGTACCCCACGGAACAGGATACTAATCAGCTTGACAGTACAGAGCTTGATTCCTCTTTTGAGCCAGGCTGGGATATTTGCATTCTCAATTGCTCGATTCAGGAGGTGATTTCTTTTCCCCATTAATAACCAGAGCAGAGCACTGGTTGAGATGCATTTCAAATGCTGCAAGTGGGGTTGTGGGATTTTTTTTTTCCTAGTAATTAATCTTTTAGATTTATTGTGGAGGGTGTTAGTCTGTGCCCCAGCATGTGTGTGACTGGCATGACAAGTACGGGCAGCGCCTGCCCTTCGCAGGGAGGGCGGGAGGAGAGATGGTGCACTGAGGAGCCAACTGCCACGGGGGACCAGGGCAGGATTTTACCCAGGATGCTGATTTTCTCTCCTTACCCTCCCTGCATTCCTTCTACATTATCACCCTGCCTGCCCAGACACCCTGGGGATTGTTCCGGTGGAAGTGGAGCGCTGTCTGTGCACACACACGGCTGCTCAGAGATGCAAATGGAAGATGCTCTTTTCATCGCAGCACAACCCTCCCACCACGGTCCCATCCACTCCCATCCAAACGCTGAAGTGCTGGGCGTGGGCAATTATCCCTGCGGAGCTGGAGTGCGGGAGAGCAGCTGTAGCAGTGACACATGCAGCTATCCATTACACGACAGAAGTGTGGCCAACTTCTCTGTGCTTTCTCACCCCTCTTCGAGGGGCAGCCTTCAGTTTGTTTAACAGAGCTTCAGTTCCCCATCGGCCATAACCACCTAATATTTTCTTTTATGTGTTATTATTTCTCCAGAGCGAGAGCTGTCTTCTCCCCTATGTCAGGAGAGCTCCTAGCAGAGCCAGGGCTGGGACTTCCAGCTGCTAACACAGCACAGACCAAGAGATAACAACCTTCCCTTAAAACACAGCTATGATTAATGCTACAAGGAGTTTATGACTCTACTTTCCACTATGCAGAAAAATAATTTTCAAGTCACCATCAATTTAAAATGAGTACCCCGCCCTTCTTGGCTGTTTTCACAGAGGATCTCCCAAATTTTTGGCTGCTCCCAGCACTAGAGAGGGGTGTGTGTGCACAGCCCCAGAGATGCTGGGTGTGGATGATCAGCTTGGAAGCCCAGAGGTTCCTGAGAAGACCTGGCCCTGCTTCTGCCCATTGCAGCAAAGCAAATTAACTTATGGAAACTTGCCCACGTGGATCTGAGAGCAGGATCTCAGCAATCCTTGCTCTCTTTAGGGACCATATGGAGGGCGCAGGATCAATCTGCCAGTGCAGCAGGTTCACAGGGAAGCCTCTAGCAGGGGGAACTTTTGTTTCTGCAGGGTACAGAGCCAAGGGCTGCTCCTGACCCTAACAAAGTGTTGAAAACACAGAACCTCCTGCTTGTAGCACTGCAGGTGCTGAGGCAGTTTGCTGGCTCCCCACCAAGCTGGTTTGCTCCCTAGCACTCAGGGCTGCAAGGCTGAAGCAATCTCGAGCAGGCAAGTGCCAGCCAGGTCTGCACAGGGGAGTCTGGTCCCAGGGAAGACCCCCCAGGCCTTCACAGCTCCCCCAGGTGTTGTGTCCATAGGGGCCATTGCTGCCATCACCCACAGTAACTGGAAGGAAGCTCCCCAGAGGACTGGTTAATGCACTGAGCAGCTCCACAACCTGCCAAGGCTGGTTCCAAACCCCAAATTCCTCTTTCTGAGGATGAGACTATTCCCCAGACCCACCACCTACTTCACCAGGGGCCAGTCCAGGAACATTCAAGCAACTTCAGCAAGCATGGCTGTGCACTGAATATTCCCAAGACATTTCTCTGTCCTTTCTTATAGGTGCATTGTACAAACCTGGGTGTTCTTTAAAATGGGATTTTGCCCCTCTGCCCTGCTCAGGTGAGATCCCACAGCAGAGCTGCCTCCACTCTGGGACCCCAACACAAGAAGGACACGGAGCTGCTGGAGTGAGTCCCAAGGAAGCCACAGACGTGCCCCAAGGGCTGGAGCCCCTCTGCTCTGGAGCCAGGCTGGCAGAGCTGGGCATGTTCNCCATAGGGGCCATTGCTGCCATCACCCACAGTAACTGGAAGGAAGCTCCCCAGAGGACTGAGCAGCTCCACAACCTGCCAAGGCTGGTTCCAAACCTCAAATTCCTCTTTCTGAGGATGAGACTATTCCCCAGACCCACCACCTACTTCACCAGGGGCCAGTCCAGGAACATTCAAGCAACTTCAGCAAGCACCAGATGAAGTCAGGGCTCCCAAGAATGGCTGAGCACTGAATATTCCCCAGACATTTCTCTGTCCTTTCTTATAGGTGCATTGTACAAACCTGGGCGTTCTTTAAAATGGGATTTTGCCCCTCTGCCCTGCTCAGGTGAGATCCCACAGCAGAGCTGCCTCCACTCTGGGACCCCAACACAAGAAGGACACGGAGCTGCTGGAGTGAGTCCCAAGGAAGCCACAGACGTGCCCCAAGGGCTGGAGCCCCTCTGCTCTGGAGCCAGGCTGGCAGAGCTGGGCATGTTCATCTGGAGAGGAAAAGGCTCCAGGGAGAGCTCAGAGCCCCNTCAAACCATTCCAGGATTCCATGATGAAGATCGCCCAATGCTCTGACGTCCAATCACTACCAACCCACAGAAGGATTAGGGCTGCAGCTCTCCCCACACTTGTAAATATCCAGCTTCCAGATGCTGGATGTTACAGTGCTGTTTTCTGTTATTTTAAGGGCAGGGATTTCCAAGGTCTAGCCCTTAACCTTAGAATGAAGCTGCAGCTCATAACGTACTGTTACTGCTTCGACAGCCAAAGAACGTTCAGGCCAGGTTGTTCTTTCTCCTATAACCAGCCTTGGGACCACTGCAGACCCACAGATACTCCTGGAGTAAACAGCTTGTAACTTGTGCTATGCCATTGCAGCAGGATATACTATATGCTTATCACCACACCCCAGTTCCCAGATATTACAGAAAGCTAAAACAGTATTTTAAAAACTCGGAGCAATTTAGGCATCAATTCATGACCACAATTATGGCACAGGTAAATACCATCATTCTTACTTTACAGATGCAGAAATTCCAAGCTCTGTAGTCACCGGGAGGCACAGTTTGGAAGAGACATTTGGAGCACTTTGTTGCACAAGCAATGTTTCCCAAACTCCATCTTGCTGCAATTCTTCACCAGGCTAAAAATTAATTTGATCATTTATAATGTCATGTCAAAGTCAGGCTAAACTGATGGGTTCTTAAGTAAGTCAGGCAGGAAACATGAGGATTATTAATTACAGCCTGCAAGTCCTGATTAAGGACTGCATCACAGCAGGGTTTTAAATATATACTACAAAGAGTGTCCCTGTTCAGCACAAGATCCTCACCCCTCCCTCATATTGAACTTTTATTGTAGCTCTGGGTATACTGAATGTATTTATGCCATGAAAAGAAAGTACCTCCCAGTTTGGTTCACAGCATTTTTAGGAACAGCTAGGAACAAAATAACAGCTACAAAAAACCCATCAAGAACTCCTTTATTGTTGTTCTGGGTAGAAGTCAACAGCTTGAAGAACTACTCGTTCATCTCACTAATGGCTAACGGCTGCTCCACCAGCCCTGGGATCATTAGTCAACCTCGAGCAAAGCATGAAAATGATTTTGATCCAACCAGACATTGTGAAATCAAGTCTGTGGAGCCGAGCCCAAGAGGAATTCACAGTCCACTGGGGCAAAAGAGCATTATTTCCAGGAGAAATCTGCACCTACCAGTCTCGAAAATGGAAGGCAGAGACCAAGCTGTCAGGAAAGCATCCAAAGTCCACTCCAGCTGCACCTCCGGTTACCTGCCCCAGCGACAGCTTGTGCTGCACGAGCAATCTGCCTCAGAGGAACAGCTTTGGAAACAAATCCCTCCCAGCTGCTGTCACCTGCCTGATGGTGGCCTCAGCCTGTAAAAGGTTTGACATGTCTGTGTCACTGGGGCACAGAGGGCTCTGCCAGGCTGCTAAATGCCTCTGCAAGAAGCCACCTATGGCAAAAGCTCTTCCCAGGGAAGCGCGTCCAAAGTAAGAACTCACTCACTCTACAAATGAGGAAACAAGAAATTTTTGAGGCATCACAATATACAAGTAAAAAGATGAGTATTTCATGTTCCACAGCACCACAATGGTTTGGGGTTAGTTTACTGCCAGCAAACCCAAATAAACAGTCCACTGGCTGAACCAAGGCCAAAGTAACAGAATATGAGCAGCTTGGCACCACCCTGCCCTGCAAAGTCAGCCGTTTTTTTCCCCTTTGAACGAGCCAACACATGTCTGCTGGTTGCTCTCAGGTTATATCATAAAAGGGTTGTTTACACACACAAAAGATCAGATAAACTGGCAGCTGTGCAGTGATGGGAGGGAGCCCTGCACATGCTGTGACCCACAACCACCTCCAAATGCTCCAGCCCCCAAAGTGGCTGCACGAGAACACGCACAAAAACAAGAGCAGAAACCAGCTCAACTTTGCTTAGGGAAAAGATACTTAACATCTTGAGAGCAGGAGGAGAGGCAACAAGTTAGAAATCAGATCCTGCCTTACCTCCCAAGCAGCCTTATTGTGCAACCCTTCAGTCAGAGCAGGCCCGTGCTCTTTGGGCTCAGGAATCCCTGAGCCCTGTGGGTCAGACACAGCATGGGAAAGGCTGGATGGATGCCTGGGTGCTCAGCCCACAGGGAAAGGCTGGATGAACACCTGGGTGCTCAGGCACAGGGAAAAGCTGGATGAACACCTGGGTGCTCAGGCACAGGGAAAAGCTGGATGAACACCTGGGTGCTCAGGCACAGGGAAAAGCTGGATGAACACCTGGGTGCTCAGCCCATGGGGAAGGCTGGATGAACACCTGGGTGCTCAGCCCATGGGGAAGGCTGGATGAAGGCCTGGGTGCCCACGCTGCTCTCCAGAAGCAGCAAGTCCTCGTGCAAGCCTGGCATGCTGGATGCTCCCCTTTTGCACAGAGCTGTGCCAAGGATAAACACACCCCAAGGCTGGAGTGAGAGAAGCAGAGGGAAGAGTGTTTTGCCTATAAAGGGTTAAGATCAGAAATGAGACAGGAGCTGGCCAAGTGCCAAGGCAAGCCTCCAGCTAAGCCCAAGGTGGGCCAGCCAAGAGGCAGAGGCTGCTGCCCTCTCCCAGTAACCAGCTGCTGTCCTCCCGCAGTAACCCAGCCTGCTGTGACCCATCCCCACAAATAGCTCTGGCACCCAGCAGGCTTTAGTAACACAGTGACAGGCCATTTACAAGGTGTTGCTAAACACTGCTCCTCCAGCTGGGCTCCTTTCTCTACAATAATTACATATAAACCCGTAAACATGATTTTAGCCCTACTGGTCTAGGCAAAAAGGGTTATTTAACACTTCTTCTCCAAGCTGGGGGTAACTTGCCCAAAATCTCTTTTCCAGCACTGAGATCCATGTGTGCTTTTGTCTGATTTCAGGTGTGCTGAGCAGTTACTGACCCAGCTGATCCTGGGCTGTGCAGGATGAGTGTGGCCAGGACCAAGTGTCATTATTATAAGCAAAGTTGGATTTTCCTTGAGGTCATTACAACCCCTGCTAACAGTACAACATGCAAATTGTCACGTTGCTGGGCCACAGCCTGTTCCCCACTGACAGACCTGCTCTGCCGAGATTTTTGAGCTGCAAGGACTGAAGTTACCACAGGCAGGCACATGAGTTAATGTGAGAGCAGCTTAATGCTCTGCTCATCACATCACTGTGTGGCTGGCAGGGAGCAGTTACCAACCAGCTTACATCAAAAAGCATTTTTAGATATTAACAAAGCTACAGGGATGACACAGTTGTGACGGGAAGAAAAATCAGGTAGAGTGACCAGCACAGTGGTTTTAAAATTTCTGTTAAAAGCATAGAAAATCCCTTTTCATTTGGCTTTACTGCAGACTTTGAGAGCTCAAATATTACTTCCAATGCTTGTAGAGAAGAGGGAAGGATTCGAATCCCTATTTCACACCAGAGAACTGAAACACAGAGGGAATTACTCATCCATCCCAGCCTATGTCAGAAACGAATCCAGAATGCACAGGTCCTACTTTTTCCCTGGAACAGCATTAGATAGCCTTGAGTTAACCCCTGTGCCCACCAAAATACACTGTGTTCCTTACAGCAGGTAGACCCAGAGGTCTGACAGCCCTCTGCCTCTCTGGGGTTATAAATGAAGGGCTGATGTGCCGAGAGCTGCAGGCCAGAGCAGCCAACGTGACCCCACTGGGGCTTTCACAAGCTCTGCATAAACACCAGCTCAGGAAGAGCAAATGCAAACCACATTTCCACAGACCTCTTCCCCAACCACAGGGACCTTGCCCTGGGAAAACAGCTGGAAGAGAGGCACAGATGCCAAATCCAAGGGTCTAAGAGTCAGCTATCAAGGAACAAAGGGTGGGAACATAAGGTTTAATATGGGAATTGATCCGGGGGAAAAAGTCAGCAAGCAAGGGAGCACAGAGACAGGCAAATAGGAAATTTACTTTGGACTCAATCCTATGGACAATGCAAGAGAGTTTTGTGGATGCTGCTCCTCACCTCGGCTGCTCAAAGGTCCACCCCCAGCCACTGACAGGCAGCCCTTGTCACCCACAGCACAGCTCTTGGGTGGAAGGGACAAGGATGGAGGGCAGGTCACCACGAGCAGGAGGGAGAGGGGAGCACATCCTTCACCCCTGCTCCTCCCAAAGCCTCACCACCGCTCTGACTGGAGCTCTTGGCTCTCAGGGGAAACTCAGCAACTGAGCTGCCCTTGTTCTGCAACACAAACCTGGCTGCTCAGCCCACACCTCTCAGGGGACCAGGCTCTAACCTCAACCTCGGACACAGGAAAGCCGCCCCAAAGCTCAGGAGGGACAGCACAGCCCAGGCTGCCCCTGCCTGCCCAGGCACAGAGGAAGGAGCAGGACCACCCGTGCGCCCACGCCGGGCTGGGCTGTGTCCGCACCACGGCACCGTCTGCCAGCACCGCCGGTGGGCCACGGCAGCCTCCAACTGACAACAGGTGGCTTGCAACAGGAACAGCCCGAGCTGCCTTTGAACTGGTGCCCGAGCATGGAAAGCTCCAAGCTCCATCCTCAGCCCCCTCAAAATTTTCATCTACCAGGACCTACATAGGGAACGGAAGAGGAGTCTGTACGCCGAGTCCCTTCATTAGTGGTTTTCTCTGCTGCTCAGGCACAGTGCAAACATCCCTTCTAGAGAGAGGAGACTCAGAGGGCATCTCATTAACGCATATAAATATCTCCAAGGGATGCCAGGAGGATGTGCCAGACTTTTCCGTGGTGCCCAGCAAGAGGACAAGGAGCAATGGCGACAAACTAAAACACAAGAAGTTCCACCTCAACATGAGGAAGAATTTCTTTCTATGGAGAGTAGCAGAGCACTGGAACAGCTGCCCAGGGAGGTCATGTCTCCCTCTCTGTAAACATTCCAAACCCACCTGTAGCAGGTGACCCTGCCTTGGCAGCGGGGTTGGACTGGGTGACCTGCAGAGGTCCCTTGAACCCAAACTATTCTGGGATTCTGTGATCAGACAACACCAGACCTGCCTGCAAGACCTCCTGGACTTACACTCTCATCAACAAACAGGACACAAGGTGCAGCTTTACCCCTTCCCTTCAGCAGACCACAAGGCCAAAATTAGAGGCAAAATAATACACACAAAGCAGCGCTGAAAGAGCTTGGGAGAGCACTCAGCCCCAAGCCATGGAACTCCCTCTTCTAGATCCCTGCTGGATGGCTTCACCAGTGTCCTCTCAGCAGCAAGCTGTGACGGTGACACCAGTGTCACTGGGACAGCATCGGTGGCCGCAGCTGCCTGCTGGGAAGCCAGGACATGAGGGATTCCCACAGGAACCCAGCCAAGGTTCAGGCTGGGTGCTGCACTCTCCCATTCAAATGGTCAGGGTCTTGTACAGTTCCTTTTGCGAGGCAGGATCAAAGTCACTCCAGCCAACCCTAGTCAATCTGTTAACTGGGACAGGCTGTGGCTTCCACCACAACCTAATACTGTGGGAAGAGTGCAGGAACTGCCTCCCTCCTCTCCTCTTTTCCCCAGAAGTGGATTGCTGCCCACCCTATTGCTCATCGCTTCTGAACACTTACAGGACTCCCAGAGACATAAGGGATTTTATGTGCATTTAAATAACAACGCTGCATCCTTCCTCTCTATCCATCCATCCTCCCTTTTCCCCTGTTCCTCTGGATGTTTCCCCATCTCCTCACCATGCAGCTGATTTCTCCAAAGGTAAGCTAGAACTGCTCCTGCTCTTATTTATCTTCACAAGAAGATGCTCATGGTTTCAGGCAGCCCTTGTCCTACAAACCTTTTGCTGTGCCAAGGAACCTCCCTGGGCTCTTCTCATCCAAAGAGAACCTGTGGTATCTGAAGGAAGAATCCATCAACTTTCTGGACAAAATCTGAAGAAATATGATAGAATCTCAGACTGGTTTGAGTTGGAAGGGACCTTAAAATTAATCTTGTTTTACCCCCTGCCACGGGCAGGGACACCTCCCACTACCCCCGGTTGCTCCAAGTCCTGTCCAACCTGGCCTTGAACGCTTCCAGGGATGGGGCAGCCACAGCTGCTCTGGGCACCCTGTGCCAGGGTCTCCCCATTCTCACAGGGAAGAATTTTTTCCTAACACCCAACCTGCTCTCCTTCAAATTTAGGCCATTCCCCCTTGTCCTGTCATTCCCGGCCCTTGTGAAAAGTGAAATGAGCATTAAAATTCCCACTGGATTCCACCTCAATACAGGAGCAGGGGGGTGTTCACCCATGGAAAAGCTGGAATGCAGTAGATAAGCAGGCTCCAAACATCAAGTGCTTATCAGAGCCATCTCCTCACCTTTGTTTTCCACCCCCAGAGAGATCCCAATGTATAAGGAAGAAGAGGAACAATGGGGGATACCCTGTCCCACCCATACAAATTGGAAACAACAGAAATCCCATGTCAGCGTCATCAGAAAAGAGGGAGGGAAAGAATGCAGAATGGTGCTGGCATTTCAGGGAGCCCTTTTTAGCTCTGGCAGGAAGGTCAGAGCCAAGACAGACAACTCCAGCACAATGAGGTGCCCAAGCTAAATATAAACCTGACGAGGGCACAGCTACAGGAGTTTGTTTTTACAGTGAGCCGCCAGACCATCAACATTGTGCCACATCCCTGCTCAAAATAATTCACAGCTTTATCACCACTGACAGTCTTTGCATTCAAGCAGAGGCAGAGCCCAGGCTTGCACCCACCTGCCAGTCTAAGTCAGTGGAAATGATTAACCAAGAATGAGAAATAGCCAAATTTTTCCATTTCTATTATGCCATTCTAGGAAAATAGACGATGTTCCTCTCCCGTGATGGGATCACCTCACAGGGAGCCCTTATCTGACTTCCTCACACACACACACTGCCCTTAATGTCACGTAAACGCCACAGCACTCAATCCCTCAGGCCTTTCCCAATATGCCACTTGGCAAAAACTCATTTTCCTTAAACCAGGCCACAAGTTGAGGTTTTTACACTTTGCTCACAGATACCAAGATTTGGTTGAGAAATTGGTTTTGTCTTACTCAGAAAAAATGAGAAAATGTGACATTTCCCCAGCAGAGCTATCTCAGTTCTGGTTTTCAGAAGTGCAAAGATTTCTCGAGGAAAGGGAACTCTTATGGAAGAAAACCCTGAGGCATCAAAAGCAAGGAAAAGAGAATGTGCAAGAACAAAATTATCAAGTTAAGAGATAAAATATGCTTCAGTCCCAGTGAAGCTAGAATTCAGGATGCTATTTTTAAGTACAGTGGTAGGAAAAGAGAAAACCATGATGCCAAGCCAGCAACACATTTGTGGTGCCCTGGAGACGCTCGAGTGACTCGCGTGGCTGGTATTTAAGTTGGTATTTCTTGCTAGGCTTATGTTACAGCAGGGAAATCATTTCCTTACTCTCCAGCATGTACTTCTTGGCAATGGGCAGGGACAGCAGCCGGATGTGCCCGACGAGGGAGCCCCAGGCCTGGGCTCTGGAGAGCGGTGCCTCGGGCGGCAGCGGGTTGTAGGGCTGGATCACCAAGTACACAGTCAGCAGCACCAAGCCCAGGGTGAGCAGACCCTGTGAGGGAGAACAGGCACAGAATTAATCACACGGCAGGGAGCTGAGGTGTCCTCACACCGGGACACGCCTTCTGCTGCTATCAAAGGGCTGTGGCTGTGCACCACAACATGAACACCCTTGCTGTGTCTCCTCGTTCAGCTGCAATGCTATTTATGTACACAGAGTTGTCACCCAGTTTTATTATTAGGGCTGTCCAAGGATGAAATTAAGCAGCCTTCAAACCCAAGCCACACAAACAACTCTGTTCCTGTATTTTAGCACTGCAAATAATCCAGCATGAGATCAATCAGGATTATCTACAGATAGTTCCTTTTCCTCCCTACCTAGTCAAATAAAAGCTTGCACTCCTGCCATGCCTCTTACACAAGGAAAGCCCTGTGGCTTTTGCAAACATCCGTCAAGCCTCGAAACACTTTGGCAGAGTTGGCACCAGCTCCCTCCTCCATACCAGAATCCCAAATAAGCCTTAAAGAGATGACATGACGCATTTGTCCCCCTGGCCAAAGTCAAACTGAATCAACAGCGAAAACAAGAACAGAAGCTGAAAGTTCAAATTTGCAGTTTCCTGTTCTCCTGCCTCATTTTACAGCTTTTTATAGGACACGAGGAAGAGAGCTTGAATTTTTTTCCAAATAAAATCCATTGCAATGGATTTGTGAAGATGACACTAAAGTATTACTGAACATTATGTCAGTGGGAAGCTTTTCAGACCTGTAGCAAACATCTGGTCTAGTGGAAGGTGTCCTGCCCATGGCAGGGACTTGGAACTACATGATCTTTAAGCTCTCTTCCAACCCAAACCAGTCTGGGATTGAACGACCTCAAACCTACCTAACAATAGTATCCTTTCACCCACTTTGCAAAACTTTTTACAGAATCTTTCAGTTAAAGCTTTTAAAACATATTTCTACCATCAAGCATGATGATAATAGGTTTATTTCACAGACCAGAAGGAGAATAAAGACATGTACAAATTTGTGGCAGGGTCAGAAACAGAGCCATGTTCACTTCATTACTCAGCTCTGAACTTCAAGAACCTCTTTCCTTCCTCACATTTCCACTCAGGATGCCAACACTAGGAATCTTAGTCTGAAAAATCAATCCAAATCTCATTATTTAATAATTTATGGGAGAGGAAGGTGTTGACATTGTAAATTTACAGCACACGTGAGCAATTTCAAATCTTGGTCAGCTATCTTTTGTTCTCAAAGCAGCTCATGGCATGAAGGAAGGAAGCTACACTTCACAGCTTTTTAAATAAAGATCTTGGAAAATTCATCAAGAAAATGCAATGGGAAATAAAAAGCTCAGGTGCAAAGGAGAACCTTGACCCTCAAATGTTGTGTTCATGCACAGAAGTCATCTTACCTTGTAGAGAGCCACTAAGACAGGGTACCGTGGAGGGCCCCTCTGGGGTTCGTTTCTTTCCAGGAGTTGCTTGATGAACTTCTCAATGGCTTTTTCTGACATGCCACACTGGTGGCCAGTCTGCCTCACCAGATCAATGGTCTCAGAGAGCTTGTCATAGATGCTGAGCTCGTTGGCTGAAAGCTCCATGGCCTCAGAGGAGAAATCCCTGTGGAGAGATTGGGTGTGTTAACGGGAATCAACTGCGGCCGTACAACCCAGCAGCAGCGTGTGCACAGCGCTCCCGGGAATGTGGCAGTGCCCGGGAAAGGAGGAAGGCTCCTCTGGAGCAAACCTACTCCCAGCCAACAGCACAACGTTGAGCTGCACTCCTAATAGCCTCTGCTGGTTCAGGATCTCCCGCCGACTCAAAGGAGCCGTGAAATTTCCTGACAAGAGCAGAACTGGCTGAGATTCGCAGCTTATGTAAATGAACAAAGCTTCCCAGAAATCAATGAAACTCCATTTATTCATCTATTCCAAATGAATCCGTCCCATAAAGCGATTGCTCACCAAGTACAAAAGCCAACAATACAAAGCTGATCATCACACGCAGCAGCCCAGCTAAGCCCTCCCGCGCTATAATTTCAGTCGCTTATTTTAACCCAGATTTGTTTTCATTAAATCTCCCGTCAGCAATAGGGACAGGACAGAGAAACAAGCAGAATGTGTGGGGCAAAGTTCAGCAGTTTACAATTTGTTTAAATTTTCGCAACCTAATGTCCAGGCCAACTGATTATTGAGTAACAGCAATGTGAGAGCAGCTGCTCTGCAGGCAACAAAGCCTCCACCTTCCTCTCCAAGTTTGCCTGCAGGTCAGAGATGCCACAAAACCAAATATCCCAGCAAGAACTGCATTGTGCTGGGTGACAAAATGGCATTTGACAGCAAATTGTTTCTCACTCATAAGAACACAACCATGAGAGAGCAACATTAAGTTGCCAAAATCCTCTACCACTCCTGCTCTGCCATGAAGGCCTCTATGAGAGCAGCTGATGGGCTCAAGAAAAGATGTAAAGAAATTTCTGGACAAGGTACAAGCTGCCAATGTGAGAATCACATTGTAAAAGAGAGATTTTGCCTGGGAAAAACACTGGCACTGCCTGGGGGAAAGGCAGAATCTCTGAAGTTTTGCTTTGCCTCTTGTTTCTGGGTAACACTAACCTGATCAAGCTGGGCCAGCTGGGAGAGAGTTTAGCCATGCTCTGCCCTGAAAGCACAGCCTGGGGACCATCACATAAAAACACAAGAAGCATGATGGACAATCAGATTATCGTAGCTGAAAATGGAAATCAGGCTCCTGTCCCAATTTTGCTCTACAGTTTCCTGGCCCCAGGAACCAGCTCATGAATCCACTTCACCCAGTTCACCACTTTGCTCCACAAATTGTGTCACTGCACTGTGAGAACTGTAACTGCTCACAGGGCTCTGCACACACCTCCCAGCACAGCCTGCCTGGGAAAGCACAGACCTGCTCTGCTCACCCGAGCACACCCTGACCAGCCCTGAGTAACAAGGCACCTAAACTTAGATTTGCTCAGCTTTAATTTGTTCTGGCTGCTCCCACAGCACGAATCAGCCACAACTGTAATGTATGGATAGAGCAAGAGACATGACAAAGTTCAGATTTGAACCCTGATTTGCTTTTAAAGAACTGGCCGACAGCTCTCCCCCTAAACCACGGGCTCCTACAAGTCACAACTCAAGCAGTGGCAATTTTAATATCTTCTTTTTAATGCAACACTGGGGTGTATTTTCAAAACCCCCACGTTTCACAGGACTACCAGCTTCAGCGACTGCTCCTCTTCCCGCAAGATCCCTGTTCTGCCCTTGCACGCTTGTTTATGTGGTCACATGGAGCATCAGATCAGGAAAATTATCTGGCTGAAAAATAAGCCTGATTTGTTTGGTCAGCAGCTGCCTAAGCATTCAACTCCAGCAGTTAATGTCAGATGTTATATTAATGTTAGTGTCAAATTTCTAGCCACAGCCACAGAAATACCAAAAAGGCAAAAATGCCAAATTGCAACCCAACCCCGAGCGTGCAGCAGAGAACATGCTGCACTATATTGCCAGGTTAATTAGCTCCTGGCCCTCTTCTACCAACATTCCTCGCAAATATTTGTCCCAGATCTTGCCACCTGAGCAGCCCCATGGGTGAGCAAAGCAGGTTGGATCAATAATATCTCATATTAACCTCTCCAAGACAAGGACTTTTTCTTCTCACCTGTAAAGCACCTGCCATGCATGTGACGATAAAAACAAGTCATTGCTTTCCTAACTCATTCATGCAATCCTCTGATTCATGGAACAAGCAAGAGCCAGCACATCTGCAGGATATTAAAGGCCCTTTT
This sequence comes from Platysteira castanea, assembly GCA_013397175.1. Taxonomy (NCBI): domain Eukaryota; kingdom Metazoa; phylum Chordata; class Aves; order Passeriformes; genus Platysteira; species Platysteira castanea. The sequence goes on along the minus strand of VYXC01012095.1, from coordinate 143,616 downwards.
TCCCCCCTCTCCAGCTTTTCTGGTTACTCTAGTTGCCTGGACACTGTAACTGGTGTGCTAAGTGGTCTGAAAGATTATCTAGTGTCCTCTGGCTCCTGAGTGCCAAAGCCTTCCCCCGTGAAGCTGTCTCGTGCAGAATTCCAGCAGATTCAGCAAGCTTCTGCTCGCAGGATCTGTCTGGAACCACTTATAACAAACATCCCCACAGAAATGCTGTCAAACACGGTGGTTTCCCCTTTTCCAAACAGCAGAAGAATCCTCCTAAGATACAACACTGAGATACGTTCCAGCTCCCACCCCTCTCTATTTACACTCCACTCTGAGCAAACACCTTTGTAGACAATCCCTGTAAATCACAGACACTAAAAACCCAATCCAGCTCCTTGACGAATTCAAGAGTAACTCAATCCTCCAGCTAGGAAATAAGGCAGTATGCCTCCACATTGTTAGGAAAACAGATGAGGCCTTAAAAAACAAATAACAATTCATTATTTCCCTTCCTACCCCTGCAATACAACCAACAAAACAATAACAACAGGCTACTGTACCATCTTTGCCACCACACACACTGAGCAGGGCTCATCCCTTGCAAACCCCTTAGAGAGAGGCCTTTGAACGAGGAACCCATATGTTATTCTGGTTTTTTTATGAACTCCACCACCCGGGGAGGAATCAGCAGCTCTCTCCACAAACACAAACAGTGATGGCACTTGGCTGGCAGGGTTTGCACCCAAGCGCCCAGTTCAGCCCACAGACCCCAGGGTGGTTAGCCCAAGGCTTCAGAAGGTAAATATTTATACAGAAACGCTGCTGGAGGAGTCTTTAAAAGGGAAAGCTTGCTCGCCTTGCTGGTGAACCTACAATGATGTACATATATATAGATATAAAAATACATTCCCATCTGCTTTAACACCCTTGATGCTTCCCTCCCTCGCCCTGCCCGGGGGTCAGGTCCCAGCCTGGCGCTGAAATCCCTCCGGAGGGACCCTCACCCGGCCACAGCCCCACGGCCTCGCCCGTGTTCCTCTGAGGCAGAGGAGCCCCAGCCAGGGGGTTATTCCTAAAAATAAATCAATTAACTGCAGCAGGACACCCCC
>VYXC01012095.1:80610-107693 GCA_013397175.1 Platysteira castanea | reverse complement strand
GAAGGAGGAGAAGGAGGAGGAGGAGAAGGAGGAGGAGGAGGAGGAGGAGGGCAGACACAGGACTGGGGAGCAGGATCAGCGCCGAGGGCTGATGGGCTATTTCCTTCTCACCATTTATAGCCACAGTGTGGGATTTGTCACCTCCCCTGTCCCAGGCTCGCCATCCCGATGGGTCCCAAACCCCCACCCGGGAGGGGTGTGGTCGTGGGAGAATCTATCTTTATAATTTCTTTGAATAACCCATCCTAATGCCTGGAAGCAAAAGGAATACATTAAACGACTGCATATTTCACAGCCTTCAAAGGAACCTCCTTCCCAGCACCGGGGGCACCCAAACACTGAGCAGCGGCCGCTGCCTCAGCCAGGGAGCCCTCGGGAGCGTTTCGTTCCCAGGGGATCTCCCCAGGTGGGTCCCGCAGAAGCCGAAGGGAGTGGAGCCCTCTGCAGACCCGGAAACGAACACATTACTCACGGCAGGCAGAGCCGGCCGNTGTAATTCTCTCGGTGATTTTTTGGTGGGGTGAGGGTTCACTCCCCGCACCCTGGGATGGCGGGGGGGAGAAGGGTGCAGGTTTCTGGCTCTTGCAAACTCCACTCTCGCTTCCCTTCCTCCGGGAGAGGGGAGCTGCGGCCGCGCCGGCATCGGAGGAGACCTCAGCCAAGTGGGTTATTGGAAATGGGAAGTGGGCAGAGGGATGGCGTCAGGGTCTGGGAGTCCATGGGCACGTCTGCAGTGGCACTACCAGGGAAAAAAAGGGGGGCGGGGAAAGAGTGATTAAGAAGGCGGTACAGGAACTTCAAAAAATAGAAATTCCCAAAGGTGATTCATGGTGTTTGATCTCACAGCGGGAACAAGGAGGCGGAGGCGGCGGCGGAGGCGGCGGAGGAGGAGGAGNGCACCGGGGGCACCCAAACACTGAGCAGCGGCCGCTGCCTCAGCCAGGGAGCCCTCGGGAGCGTTTCGTTCCCAGGGGATCTCCCCAGGTGGGTCCCGCAGAAGCCGAAGGGAGTGGAGCCCTCTGCAGACCCGGAAACGAACACATTACTCACGGCAGGCAGAGCCGGCCGTGACTCAGCCCACCCTCGGCACAGCCGGGGATCCGGCACGGAACGTGCCCGGGCACAACGCTTCTGACTCGAGTCTCATCCCCGTCCCGTGTCCTCCTCTGACTCGGGGAGCAGCACCCCCGAAAGCCACGAGGACGTGGGTGGGAGTTCCAGCATGGAGCAGGGAACGGCTTGGGTCGGGTGGAGGAATCAGGGTTGGAACGCTCCGGCCTTGGGTAGGATGGAGAACAGGGAAATGTGGCTTCACGGAACCGTGTTTAAAGGAGTAACACACTGAGGTCCAACCCGTGCTCGTAAGGACAATTTTAAATGCACACAAATCCCTGCGTGTAGGGATTTTACATGGTTTTGAGATTTAGTGGTCAAAGGTCTACATGAAGAGGGTTTTTGGGGCAGGGAAATAATATTCCTGTTAGATCAACCAGCACAGAGGGAAAAACAGCAAAGATTTGGGCAGATGAGCATCCCTCAGGTCTTTCAGGATGGAGATGGCAGAGATCAGGGCACACTTATTTTTCAAGGTGAGATAAACATAAACTGCAAAAAGGTGAATTTCTACCCAGGGAAACACCCTGAGAATGGGGGGAACTAACACAGGACCTCTGCCCCAGCACAGAGAGTGGGGATGAGCACACGGGGCTGGGGTTCAGTCCTGCAGAACACACTGTCCTACACCCCAAATGTCCAGGCAGGGCCATGTCCCATTCCATGGGGCACAGGGGTGATTTTTTTCCCTCCCCAAACAGCTGTTACTTGCTGGAACATCCCAGGCAGGTGGAAATTGCTCGGCTCAGGACAGCAGATTGCAGGGACAAAGTCCTGAGTATTAGGGCACTAAAAACCCTCTTCAGCAAGATTCAAATCACCAAGCGGTTTTTTTGTGTGTTTTTTTTATTATCTCTACTAACAAGCTTTTTTCTTTTAAGTGGGAAACGTGAAGGCTCTTAATGAAACCCTCACGCTCCAGCAGAAGTCTAAATGAACCCAGTGTTCGGCTGGAGGGCGTTTATATCCCAGCGAAGCCTGTTTTCCCATCAGCTCTTTGAAGTGCCCAATTAAGTGATTTTATACTAATAGGATTTTCCCAGGGAAGAAAGACAAGAATGACAAAATGCTGAATGCTTGATTAACTCTGCCCCTAAAAGAACTCGGATCGTGTTAATTGACTGTTCCCCTGCCATATCCAACCCTTGTTTGCCCCATTTATGAAGGCATTTTGATGAGACACCAGACCCAGCAGAGTGGAAATAGAGTCCCACCAAGCACAAATGGGGGATGAGACAGTCCTAAAACAAGGCCTTTGCTTACTGGAAATATTCCTGGATGCGGCAGCCAGGCTATGAATCGGTCGCTTCATTCGGCCCCTCACTCATTTTCATCCAAGATTGTTTTTAGCCCCATTCATAGTCATTAACGTAATTGCTTCACTGACTTTCCATGAGCAGCTTGGAAGCTTTGTGGGGTTTTTTTGCTGGCAGCAAAGGCCTCATTGTTCGGAGCGCGGCCGGGCGGCTGCAGTACCTGGCTCCAAATCCTGCACCCGGCTGCCCCTTTATTCCCTCGCTGCTCCACCTCATTGCCCACGGCCCCGGAGCGCGGCAGGACGGGGCAGACGCCTGGAGGGGACAGGGACACCCCGCTGGGAACCGGGGCCAGCGGCTCCAGCCTCTTGCAGAGCTTCCTGCAGGGAATAAGGTCCATCCAGAACATCCACTGGGGGTTATTTTGCAGCCAGCAGTTCCCCGTGGGCATCTTGGCGAGGGCAGGGGGAGGACAGGGATAGCTCCAGGAACTGCAGGACCTTACCCAGCAGGATTCCCCACCGTGGGTGGGAATAAGCAAGTGGAGCATGGGGCAGGATTGTCCCATCCTGTCCATGTGGCTTGTGGGTCCCCAGCCCTCGGTGCAGCCCAGCCCATGGAAGCTGCCAATGGACATATCTTCTTCCTGATGCATGGCACATGTGGCACGGTGCTGCTGAGGAGGGATTTATTGCTCTCCAAGCCATGGGATGGTTTGAAATCTCCTGGGAGCTTGATCTGGCCCTTTATAGCCGTGTGTGAGAGGAGGTGAGGATGGGGAACTCTGACTGAGCACTTGCTCATGATGTCACCTCTGAAACAACCCTGATTCCTTGGGGCACCCCCTGTCCGGAGCGCCCAGACATCAGGATGGGGCATCTCCGCTCCCAGACACTGGGAATTTGGGGTTGTCCCACACAAACCTGGGCTCTGGGACGTGCATCTTGCCCCGCTTGCCCATCCCAAAACCCACTGGCTCAGCATGTGTCACCATCTCCTGGGATCTCCAGTCACACCTTTCGGGAATGCCCCAGTCGCTTGTGATTCACTTTGCCCTTGTGCTGGGGGGCGAGGAGTGGGGCTGGGTGTGGGCAGAGGGAGGGAAGGGACAGAGCCAGGGGCAGGCAGACCCTGAACGTGCCATGAGATGGGATCTGCAGGACGGCAGGACCAGAACCCAGCCCACAGACAGACAGACAGACAGACAGACAGAGCCCTGCCTTGCACGGTGACTGGTGCACAGCCCGGAGCAGAGCAGAGGTAATGGGAGGGGACAGCTGAGATGGCAATAAAGCCGGGGTGATGATACAGCAGCCGCCACCTTGACACCGGGGTAAGGGTCGATTGCACTTTTCCTCCTACATGTCAGGCAGGCAGAGCAGGATTTTTGGGAATGGGGATGGAAGAGCAGCTTTCATCTCACTGGCCACCCCCGGCCTTGACCCCGAGCTGGGCCATGGGGATGGACATGCTCCACACACTAGAGGGGCTCTGCCCAGTTCCAAGAGGTCAAAGTTGGGGAGTCCCAGGTGCCAAAATAAAACCTTTCTCTTTCAGTTTCAGCCACCCTCACTGGTTTCTTGGCCTGGCCCATGAAAATCCACCTTGCAATAGGGAAAGAAAATTTGCTGGAACTTGGAGCTGTGGCAGACAGACACACAGAGGCTGGAAACAGGCTGGAAACACCCGAGCCCTTCCCACCTCCACACAAACCTCAGCCTTGCAGAACACTGAGAGATTTACAGATTATCAATTCCAAATCCACAAAGGGAGCAGGAGGGAGACAAAGGGAGAGGGATGTCATAGAACTGGGAAGTGCCTGCGCCCCTGTGCTGGGCACTGCTAAGGCCACACCTCGAGTACTGTGTTCAGTTTTGGGCCCCTCATGGCGAGAGACATTGAGGGGCTGGAGTGTGTCCAGAGAAGGGAATGGAGCTGGGGAAGGGGCTGGAGGACCAGGAGCAGCTGAGAGACCTGGGGGGACTCAGGGGGGACCTTCTGCCTCTCCACAACTCCCTGGCAGGAGGTGGCAGCCAGGAGGGGGTCAGACTCTGCTGCCAGGGAACAGGGGACAGGACAAGAGGCAACGGCCTCAAGCTGCACCAGGGGAAGTTTTGGTTGGGTATTAGCAAAAATTCCTTCATCAGAAGGGTTGTCAAGCACCTGCCCAGGCTGTCCAGGGCAGTGGCAGAGTCACCACCCCTGGAAATATTTCAAAAACAGTGTGGATGTGGCACCTAGGGACATGGGTTAGTGCTGGACCTGGCAGTGCTTGGGGGAACAGTTGGACTCGATGATCTTAGGAGGGGCTTTTCCAACCTAAATGATTTCATGATTCTATGAAACATGAAACCCTGGAAATACCTATTGATCAAAAAATGCCCCACGGGTCTCTGTCAAACATTCCCTGCACAGGGGAACTCCTGACTCCAAATCTGGCGGAGTTTCATCCACGAGTTTCCGAGCGGCACGTGTCAGCCAGGCAGCTGCAAGGACAATTTGGCAGGAGTGGCGGCAAACCACACCTGGAGCTTATCTCTCCAGCTGGGGCAACCTCCTCCCACAAAGTTTATAGTACAACTGCATGAAAAGCTGATCAATCCAGCACCAGGAAAAGCAGCACCCATTGCAGGAGGTGTACTAACACTGGTGTTAGGCAGAAATCCTTCCCTGCGACGGGGCTGAGGCCCTGGCACAGGGTGCCCAGAGCAGCTGTTGGCTGCTCTGGAAGTGCCCCAGGCCAGCTTGGACAGGGTTTGGAGCAACCTGGGATAGTGGTAGGTGCCTCTGCCCATGGCAGGGGGTGGGACAAAATCCCTCCCAACCCAAACCATTCTGGGAGTCTATGAAACACTGACAGCGAGCCCTCCATCAGCAGGGAGGGCTGGGACAGCACCGGGGCTTCCTGCTGAATATTTTTGAATATTCATGTTCTAATATTCATGTTCTAAGCAGCCTCTGCCCACGAGGAGATAACACCTCTCTCACAGCTGGCAGGGGTGATCTCCCCAAGTGACAGCCTGGGGGATGCAGTGCCCCGCCCTGATACCACTGCTGCACCCCGATAGCACAGTCCCGACAGACTGCTGGGGCTGCCCAGGGCCTGTCACATGCCTCGGGGTGTTTTGGGGGTAGCATCAGGCAGTGGCACATCACAACCTGCCTGTGTTGTCCAGCAAAGCGCCCAAGAACAACAGTGTGACTGTAGCAGGATGAATCTCCTCACACTCAGGGAGGCTGTGGAATGACACCGCTGTAATTGGTGACAGAACCCAGATGGGAAGGACATACACTTCCCTTTCCCGACTGGGATCACTCCCACAGAAAAACTGATGGCTAAAATGACTTAGAGGACTGAGTAGAAACACCACCCGAATCAATGTGAAGATCTGTTCAACTCCAAGTTATGTCAGCCACTAAATTATTAAATAATAGTCAAATGAATCACTTGGGAATGAACATAGCGTTCCTCTTGCATCGTCTATTTTGTATTTGTCTGGATCTTGTGTTTATTTTAGTCCCCAGCCGTGTTTGTTTGAAGAGCACTAACAGAGGGAACTCATGGCCATGCCCCAGTGAAACTGCAGAAACGAAAGAGCAACCCCAGACAGTGACAGTGTTTCGAGGAAGCTAGAACACTTCTCATGTCAGAGCCTGGGATGTGGCACGCAAAACATGGCCAAGCAAAAATTGGCTTTATTCTGCCTCTTTCTGGCAGGTTGAGGTGTGAAGCTGGAGGCAGCTGCATTCCAGCAGCAGGGCAGTGGGGACCCGCCTCTTTACGGCAGGGCCCGGCCCTGTGCCATCGCCCCGTGTGGGAGCTAAGGTCAAACCGGAGCAACTGGAATTGACTCCTGCCTGTCAGCCTTCTGTTTGCAAAAGGGGTTGATGCTCCAGTTTTTTCACTTTTCTTTTCCAAGAGCCAAGAGACTCTGCACTACAACAGCACCAGAGCAGGGTGATCTGTGGTGGGGACTGCAGCTCGGGTTTTGGGACAGTATGTCTGGGGCAGGATTTGAACATGAGTACAGGGACAGGGATTAAATCCAGCAGAAGTAAGTTAGTCCAATGTTCAGTCACTTTGAGGATCTGTATGTCAGGAGATGTTGAGGCAGCTCATGGAGATGACATCATGCCATATGAAAGTAAAACTGGAAACTGAAAAGAGGTGATAACAGCAGTAAAAAGCTGCAGAAGGGCTTGGCCACTGCTGGGGCCATGGTCGGACTTGATGTTAGAGGGCTTTTCCAACCTTAGTGATTCCATGATTCTATTGAACACAAAACCCTGAAAACATCTACAGGTCAAAAAATACTTCCAGTACTGGGTTCTGCTGACAGACCCCCACCAAAACAGGAGAGGTTCAGAGAAGATCCATGGGCACTGTGTCATGTCTCTTTGGTTTCTCTAACTTCAAAGAGAAGGAAAAGCCAAGGCAGAGGATGAAATGCAAGGCCCTTCCATCAGAAACACACTGCAGTTCCTGCTGCGGCATGAGGACAGAAGAGCAAAGCTCCAGAACCAGACTGGGTTTGGAGGATTAGGGGCGGTAACACAGCACACCTGTTTGTCCAAGAATAAAGAATCTCTTCTTTCACAGAGCAACGTTTGGCTCTGGACTTTGGCAGTTCTTTTCTGCTCTTAGAGGGAAGGCAAACCAATTTAAGAGAGGAGAAATCAGAAATTGCCAGGCTCCACCTCTGAAGAGGGATTTGGCATAGGGAAGCAGCAATCCTGCCCAAGGCTTAGCTTTCAAATCAACACTGGGTATGATCCGTACTGGCTCCCTTGAGCTTTCTGAACAGGGTCAGCTCTGATAGGATAATATACCCTAAAACCTGGTGAATTTCAATGGAACAGACAAAAACTCATCTATTTTTCCAGGGATTTTTTTTCCCTTGCTTTTCTAACATTATCTGTCAGCAATTCTTTTCTCCAGTTTTTGTCATAACTAGCACATGTATGTGGTTACATGACATGTTAGGACATGTCATCCTGCACATGGAGCAGTTTAACCAGAAGCACTGTCAGTGTGTGGGAGGATCACAACTCCTCACCCAAGCACAACCCTGTCTGAAGGCCAGTGGAACAAATCCCAACAAAAGCAAGGACATCCTTAACCTCTCCACTTTCTCAAGTGCAAGGCACATTCTTAACATGATCTTTGGTCATAAACAAGAAGCAGCATGTACATAAAAAGAAAAAAACAAGATCCTTTTCTTTGCAAACCCATTTGCACACAATGCTCTCTCCCCAGGGAGAGTGTAGAAAATAACTGCGATGTGCTCAGGCACTGCTGACGACCTCTGAGAATTAACTCCAGGATGCTTCTGCCTGAAGCAGGAGCAGTTAAATCTCTCCCCAAATTAGAAACACAGCATAAATCATTACTGTCAGCACCATGAAACCAGGCCCTGAAACAATTTGGAAGGTGTCAGGCAGCAGCAATTGCTGCATCACCCCAGGGGTCTCCAGAGCAGGGCTGTGGCCGATTCTGGCAAGGAGCCTTGGAGAGTGTCCCTCTGTCCTCCCCTGGCTGGGACAAACTGCTTGGTGACTCTTCCTGGTGTAAGAATCTTTGGGGAGAGGTGAGGGATGTCCCTGGCCTTAGAACATCAACACTTCCTTGTACATTTATTTTGAGAGTAAACTTTTTGAACACAACACTCCCAGGCTGGTCACTCCCTCAGACAGGAATGGGACGGCTGAAATCCACAAACGTGCTGCTACATCAAAAATAACTCTTGTTACTTATACCCTGGGGGAAGAGCTGTCCAGTCAGTGTTCATACATATTTATACATTTCCCATCTTTCTCTAGAAGCTGTTAGTTGTGTTCCCCTTCAAATCTCCACCTGATTATATAAAACCAGCACACTTCTGATCTAAGGGGGCAACTTCTCCATTCAGCTGAGGAGTAAAATAGTTAGAAACCTGAAACTGAAATGCTTCCAGTTTCGCAAGACTGTGTTGCATATGAAAACCACTACCTGCTTCCCTTCCCACTGTCTCTGGCACTTCAGATTTCTCTCCCCGCAGCAGCTGAATTACTGAAGGCTCCTTGTTCCCCCAGGTAACCACATGAGGAACGTCTGTGTCGGCAGAAGCACCGCAAGCTGTGAGCCTTCTGCACATCAGACACTGCTACAGGCACGTAGGGAAAGGGAACGGAACCGAGCCCGGCCCCGGCAGCCCCTCGGCCCCGCTGCCTGGCCCGGAGCTGGGCTGGGGCGTCTGGGGAGCGAGCAGGAGCCGGCCCCGGCACGGAGCCGCCCTGACCTCTGCCGGGCACCGGCGGCACTGCAGGCCCGAGCCGGCCCCACCCGCTGTTCCCTCACCCTCCGCAGGTGAAACAGGGCCCGGCAAAAGCCGGCAACGGGCCTGGCCCTTCCCAGCTCACCGCTGAGTCCCGCTCCAGGGCAGTTCAGGCTGGGAGTGCCTGCACCTGCAGCCATCCCGCGTTTCTGTGACACGAGGTGGGTGACACAGCAACACACGGTGCTGAACTGATCAACAGAACCGCAGAGTCACTGAGGTTGGAAGAGACCTTCAAGACCCATAAACAACACTAAGGAATTAAAAAAAAAATAAATCCAGACACTGAGCTCAGCAAACCAAGGGGGCAGCATTGGCACATCCCTCCCTTACAGCTTCACTGCCACCTTGTCCCTGCCTGGACACCACCAAGCAAAGGAAATTCCACCACCAGTGTTCATCATGAAGGATTTGATCTAAACTACACAACTGAATCAATGGAGCACATCTTCTCTGCAACACAGGACCAAGGTAGCCCCTGGGCAGTGTGGGAGCTCCACCTGCTCTCCAGCCATGCCACAGTTTTAGATGAAGTGAATCTTCATGGTAAGTTTTGGTTTCCAGACCAGCAACTTCCAAACTGAGATAGGATGGATGCCTTAACTGCTGTTCCCAACCCATAGCCAGCAGGCAAAGTCCATAGCGAACCTTTGCATCTCCAGCTGGTTTTCCAAGGAATCACTACAGGGCTCACGGGTAGGCAAGAAGTCAGGTGGCATCAGCTACTGACTACCCTGGCTGAATCTGTGAAACAGGGATTAGACTGCCATGGCAGAGTGACACCCTGCAGCTCACCACGGACAGGTGAGCAGACACTGCCAGTTGCAGCTGTGTTGGACAGTTCACAGGTGTGTTACAGCCAGGTGGGGAGACTGTCACAGTCAGGGACGAGTTATATACTGAACAACGAGTTGTAACCAAAACTTTAATCCCAAGGATCTCACAAAAGACATTTTACAAGTGACATGAAAATTCTTGTACAGTAAAGAAATGTTTAATTTCTAATGTTTACAATGTACCATTAGACACAACACATCCACTCCAGATGTCAATTCTGCTGTGGATTTGGTCTATTCAGAGGTTCTGGAATAGATGGTCAATCAACAATCAGCTAATTAAGGACTCTATTCACACCAAATACGAAATTAACTGACCCTACAGCTACAAAGTTTTATTTCATGGAATATAAAGCAGCTCAGTCAGAACTGGAGCTGGATGAAGCTGCAGCCCAACCCTTTCCCTCTCCCGTGTCACTGGCTCACTGCTCTCTTTCCCAGACCTGGGCTATGGAGCACCCAAGCCCTGTTCTGCTCCTGGCCTGATTCCACACGGAACACACCATCCCTGCACGCTTCCTCACGCTGAGCCCCAGCAACCCCCAGCCCAGCCCAGTCGTGCTCTCCCAGCAACACAACACGGACCATTTGCCATTACACACACACACAAACCGTGTCTAATGGTACATTGGAAAACCATTAATATTACAAATCATAGGATCTGCTCAGAACCATATACAGATTCACATCTTTACATTTGCCACCTGTTACATGATACAAGAAACAAAGCAAGTTTAACAGCTAAAACATTTTAAAAATGCACCAAGCTTTATGAAGTTTCGAAACAAAACAATGTTCTGTACATACTCCTGGCCTCGGATCTCATGACTTCCTGTACACAGCTCCTTCCCACAGTCCTATTTCCTCTCATTTGACCTGGAGCGACTGAAGAACAACAGACAGGTAAGGTTAGGACCCAGGTGTCAGGAGCAGCAGATCTTCCTTTAAGCCCCCCAGCCACAATCAGCAGGTGGTATTTAAGCATTTTAAAAACCAGTGCTCATTTAATAACACTGAGTATTTTATTGTTCAGGGTGAAGAATCTCCTAAGACACTAGAGGTGATTCTCCACCACTGCCTTCTTCAGTATTTGCCAAGGCATTTAGAAAGTCATTTTTACACTTACTCAGAACACACAAACACTGAAGACTCTTCTTACCTGCGAGACCTGGAAAAGGAGCGAGAAGGCTTGTGGTTCCTCTCCCGTGAGAGTGATCTCTCTCTTCTTCTGTCTCTGGAGAGGGACCTGGTAGAGATCACAACATCGTGCCATCAGAGCAAGGCTCAGCAAGGCCAGCGAGGCTCCCTGAGGAACTTCCCTTCAGGAGTGAAGGTTTTTTAACAATTCAACCGGGGGAAACCTGTTACCAATGCTGCTATTAACCCTTTCTCAAGGGAAGAATCACCAGCCTGAGCAACAGCTTATAACGTGCTGTAAACAGGAATGCAATACTTTGCAGAAGTGGGGTTTTTTTTGCAGAATCCCACCTAATCACATCCTGACTTATGGCTGGACTCAATGGTATTTTCCCACCTCAGGGCTCTATGAACCCATGCTCACAGTATCTGTGAGAGAGTAGCACATTAACACTTAAACTTTGGGGAAAACTGACAAAGACCCCAGGCAGCTGCAGAACAGGATTTACTTCTCAATATCCTTCCACTGCTACTCCTGGAATCTCAAACAGCTCAGTAATTCCAGGCAAGCAGTATGACAGAAGCAAATCCGTTTCCCTTTTACCAAACTACAGTCTGACTGTGCACAGCCTACGCGTGGAGCTGTTTTGGGCTTTTCCTTTTCAGTCCTCCAGGCTGGAGCAGTCTATGGCGTAGGGAAGGGACTCGTACCTGCTGCGGCTCCGGGAAAAGCTTCTCCTTCGCGGTGATCTAGAACCAGAAAACCAAATGTGAGGAACTTTATCCATTCTTTGAGCTTTAACGGGGTGAGGCATTTCCCAACTTGTCAAACTCACTGTTGGGCCCAGGGAACGTGCCAAGAATAACTGGCATCCATCATCCAGTAAAAGGCATGGAAAGATTAGGCAGTAAAATCAAGCTCAGTGTGAACAGCACGTTTTCAACCACGAATTCACTTAACTAAGAATGCGTCAGAGCAGAGTTGTCCAATGCAACACTTTCCATTTCAACTAAATACACTGCCCAGAACACCACACCAAAGTCCCACAGGTGGTTCCAAAAAAAAAAAAAAAAAGAGCACAGAGCAAATGTTTTGGAACCCATGCAAGCCAAAAAGGTCCATAACAAGACATAAGAGATATCAAGTGGAAAAAAAAGTGAAAATGCGCTCAGTGTCAATATTGATAATGCCATTAAGTGCTACATTAGAACTGCATATTTGTGATTGTCATTTTTAATGCCATAGAGTGTGTTTAGACTATTTTCTTATAAAAAATAAAAAATTAAAAATATAACCTTAGCTCGGCCCAGTTCATCCCAAAAAGTAATTGTTTTAAGTTTTGAAAACTGTTAGTAAAACCATTTAAAGGTGATAGGATTTTTCTGGCAAGGAAAAGCTACATTTGTTAGAGCTTTATTAAAAATTTAGTTTGGCATCTCACATGCAAATATCCTGGTTTTTACATTATTCACAGTGTAAGAGCTTCCATATCACCCTTAAAAGTTTTCTCAAGCAACATATGTACGTTACCACTCAATTATGCACAGCCAGCCTTTGATTGAGAAAAGTAATTACTTATAAGCCGCTTACTCCTTATTTTAACCAGCAGTAAACTGTATAAGCAGGAAAAACTTACAAGTCTTTGGTTTCAACAAGCTAGAAATGGTGAGGTGAGGCTGCCGGACTGACTGCCAAGAAGAATTTGCTGAAAAGGTTTTGCCAGATGTTGCGTTGTATTTAGTTGGTTGGCGAAGGGGGTGTTGTGGATTTTTCCTGCTTTTTTGTTAGCCGAAGGCTGCTGCTGTAGTTGTTGTGAAGACATTTGGTAAATAAACAGCTGAGCTGATTGGCCGGGAATGTGTGGGCGGTCGAGGTGGCTGCTGCCGATTTGGTTAAGGTTGGAGAGAAGGCTGAGAGAAAACAGCATGCTCGGGAACCAAAGGGCGGTGCAACCTGACGACTGGCCATGCCTGGGTCATGTGAAACGACACCAGCCAAGCTGCATGGGGCGCGCTGGTCACATGACGCTGAAAGGGCTAGTTGGCTGGCTAATGCAGACTCAGAGGGTGGTGAGAAGAGACATGATGGTGACTCTGTAACGGGTTCATTTTTATTAATAGATGGACCAAAAAGCATAAAAAAAATGAAAAACAAGCCATCAGTACAACCATCTATTAGCTAACAAATACTCCTAATGTGTTATTTTTTTCAACAGCAAAAGGGTAAGCTTGAAACCCTGACTCGGGAGGACTTCACTCACCTGCCACAGGTAAATTCAGTCCTGTAAAAACCACGCTTAAACTGCCAGACAAACTAGTCTGGGTCCAAGAACGTGCCAGTTCCCAAAAATCCTGCTATATGCTAGAGCTGGGTTTGCAAACCTCAAGTGACAGGATGGTCACACGATGCTTTAATTCCAAGCTAACTCTGTAGTGTCAAGATTCCAGATGTTTAGAGCAACTGTTACTCAATCTATTATTAAACAGCTGCCTGCTTGGGAAGTATTTAAGTTCTGCAAACAAAGTGGAAAAACCCATTGGTATGGAAATGCTAAACTGCTGTATGTCATGTTCTGCCATTCTGGAGTAAAGGAAAGGAACAGCCTAAGTTGAAGTATGGGGAAGAAAGGGAAAAGTGTGACTAGAAGATGAGCAGATTTTAAGAGGAAGGAGGATATGCCCAGGACAGAGGGCACTGACTACCAACTGCACAGTCACCTACGGACAAAGGCCAACAACATTCAACACAACTCAAGTTCACCTTGATTTTGTGGGGGGTTGATTTTGGGGATGTTTTAGCGTTTGTCATTTCCGAATCATGATCAGATAGATGAATGTTATCCATCAACATGCCTTTAACAAGCCTGCTTCTAGGATGCTACGTGGTAACTCTGCCAAGAGCTCTAGGATTGTGCTGTGCCCAGGTACCTGCGCCGAGGAGGGGGACTCCTCCTGCGATAGTCATCCCGAGGGCGCCGGCCCCACGACGGAGGGGGGCCGCGGTTCCGACTCCGCTTCTCCCCGTTGGAGAGCTCCACTCGGACGCGACACCCACACAGGGTTCTGGCAAGAGAGGATGACACTGGTTAGCGTTTCCAGGGAGAAGGCAGCATGGAATAAAACACACACAATCCAAAAAAGGGAAAAAGAACAGATAAGGGCAAAAATGTTCTGTCATCAAAGCACAGTGTCCAGAGTCAGCTCCAGCGTGACTGTAGTGGACCCCTCCCCTAAAAGTGTGCAAGGCCAGCTTGTAGGAACCTCATCTATCTAGTGGAAGGTGTCCCTGGCTGGGCTTCCAGCCCAAACCATTCTGGGATTTTACGGCAGACAAAAGGTTTGGCTGCTTCTCAAAACTGCTGTGCCAGTAAAGCAGGCAGGGAAGGAACCAAGGAGAGTCTCCATTATCAGTTTTGTCTCTTCATAGTAAGACCATCTGCAATTTAATTAACACACACTAAGAGATGCAAGTAATTTCTAACTTGGGAGTTCAACTGTGAAGTGCAAAATTAACCATTACAATGCTACTCATGAAGGAGGGCAGGGTTAGACGGGATATTGGGAAGAAATTCCTCCCTGTGAAGGTGGGGAGGCCCTGGCACAGGGTGCCCAGAGCTCCTGTGGCTGCCCCATCCCCGGCAGTGCCCAAGGCCACGCTGGACAGGGGCTTGGAGCAGCCTGGGACAGTGGAAGGTCCCTGCCCATGGGGAGGGTGGGACTGGATCAACTTTGAGGTCTATTCCAGACAAAATCTTTCTGGGATTCTATTTCTGCACTATAAGAACATCCTTATAGTACTATATAAATAAATAGTGCATAACAAGTGTGTCAAGATCTTAGTCCTGTAGTTTAAGCTTCACAATCTGTAACTGTATCACTCCTACAGTGTCTTATATTTTGACCAGCAAGCCAAGCACACAAGCACATTTTACCTTCCATCTAGCTCTCTTACTGCATCAGCTGCATCTCGGGGATCCTCAAATTCCACAAAGGCAAAACCAGGAGGATTTCTTGCCACCCATACACTGCGCAGTGGTCCATAGTAGCCAAAAGCTCGCTCTAATTCCGTTTTGTTGCCATTATTTCCAAGGTTACCCACATAAACCTTGCAGTCCAGCGGACAAGAGTCGCGATGCATTGCTAGGACAAGAAAAAAGAAGTTCACATATATTTAACACAGCGCATGGGCTTGTTCACTTCCAACGGAAGTCATTCTAGTGGCTGCTTCCCCCTGAAACTTCAGCACTGATACGAGCTTATGGAAACACTGTGTGGAAGGGGTGGGCGGAGAGCGTCAAAACCCAACAAGAAAAGAGAGGTGCTATGCCGCATTGTGATTAAAATTCACTATATCGGAGAATTTAGTTTACTTTAACGGTTTAGATTGGAGGGGGTGGTTCCTGCGCCCCTCTTCCTGCTTAGCGCGGGGAAGTCTGCAGAGGGCGCTGCGCGGGGGAGGCTCCATTGTTCCCGGATCGGGATTAGGATCACGGCGATCCGCGCACGAAAAGGGGCGGGGGGGCAGCGCCATCTCCGGCCGAGCCCTGTGGGCACTGCCCGGGGACTCGCTCCGGAGCTGCTCCTCGGCGCGGCGTGAGGGACCAGCGCTGCCACTGGCGGGCGGGACGCCGCCACTCCGCCCCCGCGGCACCTCCCGCCCCGCCGCGCCTCACACGCCGCGGGGAGCAGGCCGAGAACGGGCTCTTCCCGGCAACCCGCGGCCTCCCCGCCGCCTCCCCGCCCGGTTCCGCTCAGGGCCGCAGCAGCCGCCGCCGCCCCAGGCCCGGCGTTACAAAATGGCGGCTGCTCTTTGTTTGCCGCCACCGCCGCTTCCATCCGCCCTGCTGGGCGCCGATATCGCGGCTGCCGCCTCCCCCCCGCCCTCCGGGGTGAAGATCCTCACCGGTGCTCAGAGGGAGGCCGCGCGAAGGGAGCCCGCGCTAAACTCAGCCGACTCGACCCTCAGCAAGACCTCAGCTCCGCTTTTCCTCACTGGACAAAATGGCGGACAGCCCGTACCCCGCCCGTCTTTATATAGGGCCAGCCCCTCCCACGTGATGCCATGAGACAGCGAATCAGAGGGCTTCGTTGCGCTGATTGACAGGCGGCGTCACCGCGCGCGCGGGGGTGGGTGGGACCTTGGCGGCAATGGCGGGAGCGCTGAGGCGGCCCCGCCCGGGCCCTTAAATCAGGGAGCGGTAACACCCCCAGAACCTGGTGTTTTTCTGGCTAAAATTAAAAATAAAGTTTTATTTCCTTGTGTCTCTGGCCCAGTGATGTCCATCCACGTAGGGTTTACATCTATGAACGCTTTAATTCTCTCCGAGCCATTTCTCCCCATGAGAGAACTTTAAATAATTGCGTTGAGCAAACTGCTGTAAGCCAGAGTTTTTGGTAAATTTTATGTCTGAGCTTTGCTTGCTGAGGCACAAAAGACAGAACTGATTTTTTTTTTTTCTGAACTCGAGAAAATAAGACGATATGAACGGCGGAATTTTAGTTACAGATATACAGTGCTGTTGATGTGCTTTGCCAAACTCTCATTCACACATGACATTTGTACATACAACATGGCTTTTAAACTCTAATTAAACAATTAACTTGCTCCAAAGGAGTTGCCTCAGACAACAAACCTCCTGATTTCGGTTATCAGGTAATACAAGAAACCCATCCAGGGCTGTTACTGCAATAACCTCCTAAAAACCTCCCTTTGCAGCCAGACTGGCTTTAATCCAGACTTCATCTGTTTGCCATGGACCAGAGAAGACAAATTTATCTGGTGTAAGTATAATTCATAATACTTTGAATCATATAATATACAATAAGGCATTTTGAGTACAAATTAATGCTTGTTGACTATGCTTTCCAAGCAGGAACTGTGCAGAGGATGGGGCGTCCTCAGTCCACCAGAATTCCAGAAACCCAACTGGAATTAAAAACAACCAGCTGATATAATTAATTGGAATTTCCCAAAATCTTTTGCAGCATCACACATTATTTTTAAGAGCTTTTTCTCAGTAAAATCCTCCAAGGGTCAAAACTGGCCAGGGGACAGAAACACAGCAATGATTCTGAGGTAATAGATGCTCCAAAGCATCTTTATTGTGTGTACAGTTATCTGAGAGTTACCTGCCTTTAATTAAGGAAATCTATTCCATTGTTATCTAAATTAGCTGATGGCTAATTTCCTGATGAAACACAAACAAAGGAAATAATTTGAAGGTTGGAGCTGTTCAGCCATTTCACTTTGTGACTTCTTTGAGACGGTGATTTCCAGTACTTGCCTCCCTTCTCCCAGGGGGTTTGCAGCATTCCTAGACCCTGCTCATATCACATAATGTGCATTTCAAACAGTATTTAAGTTTTGCAATAATGGATATTTATTAAAAAAAAAAAAAAGAAACAGAAGAAATATTAGAGTAACTTGGACAACCTTGTAATCTTAACAGAACTTTTTAATTTCATACCAAAGTTGCACATCATGTATGAAGATAATTCCAGATGACAGACTTGGGAACAAAGGATTTATTCAGAAGTCAGTTCACCTCCTGCAAAGCAAAC
Organism: Platysteira castanea; assembly: GCA_013397175.1. NCBI lineage: Eukaryota > Metazoa > Chordata > Aves > Passeriformes > Platysteira > Platysteira castanea. Next base: position 90,476 of record VYXC01012095.1, on the reverse strand, counting down.
AAAGCTTTTTTTTGTCCTAGGCACTCACCTAGGACATGTTACCTGCTCTATTCAAGCAATTCTTCCCCAGGGTTAAGCCTGTCACCACATTTTATAAACCACAGTCCACAAAAATCATGTCATTTGAACACAATCCATTTTCAGTTTGCTTTTGGCATCATTCAGAAACAAAACACGGCCCATCACGGGGACACAAGGCAGAGGTGAGAGCGTTCAGCCAAATTCCCAGGGCTGGGGCTGTGCCAGCACAGCCACACAGCACTTGTGTCATCCCAAAGTCAGCGATTTGATTGTCCTCCCAAAGCCTGTCCCCAAACCAGCCCTGTGCTGCACTACATGTCAGTGTCACACACATGTGGAAGCTGCTTTGTGCTGCATTACTTCCCTCCTTATCCCAAGTTGGTGAGTGTTTGGAAAATCCTACTGCATTGCACTCGCTGGCTTTTACAGCAGGAAAATGCCACTTGTGACCAGCATCATTGGTTAAATGTTGTATAACAGCCCCAGACCAGGATCCAAGACCACACTGACCTGGAGTAAGGTGTTCTAGTCAAACTGCTGTCATGGTTTCTGAGATTTCAGTGTCCCAGAGGAAAATGAACACATTCTAGACATTATGATTTTGAAGAAACTTCAGCCGTGTGAGCCAAATTTAAGGGATCACAGAACAACAAAATATCCTGAGCTGGAAAGGACCCACAAGAACCATCAAAGATCCACTCCTGGCCCTTCACAGGACACCCCAAAATCCCACCATGTGACTGAGATCATTGTCCAAATGCTCCTGGAGCTCTGGATACCTCAGGAGGCAGATAATACTTACTGGAGAACACGTCTATCTGCAGGAGGATCTCTCAGAGCTGCTCCTCAAGCAAAACCAGACACTAACAAACCCAGTTATTTACTGGCACTTTTCTGCCCACAGAAAGGCCTTTTGCTGGGAAACGTCATTGCTTGAACACAACAGGAACTGGTGGAGGGGACACATCTTCAGTCAGAAACCGAATGCACGCAGGCACATCTGGGCCTGATGTCATGAGGTTCCTGTGGATTCACCCCATTTTCACATCCTGCCCAGAGACCAACCCTGGTGAAGGCCATTTTCTGAAGAAACAGAGACTCACACAAGCCTGATCTTTAGATATATTACAGTGCGTGAGCTTATTCCCACGAACTCTTCTGTTTACAGGGTACAAGTCCCTTATTTCCTCACTTTTAAAACATGTATTTTTATACTGTGAAAGCTTTTATCTTTACCTCAGACTTCATGTAACAGGAGAGTGAAACAACAGACTGTAATTTATACATCATAGACCTAAACAAAGGCACAGCACCCAGCACAGGGGCACGGCATGTCCCCAAGACTTAGCACTTGGGGATTAATTAGTGAGAAGTTTCTTTACTTGAATGACATTTATTTGCTCATCCTTCATCCCCACCTTTCCAGGTGTGAGGGTTCTGCCACTGCTGGGGTCTCACATCTAAGCTATGGACACCACAGTGACATTCTCTTGCAGGGGCAGATCATTGTCCGTTCCTTTGAATGGAGACAGGGCCCATGGCAGTGGGAGACATCCCTTCTTTTTTTTTTGTTTTGTTTTTACTCAGGTGAGGTCCTCAGGAGATTTCTGCAATGCTGTGGAACCTGAGATAAGCTCAGAGAGCCCAGTGGGTGTTACAGAAGCAGCAAAAAAAGGACCTGAGGCTTTGTCTCAGCTTCACCTGGATTTGTTTCGCACACATAAAATATTCCATCTGGAGACTATTTTGGGAAAAGAGAGTCAGCCCCAGGCTTGGCTTCAGGGTAGGTTTTGGAGGACAAAACACTCACCCTTGCTACCATGTTCACACAGAGCTGTGAGTCCCAGGAGCTTCTGCAAATCTGGCTTGAAATCAGAAAATGGAAAATGAAAACAGCGAGCCTGAGTCACTGCTGTTCAACTCTAATTTTAATTCCCTGGAAGATGGGAGTTTTCTCTGGAATGACGCAGTACATAGTGCATAGGGGCCAGGATTTCAAACTGCTCCTGGAACAGCTTGCCCCCCTCCCAAATGTGATTGCTGGCACCTCTCCAGATGGCACAGGACTGTCCCCAGCAAAAGGAGGTGACACAGAAGAGCCAAAAGCACCCTGAGGGAGGGGAAGCCTGGAACTCACTCCTGAGAGCTGAACTTCACCTCTTGAAATGGTTATGGAAGCCATGGATCTGCTGGCTCCTTTCTCGAGGGCAGAGAGCTGGTGATGCCCCTGTAGCACCTCGAGTGCAGGTGTGGCGGTGCCAAAATCTTCGTGGTTTGCTGTGAGGTGTCATTTCCTCCCTTCTCTTGAGGGAGGGGGGCCAGGGAGGGCAAAGAGCCCTTCGGCAGCTGCTGCTTGCCCAGCAGCTCAGGGCTGCTCTGTTTCCCGTGAGTGCGGTCGGAGCGTTTCCTCTCGGCAGGGCGGTGCCCGGCTGTCCACAGGCACAGCTGCTCACAGGAATTCGGGTCTGTTGGGCTAAGAGCAGTAAGGGAAAAAAAACCCAACACAACCCAAAAGTAATAATAATAAAAAAAGAGTTGATGTTTTCGTCAGGGAAGCAGGAAGCCTTCTGGAGCCCACGCTCCTGTTACTGATGAGTAACAGAGAACAGCACACGGAAAAAATTCCTCAGATCTCTCGGCCCATCTCCCTACAGATAGAGGATCGCTTTGATCCAGCACAGTCTTTGTTTAATTAAGTTTTCAAATCCCAGGCCAGAGGATCCCCCTTGCCCTAACGAGGCTATTTGCACATTTGCTTTGCTTTTTGTTCCCTCCCCCAGTTCCTTCTTCCCCCTCAGCTGGGCCTCCAGGCTTTCTCTTCCCTCTTTCTTTCATGCTCTGCAGAAAGCCATATTCCCTTCCTCCCCCACCTGGCTCCTCGGGGAAAGGACTGGAAAGCAAAACAAAAGAATCACTCCCTGGGAAACTGTAATTGGCACAGCCCTCCTGCTCCAAAACTCCCGTTGGAGGTGAGGGAACAGCGAAAGCCCCTCCCATGCACAGACCAGGAAAAGCCGGAGGGAGGGAAAGAAGGCTTTGAAGCCAAAGCTAAAACCTTTGATGGCTCCAAGAAGGCCGTGAGGGAGGCCCCGAGGGGACCAAGCTCTGGTCAGCCCGAATCCCTCGGCTCTTCCCCGGCAGAACGGGCTCCTACTCCACTCTGCACTGCTCAGGGCGCTCACAGAGGTTAATTTATCCCAGCTAAAAATATCACCTGGGAGTGCTGGTGGTACAATTTCCCGCTGTGACATTAGCACTGACCCCATTACAGATCGGAACATTTCCTCCTGGGTGTGTGGCTGGGGTTTAAGTGTGGAATTGACACATTTTATGTTTTCTTTAGAAATATTGTATCTCTCATGGATACAGGGTAACTCTGGCAAAATCCGAACTCTGGGAGGTGTCACAAAGTATGACCATGGTTATTTTGACTTCTCCCGAGTCCTTGGGTGGTAGGAAATGGCCAGTGGAAGGGTGTAGCCATGGCAGTGTGATGTGACCCCCAGAACACGCTCCAAGTGCCACTGTGCCAGCCCCACATCACCAGCTCTGCCTGTGGTCACCCAATCGATGTTCTTCCAGTGGAGATGCTGATAACTGCATCCAGTGAAAACCCATTGTACCCTGGAGACTTGAAAAGTTCATGGATGAATTGTCCCAGATATTTTACACAGGATGTTGGCCAATGCTTATTAATCCTTGAAGATGTAACCAAGGGATCCACGGTGGATAATTTGGTGTAACCACAGCGTAAGTGCTGCCCTGGAGACTCAGATGTGAAGCTGGGCCCTGATTTACCGATATTTAACAAATGTCAGCTTTAATTGGTGACACACTCTAATGGGTGACACTGTCCTTAGCAATCAGGACTCAGGTAACGAAGTCAGGAATGTTTATTGGGTGTCTCAGAAGCAGCGGGGTCAGACCTGCTGCCTTGAGGACCATAACGAGGAGCAATTTGGTGTCCATGGAAGCTGCGAGAACAGACGAGGCTGGGAAGCCCTGCCAGGGGCCTGTCTCTGCAGGACAACGTGCCTGCATCCACCTGAGCCTGGGGTTATCAGGAACGCAGCCCTGTGCCTGGGGGAAAGGAATCCATCGCTTCTGAGAACACTGAGCAAATGATCTTTCCAACCCTCCCAGGGAATTGCTCCTCAGAGAAGACAAATACATTCACTGTCTTTCACTTTGAGAAGTAGGAACTGGTCCTCTTAAGGAGTTTCAGCCTAATGATTCAGCCACATCCTGAGTATCCAAATTCTACTGAAATTACCTGGTTAGAGATCATACAGTGAGTATCAAACCTTGTGTGGTATCAGCTTGTCAGGTTTCAAAACATACCAGAATGTGGCTTTTTGTCTGTACTACCACTGGCACTTTTATTGTTTAGTGAGTTTCTCCCATTTCCAAGATTTTAATCAAATTTCTTTACTATACATACAGCAGATTTAAATGAAATTTGTACTGAACAATAAAATCCAGTAGGATCTTATTTAGGTTGCCCAGAGAAGCTGTGGCTGCCCCATCCCTGGAAGTGTCCAAGGCCAGGTTGGACAGGGCTTGCAGCAGCCTGGGACAGTGGGAGGTGTCCCTGCCCATGGCAGGAGGTGGGATGAGTGGGTTTTAAGGGCCCTTCCAGTTTAACCATTCCATGATTTACTAGCTCCTGAGATTTTCTGTGAGTAACTGGGTTTTGCTGACTGTTGCAGGGGTCACCAGTATTGTCAATTTAGATTCCTCTTACCCAACTCAGGGTCCACCTGAGCCATAAAGACAAGAAAGGAGAAAAATCTGCTTCCACACCAGAGACACCTTTCCTGATCAACCCTGGAACAGCTGGATATGCCTTGTCCATCATCTTAGGGCACAGGAAAGCTGTGTTAGAATCAAAAGTCCTCCCAAAACAGGAGAGACTGCAAAGAAGAAACTGCCTGCAAAGCTGTGACCTTTCCCTTAGTTACAACCGAATATTTTAAAATCCAAGATTTATTATTGCTGGACCTGTCTCATTTCCCTGGCACAAGGTTTTAGTCACAGAGTGCTGTAGAGCCCATTGCCATTGTTCCTGAGCTCTCTGGGCTGCTACAAAAGGCGGTCAAGGGCACTCAGTGTCACTGCACTGGAACATCACCACGGGGCTGGCAGGAGGCTCTGCAGGTCAGGACTTCACTGCGATCCAAACAACACCATCAGTAAGTGGGTAATGTTCCTTTTGTGAGTGGGAGATGCTTTTAATTAATGTAGAGTTTACTGTTGATCGCAGTAGCAAAGAGGCGTTTCTCTATTGTGTCTGAGCAGTTCTGCATCAGCATAACTCAAAATGTCACTCAGCATTTCATACACACATCTCTATGTATATTTATGTGCATGTATCTGCATTTAATACAGATGTTTTTCATCAGAACTAATACCCACTTGTTATTCCACATCTAGTTTGATTTCAACACATTGCCCAAGAAAATTACTCACAAATTACTGGGGCAGATTTATTAAGAACAAGCTTGTTACAAGCAAATATAGAATTGATGTGCATTTGTGTTCTATTAATGTATGATTTGCATTTTTATCCAGCCACTGACAATATTCAAGTTAGTATAAAGACAAGCCATTTGAGGACATGTTGAGTTTTTTATTATCCCAAATTTCTTCTGCACAGAAAGAATTATTCCTTCAAAAAATTATACAGGAATTTGTCTTTACTCTTTGTCTCACAGAACAATTTAAATGCCACAACTTTGTTTTGTTGTCCCTCCAGGTTTTGATGTAACAATTAATACAGGATTTGCTGGTAAAAGAATAAAGGGCTAAGCTGGAGCCAATCCTAAAGCAGGGTACAGTCACAAGTACCAAAAATGCAGAAATTTTAGGGCCAGATCTGGCAATAAAGGCATGGTGGGGTTGAAGGGATGGGTGGGTATGGGTGTACCAATGCCATGAACAGATATAGAGCTGGGTGAAATTATAACTTAGACTAAAATAATCATTGCACAATTACATCTTCTAGTTGTCCCTTCCCTAAACCAGAAATCCACTTCGCAGAAAAGAAATCCAGCATCAGTCTAATACAGTCCTGGGTATTTGGGTGTCAGCACTTGTCTTGCTCATGGAAAAGGTGGTGTTATTGAAGGCCCAAAGCCCAGGGCTCTGAACACCTTTTCACTTGATACTCCTCTTCCAGCCTTAAATACCTTTTGGGTTTCATGATTTTCAGCAATCCTGATTTTTTGTCAAATTGCTGTGAAGTTTTTTTATCAGGAGAGTCTCTTCCAAGTCCTGAAATGATTTCCTGTGCTTGCAAATGCACAAGAGATGAAAAATGTTATATTGAGAGGCAACAGTGGGAAAGGAGATTTAGGACTCTAAGCAAGGAAATGCAGAAATACCCTGTGAATCCTATCTGTCTTTTCCCGGTGTGCGTTACCAATCCAAGGGTCTGGGATGATGTGGGAGGTCCTGGGATGTTTTACCACAGTGCTCCACCCTCAACCCTGCTTAAAGGCTGAAATTCATTTTGTCAGGTGAAAGAAAGAGCAGAGGAAAAGATTTCTGATCATGCCATCAGCTTCTGGTCCTGTGGAGCTGATTTAAAGGAGAGAGAAAATGTTCCTGTCCCAGAGATCTCTGCAGACAGTTACATTTTTGGCAATTCTTTTTTTCGCCTGTTTTGCAATGTGTCAAGACATTGAAAAGTAAGTAATATTACCTTTTAACTTCACTGACATCATTAGAAAACTGCTCACTTCTGATTTCATGGGCTGTGTTCTGCACTGCTCTTGGCTACTCCAGGCACAGCAGAAGAAAAATTCGATGTATTTGACACAGCACCATTTTACCTCACCCTCTCTGCAGTATAAAATTAGACCAATTGCATTTTTAGATGTATAACATGTACCACATTTCAGGTGTCACTTTTAAACGCAGCATAGCAAATCACGTAAGGATGTTCAACGTAAGCCATGGAGATGGCACATGCTGAAATTCCATATTTAGGTTCCCAATCAGATCCAAATCTGCAGTAGGAACCTATAGCTGCAGTTAGATCTTATCTAAGCAGCCTGGAATCCTGAAATGTTTGCATCTGAGATTTAGCCTGCCCTCCTCAGTCAGCAGTTGAAAAACAGTCAAAAATTTTGGTGTATCTGAAGAAAATAGGGGTTTAGTTTTATTTGATGGACATCAGTAATTTCAGGTAAATTACTCCCGAGTTAGAACTCTGGAAGGAAAGAAACAAACCCAAGAGTCCTGTAACACTGAGGTGATGGAAAAGTGACTTTATTCTGTTATTGATACCTCTGAAAAGAATCGAAATTTGTGAAAGACCAAATCTCTGTAAGAGCTCCTTAAGTCCACCATGGTCATTTTGTCAATCTCCCCAGTTTACCCTCTTTAAAAATAGGGGATTCAAGATACACCTTTGGGAATAGCACAGCACTTCAGCTTCCCATCTGCAGGAGTCTTTAGGCTTCCTGACAGACTGCTGGAGCCTGAGGCACCGCCAGTGCTCCTTCCTCAGCGCGAAGAAGCATCTGGGATGGATGGATGCAGATCAGCATCTCCCGTCCCTGACTCCCGGCTCCTTCCCTTGCAGCAGGAGGGCAGTGACCGAGCACCAGCTCCTGCACGACAAAGGGAGGGCGTTCCAAGGGCTGAAGCGCCTGATGTGGCTCCACCACGCCCTGGGGGCCGTGCACACGGCCAGCAGCAGGGATGTCCCACTCCCAAATGCCGGGTGGGATGCGCAGAAGAGCCAAGATCCCTCAGATTTCAACAGCATCGACAGAGACGAGGCTTCGAGCCTGATGAAGCAGCTGCTGGAACTGACAGAAGCTCAGGGCTTCCTCTCGTTAGAGCAGCTGGATGGGAAGATCCCAAAGAGTAACTGGAACCCACACGGCCTGTTTGACCCCCTTTGACTAACCCCACAAGTGCCAGCCCAGCCGTCTGTCCCTCGCTTTACACGTGTGCTGCTGGAGGGAACAGCTCCAGCGCCAAGGTGAACAGCAAAACGAAAACCCTTAACTGCATTCACTCCTCCAGGTGTTCACAGAGACCCCCCCAGAGCAGGTCCTCTCCCATCTGAGCACTGTGACCGTGGGATGGGTCCCTCTCTTCCCTCTCCAGGACCCCCTGTGTGTTTTGGATATCTTAGGGATGCTGTGGCCTCTTGGAGCTCCTGGAGCTCACCCGTAGCAGGAAGTTTGGGTCATTCATCTGCCTCCTCACAGGCTCATTCACAGCCTAATGTTTTGACTCCTGAAGAGCTTTACCTCTGAATACAGGTTCTCTTCCAGTCACACCTGCCCACAGTAATTTCACACTCTGCTCTAGTAATGACTTTTCTTATACTGTAGCTACAAAGGGTTTTTCCTGCCTTCAGCATGCAGACTGTTTTAAGCATCTTGGACCCTCAGGTTTCCCTTTGTTTTGCCAGGTAGAAGCTGGCAGTGATCCCCATTCAGCCAAAGCCCTGGACGCCCACCTTGTTCTGCTGGTGGAAGGGATGAGAATGAGCTTTCAGGGTCCCCACCTGAGCCTTTTGTTCCACACTTCCTTTTCTTTCCTCGAATGAAATCCTCTCCAAGAGCTCCCACAGCAGCAGGAAAACAGATTCATGAGGCCACCTGTGTTTCCTGAGAAGTACCACTGGATTTTGCTGTTCACCTTTGATAACAAACTGACCATCTCTGTCTAAGCAAAGCAAGGTCCAACTGTAAAGTCAGTCTTTCAGAAATGAAATCTGTCACGTGTGTTACAAATACATCAGCATTTCCATCATGTAGGGACTCTACACATTGTTTTATATCCTGAAATTCCTCTGTTGCTGATAGACTTCAACTGTGCTGAATGCAGTTCTCAGTGATTAAAATTTTGTCAATACTAAAAACCCTTTTCACCCTCTTAATTGCACTTGTCTTGTCTTTTTTTTTTTTTTAAGAAATGTGAATAAAATGAAGCAAAACAACATTTCTTCAATGTCTCCACACATCTGGCATGAGTATGGGATCACATTTCTTTTGTTATGTCACTCCTCACAGCTCCCTGTTAGGTTCCCAAGGCCAGTCAAACCATTATTGAAACCGATGGTTTCAGATATTCCCAAAGAGGTGGGAGGGGAGAGATGAAAATGGGTTGTACAGCCCAAGCTGTACAATGACTTCGCTGAGTGGGGATGTGGGAGCTCTTCCTCATCAGAGTCAGAGGATGGAACCCCGGGGACCTGACTGTGCCAGCTCAAAGCTCTGGGAAATGGTCATGTCCTGCCCAGCACACCGCGCATCAGCCTCTCTGTCCTTGCAGATGCTGTTTCCTCTGGGACTGAGGGGTTGTTCCCTCGATCCCTGGGAGGCAGAGGTGACTGCTGGCGGCTTGGTGGCCCCTGTCCCTGGGTACACCTTGCTCCTGTGGACACGGGGGGATGTGCATCACCTCTGCGGGGATGGGAAAAACCAACCTCCCCTCGACGGTGAGCCCAGGCTGTGTGCTGGGAGGCTGCAGCTCACAGCACCACTGTGGGAAGGAGGGAAGTTGGGAAGGCAGCAGGACAGGGCTTCCCAGGCCTGGAGGAGTTCCCCCAGCAGCATCCCACACACACCGCAGGCAGGCCGGCCGGCACCCCAGGGCTCGCAGCGCTGGCGCCTGTGCCCGGACCCAGGGCAGAGCAGGGGCCGCTCTGATGCCGAGTGCGGGGCTGCACCCGCCGCCCCCACCCCACGGCTGGGTGCCCCCCAGCCCTCCAGCTGCCACCCCCGCTCCCCGAACCCCGTGCCGCAGCCGCGAGGCCCTGGCGCGCACTCCCCTCACGGGGCAGGCCCAGCCCGGGCCCGGCGCAGGCGCTGCCGGCGGGG
>VYXC01012095.1:48779-73104 GCA_013397175.1 Platysteira castanea | reverse complement strand
TGGTTTGGGTTGGAAGGGACCTTAAAACTCATCCAGTGCCACCCCTGCCATGGGCAGGGACACCTCCCACTATCGTAGGGTGCTCCAAGCCCTGTCCAGCCTGGCCTTGGACACTTTCAGGGCTGGAGCAGTCACAGCTTCTCCAAGCAGTGTGGCCAATTCAGGATGTTTACATCTAGACATGAACATACTTAGGACTTTGAAAAGGATATATATTTTATATATATATTTTATATATATTTTTTATATATATATATACTNCTATAAACAGTTCTTAGCAAGGTTACAGGAGCTCATAGCTTACAAACTCCACAGATAGCCTCTGTGAGAAAGAAGAGTCTGTCACGGGATAGAAAAGCAGCAATTCTGTATCCACAGAGGTCTCCTGAAGTAAATGGTCACTGGGCTTTCTCTGTGGAGCAGCAGTGGAAGCACTGATGGCTTCATTCCCTGCACACATCCAGTGCGAGGTTAAACAAGGAAGGCAGAGGACACTGAGGGGCTGGAGTGTGTCCAGAGAAGGGAATGGAGCTGGGGAAGGGTTTGGAGCACCAGGAGCAGCTGAGAGACCTGGGGGGGCTCAGCCTGGAGAAAAGGAGGCTCAGAGGGGACCTTCTGGCTCTCCCTGACAGGAAGGTGCAGCCAGGTGGGGATCAGGCTCTTCTGTCATGTCTCAAGTGAAAGAAAGAGAGGAATTGGCCTCAAGTTGTGCTGGGGAGGTTCAGATTAGATATTAGATTTTTTTTCACACAGGGGTGGTCAGGCATTGGAATAAGTTGCCCAGGGAGGTGGCACAGTCTCTGGAAATGCTCAAGAGGCATCTGGATGTAGCACTTGGGGACATCATTTAGAGGTGCTGATGGTGGTGTTGGGTTCTCTTCCAGCCTTGCTGGTGCTGTGATTTACTATGATAATGTCTTATATTGGTTTTGGATTTTGGGTTATTTGTTTATTTCTAGGGCCACGTGAAACTCTCAGATTTTGGTCTGTGTACTGGACTGAAGAAAGCCCACAGGACAGAGTTTTACAGGAACTTGAACCACAGTCTTCCCAGTGACTTCAGTAAGTTCTTTGGCTTCAAAGGGTATCTGGGTGGTTGCTCTTGGTGCCTGACACAACTGATTTCAGTGTGAGGGTGTGGCTACAGTGGGGAGCCTAACAATGAACTTTACATCTTGAGGTGGATTTTCATTGTCTGTAAAATAAAAATAATTTCAGTTACTTTAAACCCATCTTCATTTGCAGAAGTTTGTCTCTGAAACAGACTCTGCTGTAGCCCTTTGCATTTGTAATAAAGTGAGAACTCAGTGAGTTGGGAGCTGCTGGCTGGGTCTCAAGTGTTACTGAAATTAATAAACCAGCACAGTCTGAGTATCCAGGATTATTCTCGAGGGGAATAACTTGGATCCTGGAGTCACATAAACCCTGAAAGCGTGGTTTGCTAATGAAAGGCTTGAGTAGATGTTGCCCAAATTTCATAGGTTTGGACGCTGGGAGGTTTAGGTTTGGGGTATTGACACACATCTTAAATGAGATCTTTAGTGAAATGGTTTGGGGGTAAAAATATCTTGGGTGACCAGTAGGATTCAGTCCCAGCTCTTGAATCTCCTTCAGCTTTCCAGAACATGAATTCCAAAAGGAAAGCAGAGACTTGGAAGAGGAATCGCCGGCAGTTGGTGAGTAGGTCCCACCTGCTTGGAAGTGCTCCTGCTGAGGTGTTGCATCCAAACGGAGCATGGATTTACAGGGAAGTTTTTAATGCATCTCAGAGTTCTGGACAATCCTGAAAGGAAAAGATTCAGGCAATTTTTTAAAAAGAAGAGGAATGGCTCTAGTTTGTCCTTCATCCATCTGCGAACAGCTGGTGACATATGTGCTAGAGACAGCACTGCCATAATTACTTACATGGATATCTGAAGTCTCCCAGCCAAAACTATCAGTTCTTGCCACTTCCAATCTAACAAAGGGCTGCTGGCCCATTCCAAGGTGTATATGGACAGTGATACCCTTCCCCATTTGTCTGATGCTATTTTAAGACTCCTTCACATGAAGACATTGATTTTGTCTCTGCGTGTCTTGGAAGAAAGGCTTTAAACGCCTTTGCTAAAGGATCTCAGAGACAATCTGGTGTCTTTCTCAAAATAACCACCGTTGTGTAAGTTCCCATTCCCATGTCAGGCAGGTTTCCCTACAGATGCATAACTGATGGTGTTTGTTCCAGGCTTTTTCCACGGTGGGAACTCCGGATTACATCGCTCCTGAGGTGTTCATGCAGACTGGATACAACAAGCTGTGTGACTGGTGGTCCCTGGGGGTCATCATGTACGAGATGTTGATCGGTAAGGGGCGGGCAGGGCAGGGTGGTGGTGGGAATGGTGGAGCAGGACATCAGCTGTGTTCCTAGAATCCCAGAATCCCAGACTGGTTGGGGTTGGAAGGGACCTTAAAGCTCATCCAGTGCCACCCCTGCCATGGGCAGGGACACTTCCATAGACCAGGCTGCTCCACATCTCATCCAACCTGGCCTTGGACAATTCCAGGGCTGGGGCAGCCACAGCTTCTCTGGGCAGCCCATTTCTGTGCTTGGGGTCAGGTGTGTTCTGACTTCAGGAATTATTTTTGCTTGAGCCAAGATTATATTTTTGTTTCTTTTCAGGTTATCCACCATTCTGTTCCGAGACTCCTCAAGAGACATATAAGAAGGTGATGAACTGGAAGGAGACCCTGACATTTCCTCCAGAAGTTCCAATCTCTGATAAAGCAAAGGATCTTATTTTAAGGTGCCAGCCCCATGGTTTGCCTGATAATACAGCACTAATTTTCTTGTCTTGTCTCTGTATTCTGTGCCTCTCATGGCTTGTTTCACATGGAAAAACCCTGATGCTACAAACTGTTACACACACGCATCAAATGCTGAACTCCCTTGTCAAATACTTTCGTCTCTCAGGCCATTTAGTGGCTCCCTGAGTAAGCTGTGCTAAAAAGGAGCTCCCATGGAAGTGCTACTACTCTGGCAAAATGTTTCTGCCCTTTATTTTGCCTGCGAGCTTCTCATGGAAGCAAGTTCAATCCTTTTGACAGAGCTGACTTCTTACAACAGCAATGGTTTTGCCTTTGTATGCACTGGAGCATACAAATGCACCTCAGTGCTTGCTGACTCATTTGTACTTCATGATCTATTCTCAGGACAGAAATATAAATGTCTGGCTTTTTAGGCTTTATGTGTTCTCCTGCTCTGCTCTGGTCCTGACATAGAAAGGTGACGTTATTCTGTTGTGAAGGAAATCACATCCTAACTGTGGCACTGGACACGACATTCCCAAACATAACTTTGTGTGTTGGTTTTGCTGTGGGAGTTCTTAGTCTGCTCCATTTATATGTTAAGAAACTGTAGCAGTATCAGTTCAGAAAGCTGTTCCATTTCTGGGTGGAATGCTTTCGTTTTCATTCTCCCTTCATTTTCATTCTTCCTTCCATCCCAGATTTTGCTGTGAATGGGAGCACAGAATTGGTGCATCTGGTGTGGAGGAAATAAAGAGTAACCCATTCTTTGAAGGGGTTGATTGGGAGCACATCAGGTAAGATGCTTTGCAGAAAAGCAACTGCTCTTCTCTAGGGACTGCTCAGGCCAGCCCTGGTCTGCAGCAGGGAGCAGCTGACTGGAATTTATCATATCCAGGTGTGGGTGAGAGCCTTTTGTTCTCTGCCTTAAGCTTGCTGAGGTTTAGGTACCTTCAGTCTTGATTCTGTTAAGAAATGGAAGGTGAATCCTGCTTTGTCTGCCTTTGAAATCTCAATGCTCCATCTGCTCTTCTTGGCAGAGAGAGACCCGCTGCGATTTCAATAGAAATTAAAAGCATTGATGATACCTCAAACTTTGATGAATTTCCAGAATCTGATATCCTTAAACCAACAGGTAAATGATTGTTTGATTCTCTGTGTAAACCTTCCCTTTCTCCTGTAGAATAATCTTTCCTGTTAGTCAGATCTTACTAGATGCTGATTTTTTTTTTTTTAATCATGACCAAATAGCTTGGAAGCCTCGTGGTGCAGGGGCTGCAAGCTGGAATTTGGGTTCAAGGAGGTGCAGGCTTGTAAATGATGCGGGGTTTGCCCGAGCAAGGGCAGCTCTCAGAAGTTGTGCAGCTTCCAGAAAGTTGCAATCTCAGCAGGGCCTGGGGGCCCAATGCTGCAAGTTCTCCTCGGTGCCCACTCCTGCTGGCACTTGGAGAAGGGGCAGGGAAGGGTGGAACTGAAGGGGATGTTTTGTTGTGAATCTCTGAAGGATCACAGCATAGTCACACATTTGCTCCATGAGTTTAAAAACAGAATCCCAGACTGGTTTGGGTTGGAAGGGACTTCAAAGCTCATCCCATTCCACCTCCTGCCGTGGGCAGGGACACCTTCCACTAGCCCAGGTTGCTCCACATCTAATCCAACCTGGCCTGGAGCACTTCCAGGGATTGAGGGATTAATCTCTGGGCAACCTGTGCCAGTGTTTTGCAGCCCACATTGTAAAAAATCTCTTTCTGTGTGGTCTGAATCTATCCTCTTTTAGCTTAAAACGCTTGTGCCATGTCCTGTGTCCCAGCAGTTCTTTCCTGGGGTTGAAGCACGAAGCTGCATCCTGCGTTTATGATATTTTTTCCTTTAGAAACATTCTGCCTTATTCCATATGCAGTATTTTGTATGAAAACAAACTCTGCAGTTCCAAAGGATAATTCTATTTCTTCTATGTCTTCCCAGTGGCAACAAGCAACCACCCAGAGACTGACTACAAGAACAAAGACTGGGTTTTTATCAATTACACCTACAAGCGTTTCGAGGGCCTGACGGCCCGAGGAGCAATTCCATCCTATATGAAAGGAGGGAAGTAACACAGCTTTACCTGGGACTTCTGAACTGTGGAATTCTGTTGCTGTACTTTGGGTTTATACCCATAAAAGAACTTGTTCTTTTTTTTAAAGAAAACTTGAGGGCTATCAACTCTTGGAGAAGACTTCAGGACCCTGTTTTGTTACACACCTGGTTGTTATTAAGGATTTTTTTTCCTGCGCCATTGAAAAATTCCACGTTTGCATCGTCTCTGCTGCCAGCACCTTTTGCTGCTTCAGGAGCAAGAGTTTTTTAATATTCCTTGCCAGACTGTCCAGTCCATCGGGAGAGGAGAGCAAGCTTTCCCTTTGGCATTGCAAAGCATGGGATTCTACAGGACTGCGTCCAGTCCTGCACTAAGTGACAAACTCACTCTGCCAATTCTGCCAGCACTGTTTGCCCAGTAGCTGAGGACTCCAGGACAGGGGAAACAAAGCAATAATTGAAGCTTGAGACAGACAACTCTCCAGGAAACTGTCTAGCAGAAGGACACAACTCAGATTGCCTTAACCTCACTTTGTAGTGCTGTTTTTATAATGCTCCTTGGAAGCCTCTTCAATAGCATTTCTCAGCTCTGTCGCTGTGGCCTCCAGTTCTGGTGCACTTTACTTTTGGTACTAAGTGACCCTCAAGCCATTTCATATTTTTTCTAAATTAAAAAATTCTGCAACACCTTTTCTTTCCTAAATAGAGGAGAAGTGGGCCATTTCCTCCACGGAGCGCTGAAGTTTTGGTTACTGTGTGTCAGGATGGATCCGTAAACAACGCAGATAAACTACAGCTGGTCACACAAGTGGGTCTGGAATTAGAGCAGAGGGAGGCAAATTCTGGGAACCTGATCCTTGGTGGGCAAAAAGGGCACAGCTGGGCCAGGCCTGAGGCTCCCCAGGCTGGCTGCTGCTGTTTCTTAGCTACCTCTGAGCTCTGCTGCACATTCAGTGGTTTAAAGGCAAAAACCCATCTTCTGTGGCCTTTTTGCTGTTGGTTATGAGCAGAACGGGATCAGAAGGTTGCTGATGGAGGCCTGCCTGGTGTTCCCTCCCAGAGCTGCCCTTGCTGTACCATCTGTACCCAGTCTTCCACGAATGGTGCCTCATGGGGTCACTTTTGGGGCAGTGGAACCCACCGTGTCCACTCGTAATTGCTGCCTACTCTAATTTATGAAAGTACATGCAGTTCTGATCAGGGTCTCTCCAGGAGAGCCCCAAAGTGCCTTTCCTTGCCTAAGCCTCTCTCAGAACACGACAGCATTTTGGGAGGGAGGATTTTGCCTCGGCTGAGCTTTTCCTAATTCCTCTTTCTAACCACGAGCTCCACTTTGTGCCCGTTTGTAGTTAACTGCACTTCCAGGGGCAGGTGGCATTAACCCTTGGGCCTGCCTGGTTCCAGTCTGGAATTTACAATCAGATATTAAAAATATAATTCAAGGAGGTTTCTAAAAGAAAAGTGTGTCTGAATTCAAATTGTCTTGGATTCCTGCAAACTTCTCTTGGTGCTGAACACTAACTCCAGAGTACAGACAAGACCAAGCTCCAGCGATGTCTCACAGGAAAAAAAGGCTTCCAGGTCTGTTTAGTCCTGACTTCCTTGATTAGAAAATGAAACAAAATGGATTTGTAGTGGAACTTTTTTTTTTATATAGGTGCTTTTAGGGAATGTTTACCTAGATGTCTCTTGACTCGAGTGCCATCCCGAAGGACTAACGGGGGACTGCCAGTACTGTACAGAACTCGTCAGGGTCCTCCCCTCACCACCCCTGTGCTTTTTGTACGTGTCCTACCAGTTTATGACTTGCCATAAGCAGTTTAGACAGCAGTTGGATCCTACCAAGCTAAAATGCAAAACTAGCCTTAATTACAAGTCCCAGGACTCTGTAGTCAGAAGGGCTCACTCGGATGAATAAGGGCTAATGGAAGGAATGACTTATAGGATCAGGCTTTTATCAACTCAGCCCTAGATCACCTTCTGCTCCCTTTTCACTTTGCATGAAGGACTGATACCAGCTTCTCAAACTGTTCCATCCTTATGCTGCAGTTTCTTCTAGCCATTTGAAAATGTTGCCTTATAAACCATTGGAATTAATAGAAGACCATTTTTTTTTCAATTCCTAACAGCTTAGTTACTGCCTTAAAATAAAAACTAAAATCAAAATCCTTTAAAGCTGCTGTGGATTAGGAACAAATGATTTTGAGATAATAGCTGCATTCTTAGCCCTTTACTGAAAGGGACCAGCATTTTTATTTATAAATACCAAAGATGAAGAAGCTAAACAATTTTAAGTTGTGATAAGTTGCTGTGAAAAACCAACTCTCTAGTACTGTGTATTGTGCATTTCTAGTGCTGTGTTTGAAGTGGGACCCCTCAGGTGTGTCACTGGAGTTCAAGGTGAAGTTTTCAAAGGCACGAGGAGCAGCTGGGTACCTCATTCCTGTTGTCTTCCAGCAGAAGTTGGACGTCTTTGAATCCAGTCCTGTTGGACACACCTTGCAGTGGGAGGTTCTGTGTCCCAGGTGCATTGTAAGCCTGCTTCCTGTTCCAGGTTTTCACCAACATTAGGGAAAAAAGTGTCTCCTACAGCATCTCCTTCCCAGGATCCATACGTCACTGCTAACAGTAAGGATTTTGTATGCCTGTTACATCTCCCATGGTAGCCAAACATTTTTACATTTTTCTTGTGTTCTGAGGTTGTTAGTATCTTTTATCTCTTTTTTTTTTTTAAACTGCAGTTGCTGGATTTCTAGAAGTAATTCCAATCTGAATTTCCAATGGATCTGAACATCTTATGCTGCCAGTTCATCTCTGTATCATGCCTAGCACAAAGCTGCACTAAGTGTTTCTTATCACTGTGCCCTGACTCTGCCTTAACCTCTAAGTTGAAAAAGTGTTCTGTAAATATTTAAAAGCTGTTACAAAATTGCACTGTAAAATTTGGCAGGTGTGGTCAACTTTTTATGGAGCGATCTCATTGTGTTGTGTAAATAAAATCCTCTTAGTAAACATGCTATTGTTGGTATGTTGTGCTTTACAAACATGAATCAGAGAATCCTGGAATGGTTTGGGTTGGAATGGACCTTAAAGCTCATCCAGTGCCACCCCTGCCAGGGGCAGGGACACCTCCCACTGTCCAAGGCTGCTCCAAGCCCCGTCCAACCTGGCCTTGGACACTCCCAGGGATGGGGCAGCCACAGCTGCTCTGGGCACCCTGTGCCAGGGCCTCCCCACCCTCCCAGGGAAGGATTCCTTCCCAATATCCCATCCATCCCTGCCCTCTGGCAGTGGGCCGCCATTCCCCCTTGTCCAGGCCCTGATGAAGAGGCCTTCTCCACTGCTCTTGCAGCCCCTCTAGATAGTGGAAGATGCTGTGAGGTCTTCACACAAACCCCGCCTTGTTCAAACTCTCAGTGGCCTTCCCAAGCCTCATCAAGAGAAGCCTGGAAGTACATCCAAGGGTGAAGAGGGAAATCAAAGCCAGACCTGCTCCAAAGCTGTTTTCCTCTGGAGACAAGTAGGTAGAAGTGGAGAGCACTTCTTACAGCACTGACCAAAAAGACTGGGGTTTGTTAGAGATCCCGCACAGTTTGTGGGCCATGGAGTGTTTGTGCTGCCTTTAGAACATCACTGCAGTGAGGTGCAGGGATGACGTGAACTTTGAGGTCCTCTCAGCACCAATGTGGGAACACTTCCCTGCCAAACCAGGCTCTGTCTGATGCCAAACTACTCCTAAGACTTTGGGATCACAACTCACACTTACTTTATGAAGCAAGGAAAAAAAACCTTGGAGCTCTCTATCCCCTGCTGCCTTCTACTCCACATTCAAAACACTTTTTAAAGGAGCCAAACAAGTCACATATAATTTATGCTTTAATACAGAAAAGGAACCATACATCTGGGGTTCATACACAGCACAGGGAGCACTTCAGTACATCTAGAGTAAGACAAAAGTTGACCTTGTACTTGAAGTAGGTGACCATGAGAGGAGGAAAAGCAAACACTTTAAAAATTTGATTGTGTTCCAGTGGAACTCACTCTGCTAACAAAATTTAAAATCCAGAACGAATAATTACTTGGGGAAGCCAATAAACTACAGTGGGTGAGTGGTAAAAACTGCATGGCAACCATGGGAGCTGGGTATCTCCACCCCATGCTGAAGGTCCAGTTGATTGCACAGGGAACCACAAACTCCTACAGGCACTGACAGTCTGTAACCCCCAGGAGGGCCTGGTGCAGTTTAACAAACTGAATCCTTCCAGAGCCTGAGCTGAGCCCGGCCTCAGGGACACACTTGGTGGGATTTGGTTTGGCTGGACATGGCTTTAGCTGTCAGATCCCAAAAGGTGCCATCGAGGTGCAATTCTCAGCACCTTGACACAGTCCTGAGGAGGAGCTCTGAACAACACCCACACTTCAGTCCTCAGAGCAGAACGTGTGGAACCTCCACTTCCAGCTCAGCTGGGCAATACCAACACTCATTTAATTAAACCTGACTGCTGGGAAAATAAATACACACTGAAAAATATAATGACAGGGCTTGGGGGTCATCACTGCTGGGCACTCCGAGCCTAGGGACAAGTTCCACCACTGCTGGGCTCACCAGTGCTTCCATTTGTCCTGAGGGAACAGCTCCTCACCAAGGCAAGGAACGGGGTTGTTCTGGCCCCTGGTGGAGGTTCCTGGTCCATGTGTCCACATAAACAGTTCATCTGGGGCAATAATTAAGTGTCACCAAAGGACACTTCTCTCTGCTGACCCAATGACACACAGGGAGGAGTTTTCAAAAGCAGTGAAGTGGAATTTGGGCATCTGAACCCCTGGGACTCTTAGGATGTCCTCAAATCTTCCTGTAGGCACTTCTTTTTAGTAGAAATCTATTTGCTGCACTTGGGAAAGAAGCTAAGAACAGAAACACTGAGAGAATGGAACCTGTATCCATACTAATGGAGACTAAAATGTGCCTTGGCATAGATTTGTTACCTGCAGCTAAAAATTTCTCCTTGATCTTGTTATGTTACTTGCACTGAAAACCAAAAAGGCCTTAGCAGCAACCAGCAGCAAACTTCACTGCTCAATCCACCGTGCACTTGGCAGTCAGAAGGAGAACAACACAAATTTGCTTGATGTTGCAGCCCTGCCAAAAAAGGATTAAACTTTCTAGGGCCAGACTGATACCTACACCTCAATTTTGCCAAGTCTGATCAAGTAACTCGACACCCAAGTGATCCAGGTTTCAACACCACTGCCAGAGCAGCACTGACCCGACCAGCTTTGTGAGGAGCTCTGTCCCTCTCTTTCTTCTTGAAGGGTTTCAGCTTTTCTTTGCACCAGCACCATGTTTAAAAACTCCGATTTGGGTACACAAAGCCTTTACACGGCCATCAGAGGGGATGGCTTTGTGAGGCAGCCCCGTCCTGGGTGCCCTCAGCTCGGCTGGGGCAGTGCTGAACTCACTGTGTGCTCATCAGGGGCCAAGCCAGCTCCTACAGGGAACTCCCACAGGGAATTCCTACACGTGGTGCTGCAGGAGCAGGACCAGGGAGGCTCCAATCCACCTAAACCAGCCTGGACTGTGCCTGTTCTCACAGTCACAGCTTTGCCGGCCCTGATCCCAAATTCCCAGAGCCTTACATAGGTCAGGATAACACACTCAGAGCAGCAAAGGAGAGCTGTTCCCAGGTATGTGCATTTTTCTCTACTGAGGGCTGGTTTACTATTTGTATTTCTTACCTGCCTGACAGCAAAATGGTCCAGTCAGTTCCAGACTGGGAAGAAAGCAGCTGGCTGTTTAAAGCTGCAGCAGCAGCTCCTTGGAGAGTCTACAGCAATTCTGACTGACTAAGGTTGATGAGACCAAGGATTTTACTCAGGTAGTGAACTGGGAGCTCCTCCACTGGCTTTATGTGTCTCAGCAGGGGGATGGAGAAGACAACTCCAAGTCTTCAGCATGCACAGCCACTTCTAGAAAGCTTCTTACACCTATTTGGCTATGAACAGATTTACTTTGTTGGTAAAATATCAGCTACAGTCTCTTTTGGGTTTTCCTTCAGCATGATCTACTCATTTTACTGAACTTAACAGAAAACACCCCTAAAAACAGTGATTCCATCTCACGGAGAAGTATAGATGGGGGATTCCTGTGAACAGGCAAATGCTTCCTATGGAACTGGTTTGGCTGCCCTAGGGCAGCACTTCAGCACGCTGGATCCAAAGCCAGGTGGCACTGCAAACAGATTCCTCCTCGCTCAGGGTTTTGCTGTCACACTGTGCTACATTTCTGCTGGTTGATACAGAATATCATCTGTCCCGCTTTGATGTTCACTCCTCTGTAACTGATCCTCACAAAAACAAAGCTGTGCCTAATGGTAAAGGAAAGCTTTGTCTTGACAGGCCCAGGATTTCCTCTCTCATGTCAAACAAGACGTTTCTACACGCTTGTGCTCTTCTTTCAGAAGTTTAGATAAAATATTCAGCACCCACAATCCAGAAGCCTTTGTAGTAGAAACAACAGATCATTTCTTTTTGTCTGAGGAGACGTTGCTTTTGATTGCACAATTAAGACTATGGAGTGTGGCTCTTTATTAACATGCTTGAAATATGACAACGTAGTAAGAGCATGAACGAGGATAAAGCACCTTGCAGGAGTCTGTGTCCCATCCCCTGGGATGAAACTACGGCGAGAGGTTCCCACGTCCAGCAGGATTCTCCACCCTGAGCCACACTAATCCGGTAGATCATTAACAACCATCTGGGAGAAGGGGGCGTTCAGCCTGTCCAGTTCATCCACTTGTGGGGGGTGATGCATTATAACCTCGTGGTCCTCCGAAACATCATCCCCCACCGTGACCAGGTTTGTCAGGGATTTGCTCCGAACACACTGGAAATCGACGTGGCGGCTCTTGCCCTCCTCCTTCTCCCAGGACATCTGGATGAAGGGCCGCTGCACGTAGTTGTAGATGACCTCGGAGCGGCCGCCGGGCCTCCTCTTCACCTTCTCTTTGCAGGTGGGATAGCCTGGAACCACAGACAGCCACTGTCAGCTCCACCGCACCTCTCTGACTCACAAAGGGACAACAGGACTGCAGAACATCAGGGAGGAGTGACTGTGGGGTCAGGGTGGGACACACACACAGAGCTCAGTAGAAAAACACTCAGATTCCAGACAAATGCTCAGATCCCACATTTAGCATTGCTGGCTTGCAAAAAGACTGTTCTCTTTCCCTCTGCAAAGGAGTCTTGGAAGGATGGACATCCTTCAAGAAGGAAAACTCAAAGCTCCAGGAGCAGGTCATCCCCATGTGCCAAAAGATGAGCCAGTGAGGATGAGAAGGAAAAAGGGGCAGACAAATCAGGAGACTATGAGGGTGTCGTGAGGTTATGTGGGGAGAAAGTGAGATGAGTCAAGGCTGAACGTGAGCCCAGGCATGCCCAGGTGGGCCACAAGGCCAAGGGCACCTGGGCTGTACCAGCCATGGTGTGTCCAGCAGGCCCAGGGCAGTGACTGTCCCCTTGTGCTGGGCACTGCTGAGGCACCTCGAGTACTGTGCTCAATTTTGGGCCCCTCATGGCAAGAGAGACATTGAGGGGCTGGAGCATGTCCAGGGAAGGGAATGGAGCTGGGGAAGGGTCTGGAGCACCAGGAGTGGCCGAGGGAGCTGGGAAAGGGGCTCAGCCTGGAGAAAAGGAGGCTCAGGGGGGCCCTGGTGGCTCTGCACAAGTCCCTGACAGGAGGGGGCAGCCGGGGGGGTCGGGCTCTGCTCCCAGGGAACAGGGACAGGAGGAGAGGGAACGGCCTCAGGCTGGGGGGGTTTAGATGGGTATTAGGGAAGATTTCTTCACCAGGATTATCCAGACCTGGCACAGGCTGTCCAGGGCAGTGGTGGAGTCACCATCTCTGGCATCTCTGGAGGGATTTAAAAGACGTGTGGATGTGGCACTTAGGGACGTGGTGGGCTTAGCAGTGCTGGGTTAATGGTTGGACTCAATGATCTCAGAGAGTTTTTCCAACCTAAATAATTCCATGATTCTCTGACAAGAGGATGCAGCACTGTGTGTAATCAGTCTACAGGTGCTGCACAGCACCAGCCATTCTGTGAGCAGACACAGTTAGTATAAAAATAAGAGTCTCCCAGGACAGAGCCCAGCATTCTCTAAGCTCCCTAAGGGAATGCTTGGATCAGCAGGTGGAAGTATTTGACTCCTGTTTCCTGTTTACTCATTCCTAAGGAGACAAGTCTTTCTCATACACGTTATGTACCTTTTTCTTTCCTTGAACTTTTAAGCCTCCTGGCCAATTTCAGTGGAACATGGTTGAGGTAAAGGAAGAACATGCTGAGTTTTCACTGGTTTCATAAAGATAAATGTAAAACACAGAGTAAACAAGGAAATGCCTGGAGTCCAGAGGAAACCAGGCTTTACTGACTGTGGAGTCACCTGGTTCTGCACTTCCCCTGCTGGAGCAGCACCTTACCTTCGATGCCAATGCGAATGTTCTTCAGGCCCCGTTCCTTTAACACAGCTTTTGCCACGTCCCGGTTCTCGATGTACTTGAAGAATCTGTACAGCTTGGAACTGTAAAGGACTTGAGAAACAAAAAGGATGATTAGAATCTACAAAGAGGAACCTTCTCCCTGCTTCTGACGTGCCCTGCTGTGCCAAAAGCCAGGTGTGGTTTCCAAGAATTACTTCAGGTGTCTGTTTTCCTCACTGGGATCAATTGTACTTCCTTGTGGGGGGCAGAGATGCACACCACAGTCTCGATAGACTGGGTGGTGATGGGAGTGTAAAGCAAAGAGTATTCCCTCATGAAGGAGCCAGGAAAAGGCTGAGGGGGAGGCAGAAACAGAAGGAAAAGCACAGTAAGTGCTGGGATCAGTTCTAACTAGTCTGTGCTGGTGAAAGCACAATAAAGGACACTCTCACATCTGCTAGGGTCAGCAGAAAGGAGGGAAAAGAGGGAGTTTATTTACATTCATCATATTTTATAGCATTCTCAACTCCACGAGGGATTGGAGAACATGTCACTTCCTCCTCAATCCCACTGGAGAAAAAAGATGCTCATCAAACTTTCTCTTATCACAAAAGGAATGAAAAACAGAAAATACGGTTAAATAAACATCAGCTATTGTTTACATAAAACTGTGTGAAAAATTTCTGACTCCAAGGTTAAAACAGAAGGTTTAGCAAAAAACAGGACAACACTAGTCAGCTCTCCTGCCTCCAGCAGCACCAGCTCATACAGAGCACACAGATCAGGGCTCCACGTGCCAGTGACTCCTCCTGGAGGAAGGAGTTTGGGAACGTGTCCTTTGCTTACAGCCAGGTGTGTGTGGAATTCCTTACTTTGGGAATACTCCTCTCCCATGGGAGGTGGGTGATCCTCATCCCAGTCCACGGTGTCCTCGTCCGTCAGCAC
This sequence comes from Platysteira castanea, assembly GCA_013397175.1. Classification (NCBI taxonomy): domain Eukaryota; kingdom Metazoa; phylum Chordata; class Aves; order Passeriformes; genus Platysteira; species Platysteira castanea. The sequence continues at coordinate 58,823 of VYXC01012095.1, read as the reverse complement.
CACGATGTGACACTCGCGCTCGCCCTTCCTGGCGCTGTCCACCATGATGGGCAGGATCAGCTCCTCCAGGTAGCTGTCGAACTGCTTGTGAGCCCCGTCATTGGAGAGCTCGTGTAACAGAGCACCTGAGGAGACACGGATCGCAGGAGCTTTGCTGCACTATGGAAATATGTCTCAGCTCTGCACTTCCCAGATCCACCCAAGAGCACAGCCAGAATCCTTCTTCAGACAAAATGCTCAACATATGTTCAGACACAGCAACAGCCTCCAGATCCAGAACTGGCAAATTCAGAAGTGCAGACTGCATTTCAAGTGGGATGCAAATTGCACTGCAGAACCATTCCACTCCCATTAAAAACCCACCAAGCTCCAATCAATACAGTGAAACAGTAACAGACTGAATAATTAACTTATTATGATACTTAACTCGAATTTCCAGCAATAACCTCTGCCCTTGAAAGTACATTTTGCTGCCTTCTCTGTGATCACTCACCAGAGAACAGGGCAGGAAATTCCACCTACAGCCTGTGCTATGATACCACACACCCCATTTTGGTAAAGTGCCTTTCACAGACCTGCCCATGTTAGAAGTACTTTCTTTTGCCAGCATGCCCACCAAAAAGCTGCTCCCAATCAAATCCCTTCATGCCCAGGAATTCTACTACTTTCCAGATTTGGTATCCTTGGTTCCTACTCTGCCCATCAGCCTTCAGCTTAAATTATTCATGATTCTCTGGTATATTTTGGATAGGGGTTATAATCCTGCTTTTAGCCTTCATTTTGCTGGCAGTAACAGCAAGCTCTGCTCAGCCTCTGTTACAAAAAGAGACTACAATGTTTATAATTTGCTTTTGGAGCAACGTGCCCATGTTCTGAAGGATTCGGTCACTTCTCTTTGGATTGAAGCAGCCAAAAGGAAGCTGTTTAAATGCAGCTTGAGCCCCAGGGAAATCCAAATGTTCATGCTTAAACTAAAGCAGAAGATTAAGAACTGCCCTGAATCAGGATCAGAGTGCTCAACGCCCCGCAGATGATCTCCTAAGAGCTGATTTCTCTCCGTACTTACTTAAATCTTGACATTTGATTGTGTTGAAATCAAAGTTTATGCAGAGGTAATCACACGTGTCTCGAAGGTCTGGGATGGAAATCCCATCAGGGCAGTTAATGATTCCGGTTTTGTAATAATCCTGTGAATAAAAGGACAGGTTTTGGAGAGAAAATTTAAGAAATCTTGGACTATGATAATTCCTAATGAGTTCTTTGTTTTGTTTACTAATATTGGAGAGACACTGAAGCTATTTATAGCTCTGTGAACAGTAAAACAGCCCTGCTTGTCCGAGAATCTACATCTCTTTGCAGATTCTCTGGGGTCTCATAAACGATGAGCTCCAGTTAAAACTTTTCCATGGCACAGGGTTTCATAACATCTCATATGCAATATGCATTTATATGCAACCACAAGGTCAGGCTACAGCTCAGGAATTGTAAGAGCAGGACACAGAAAATGTAAAAGGCAACATGAGCAAACATCTGAAATGTGGGCTCATACCAAAGCCTGCTATATTTTTTCTTTAGAAATCACAGTGCAAAACATAAAACCAGAATGTCCCAGGGAGTGCAGCTGCCTGGAGGTGGCTCAGCTGTGCACATGTGACAAACAGATTGTTCCTTCTCCCCCCTCTGCAGAGCCGCCCTTACCAGCACGGTGCGGAACACGGCTGAGCTGATCCCTTCCGCGATCTCGTACTCGCCCTTCTCGTTCGGCCTGGTGAAATTGTACTCCCTGCCTGGTCCAAACATTCTGGAGAGGTAAAGAACTACGTAAGTGCACAAAAACATTGAAATGCATTTATTCCAGACACAAACAGGTGCTCTGGGGTTAAAAAAATTCTTCCTGTGAGGGTGGGGAGGCCCTGGCACAGGGTGCCCAGAGAAGCTGTGGCTGCCCCATCCCTGGAAGTGTCCAAGGCCAGGTTGGACAGGGCTTGGAGCACCCTGGGACAGTGGGAGGTGTCCCTGCCCATGGCAGGGGGTGGGATGAACTGAGCTTTAAGGTCCCTTCCAACTGAGGCCATTCCACGTTCTGTGGTGAACCCCAGCAGTGACACAGAGATAAGAGTAACTTAAACCTCCACTCCAATCTCTTCCACAGTAAATAAGGACAGGAGGAGGCCTGGCCTCTGTTGCTATGGCTACTGCACTCCAAGGAACAAGCCAAAGGAACAGATCATTCAGTCCTGGGGCAGAAAATCCCCTGACAATGAAGTGCTTGCACTGACCTACACCAAGTAACTCCACATGGCTTTTGATGTCTTGTTTTACACAATGACCCATGCAAGGGTCAGTGACCCCACAGAACCCTTAGGTCACAGAGGGGGGAAAGTGCTGGCAATACAGCACACAAGGATTTCCTGGTGCAGCAACAGGCTCCAACCTCTCAGCAGGAGCTGAGTAACTTCTCTTTCGGGAGAGTATCGAGAGGTGGCAGCAGGAGGGGATGGAGCTTTATCACACTCCCCATTCAGGAGCAAGGTTATCAGCTGGGGACAGAGGTACTGCTGACAGACCAGGCAAACACTTGGGGAGAAGGCAAAAGGAGACCACGTTCGGCTAAAAGTGTGCATTTTTTGATGGAAGTGAACCAAAGGGAGACTTATCTAGAGAACACCAACTCTCCATCTGCTCAGGTCTTCCGGGCCTCACTCACAGCCAAATTCTTACTGAGGTCACCGTGTGAACAGATGAGATCACCAAACATTACGTTTATTCCATTAAAAAAAATTTTAGACTGTCTTGAGGTACCTTGAAAGTGACGGAAGTGACCCACCTGCCCAGCATGGTGTCAGGGTGAGCAGTGAAGATCTGGGGATTCACTGCAAAGCGGGTGCCATCCACCACCAGGGTCACCTTCTCTGGAGCTACTGTCTGGGAACTGCTGCTTGAAGACAATGCACAGCACCCATGGCGCTCCTGGCTATTAAAATATTCCAGCTGTCTCTTGTTTCCATCTGGGATATGGCAGTTGTGAGGTTCTTCAGGAGCAGACAGCATGCTACTGATCTGGGGACTCACTGGGCAAGTGTTGTGTCGGCATTCAGAATCCAGACCTGAGGGACACAAACAAACATTGCAAGGGGAAGAGAGAATTTATTGAAAAACATCATTTCATAGTAACACTTCCTACCGAAATGAGAAAACTGAGTCATGCAATAATTAAGGATGCCAACAGCCATAACTGTCAGGGTGATGTTCTATGACATCAAACCAGGCTGTTACTGAACCAAAGCAGCAGCTGGATGTTTTGGTGAGCCGTGATGCTCAATGTTCCTTGTTACAGCAAGATGGGTTCAGGTGCAAAGGGCAGGAGCACAGGAATTGAACAAGGCCAGAAACACGGACCCAGAGTGCTGGCAGGACTCCCACGGGAAGCTGAGCAGCAGCACAGAGCTCAGCACAGTGGTGTAAGGCAGCAGTGCCCAGTGCCAGGCCGTGGTGGGCACACAGGGCTGCCCAGGTGCCTTCAGTGACTGTGTTCAGGGACAGCCCCAGGAGGAGCTGGCTGGCCAGGGCATTCCCCTGGGATGGTCCTGCCAAGACGCTGAACTCGGCTGTGAACTTTTGTCCTTTAGAGCAGCCTGGCACAGGCAGGGCACATACTCCCCAGTGCAAACTGCCTTGTGATAGGGAACATTTTCCAAAACAGAACACCCCTCAAAGCCCAAAAAATAATCTCCCTTAAAGATTACAAGGTTGAGGACATTATCCTTACCCTCAGGCCTGGGAACTGCAGGGCTGTGACTTCCTAACACCACAGAACTTTCTTCTGACTCGTGGGCTGCTACAGTTCTGTTTTCCACAGGACAACTGGACTCCAGATTTCTCAACCAGTCTGGGCCCCCAGCACAGTTCCCATTCATGCTGGGCCTCCGTGCTGTGAGGAGTTGGTGGCGTTTCCTAAGAGAAGAGCTGGAGAGAGAATCCAGGTTGTTAGTTTTGGAAGAAACTCCCAAGCAAAGAATTTCAAATCCCTGTATCTGGTACCACAAGCAAGGTCCCTCAGGCTCAAAAGGCATTTCTTCAGGTACTTAACTGTGTTTCAGAGGCTTATGGTGCTGGTTATGCCCCTGCCCTCACCTAGGAACAGGGGAAAAAAAGGTTTTAAAGTAAACAGGGGTCTATTAAATCTATTTAATCTGTAGACCTTTACTGTTATAAAGCTGAGTCTAAAGCCACCAATGTCTTTAGATCACACGTGTGTTCCTGCAAATACCCTCCTGGCAACTCCTCCAGACCTCTAGAGCCCTTTAAAAATGCTTATATTGACTGCCAGTCCTGGCCAAATGAGCTCTGTAACATGGTAACAGCCTGAAATAGAACATTTTCCCAGTTAAGAGCTCAGGCATTGCCTCTTAACCACTGAGGTCTGACCAGGAGGTTTCCCTACTCCCAGGCATTGCTTGGTTTTTGTTCTTTCTTCTTGATTTATCCCGTGCTGTCCAGGCAGTGCTCCCCCCAGTATTTAACCCAGGACAGTCCCACAACAAACGCTCGTACAGTGCAGAACAGCCACGGCTGGAGCAGCCCCACACACACTGCTTCAACCAGTGCCACTCAAACCTGGAATGCTCTTCCAGCAGATGCAGAGACACAGCTCCCATTTTTTCCAAGTGAAATTCTTCCTCCTTATTTCTGTCTTTAGGACCCACTTCACTCCTTTGTATCTCCTTACAGATCAGATCTCTTTGCTGTCTCTTTCCCTCATTCTCTCTGGCATTTGTTTTGCCCTGGACAAGAACCAGCTCTCCTTCCTTGGCATCAAGTGTTTTCCTTTCACTCTCTCAAACGTAAAACACCAATCTCCTCATTAATGAGTTTTTCCAATTTCCCCCCTGCAGAACAATTGTCCTGTGTCTTTCCCTTGGCTGAACGAAGACTGCAGGGCCTGCGGGTGCCATCTCTGACGCCTGGCAGAGCACTGCCCTGGCAAAGACACAGCAGATAAAACACAGCACCAATAAAACAGCAAAATGCCAACTCAGAGTTGCTGAGTTTCCTGGCCAGCACCTGCTGAGGGTGAAGGCCTTAATGAGCAGTTCAGTGGTGGGTTTCAAGCCCATTGTTACTGGCAGTCTGAATTAAGCATTTTATTCTTAATGAGAATGTAAAAAAGGAATAACAGAATAACAGTTCATTCCTTTTGTTCCATAAACCCAATTCTAAGTTGCCAACATTATTATATCTGTATATTTTTAGAAAATCCGCTGCTTACACATCATGTGATGGTCATCCAAAGGAAGATTATTGGCAACAACAAAACCATTTCTTTTTTTAAAAAGCTCTGCCTGGGAGGACAAGGAGCCCCCAAGGGTCATCTCAGGCCCAGCAACCTGAACAGCACCCGGAGCATTGCCTCCCCCTCTGCTCTCACCAAAATACCCAGGGTGGGAAAGCTCCCTCTCCCCACACCTTCCAGGCTGCCTGGAGAAACCCCTCAGCAGTCCCACCAGAAACCCAGCAGTCCCTGTGAATGCTGCCCTGCCCCTGGGAATAGACTCAGGGAACATCTGCAGTTGGAGGAGAACATCAGTATGGGAGTTGGGCTCCCTGCTGCTCGCAGGACCAGCTGCAACTAAACCGTGTGACCAAGCACCTCCAGGGAGAATCAGGGAATATCCCGAGCTGGAAGGGACCCACAGGGATCACAGAGTCCAGCTCCTGGCCCTGCACAGACACCCCAACAACCCCACCCTGTCCCTGGAGCTCTGGCAGCCTCGGGGCCATGCCCATTCCCTGAGGAGCCTGGGCAGTGCCCAGCACCCTCTGGGGGAAGAACCTTAAGAAGAACATCTTAACTGGGATGGACCTGGTCACACATGAACAAATCTCTTACCTGAGCAAAGATAACACAAACTCCCTGTGAACACCCTGAGCAATCCTCTGCTCTCTTCTCTCGTGTCAGAGCAGCAAAGGGAGGGTAGAAAGTCCAGCAGTGCTGGGCAGTGGGACACAGGGGTGTGCAGGTAAATCTAAATATGAAATCCCACATACTCTAAAACACCCTGGAGGGGGGAAAAAGCCCCCCCAAAGCACCTAAAAAAGCCTTTAAATCAATTCCAGCATTGACAATGTCGAATGGAACAAAAAGTCAACTATTTCCCCGTTTCATAGCACTGTAATTATTGTGAGGAAATGGAATTTTTCAAGACTTCAAATGGTAAAGTATTTATACAAGTAATACTGTGATTTCAAACACATTCACTGAATCATTGCATTGTGTGTTTTGACCATGAGATTAGCTCAGTTGGCTGGAGCATGATTCTGATAACACAAAGGTTGTGTATTTAATCCCTGTATGGGCCATTCTCTGAAGAGTTGGACTTAATGATCCTTGTGGGTCCCTTTCAACTCAGAACATTCTGCAATCTGTGTTCTGAACCAAAATGCTTTAAAATCTGGTAACTGCATTGAAAGCCCAAACCTGTAAAATGCACTTTGATTTACTTAGGGAAAAGTATTCTGAGATGGGGAAAAGAATACCCTTGTCGAGCAGATAAATAATCACAACCCTAACCCTAAGGGAGAGCCCTTAAGGGGAGTCATCCTGGAGACTTGCCAGCTGTCAGGAGGAACCCCAGAATGGTTTGGGTTGGAGGGACCTTAGAGCACCTCAAGGGACACCTGCCACCAGCCCAGGCTGCTCAGAGGAGCAGACACCACACTGGCTTGTGGCTCAGGAACTCTTTTCCCCCCACCTCAACTTTCCTACACTGAAACAATATCCCCAATGAAACTGATGCTACCACACTCACCAGGGAACAGAATTTGCTCTGCGAGCTGACAAGAACTCCATTAAGGAAACAAGATAAGCATAAAATTTACTTCTTGGGCCTCCTTCTTCCAGGAGAGCTCAACTGCTGCAGCTCTGCCAACAACCTCCCAATGTGGTACCTGAACAATCTCTTGATTATTTACTGCATTACTCAGCAGAGAGGAGAGCTTAGGCAGGAAATCAGATCAATAAGCAGAGTATATGAAGGCAAAGAGCAGCTTTATCCAGGGACACTTAGAGTCCATAACTTTCCCAGAGCTCTGCTTTACAAGCCCCATTTAAGTGATGTCAAATAGCACCAAACACCAACAAACTGAATTTCACAACAAGCAAACTGGGCTGGGTGAATGCTGAAATCTTTGTTCATCACCTCAAGCTCTGAACTAAATGCAGAGACCCTGCACACCCCTCAGCAGCGTCCTTAACTACAGCAGTTCAGAACTTATTACAGAACTATTACCAGTTACACAGGAGCTACAATACACGAATTTTCCCTCCTCATTCTCCCTGTTTTGCTGCTTAATCTGCTAAGCAGGATTGTTAGGGGAAAAATGCCCCAGCTGTTTGACACCTTCCTCCTTTTCTCTTCTGTTACACTAAGTTAAGCACCAGCAAAACATGCTAAAACCAGCTGCTCTTTGCAATGCGTGGCTCTCCCCAGGCACAAGATCTGACTCTCCTCTTTCCTGGAAGTGGTACATCCAGTCCTGCTCATCATCCGAGCTGGCTCAGGCTGATGGCATTTCCCTGTCTCCCGGCCCCTCTTGGCCTGCCAAAATCCTGCACATCGTGTGTCAGCAGAATTGAGGGAAACGAGGAAAGGTCTTTTGGCACATTTGGCTGGTACAATAAATCCCCAAACTGGTCATTTAACGTGACAAATATATTGCAAACACACCCAGAACCCAGTGGGGAAACAAGTACATAAAGACTTCAAGGCCAAACTCCTGCCTGACCAGCTTACAAACGTCCTGGTTTCCTTTCATGCCCAGGATCAAGGAGAACTACCCGTGGTGAGAATGAATGCCTATAAATAATAATTAGCACTATTCATCTTCAAAGCTTTTTACAAATATTAACCGCTCATTGCTCCTAAGAGCCCTGGGAAGCACTGCAGGGAAGTGTTTTATGAGAGAAAACAGGGCCACAGAGGAGGAGACCTAACCCTCAGGATCAGAGCAGCAGGCCCACTGCCTACTCAGGCGTTACTCTGACTTGTAGCACGTTCACTAATCAGCTCCCTGGCCACGCACCAGCAATTCCCCTGTGCTAGCAGGACAAACACTCCCAGGTCACCACCGTCCTTAGAGGGCTCCTGCCATGCACGTTTCCACCCTCTGGGAAGTGTAAATTGGCTGGTACCACAGAATGGCTCAGGAGCAGTGAACAGGCACCCTGATGTCTTTCCTCACTTCTCTGTGACCTGTTTGTGTGCTCAGATCCTGAAGGGTCAGGTAAGGACCAGCCCACAGAGGAGCTGAAGCCTCACAGCTGGACTGTGGGAGCTGGGCACTCAGGAGCAGCAAAAGCCCCACGTCACATTCAGCACTTAAGATCAGAGAAAACTCCTCCAGCCTGACAAAGATTTTAATTGTTTTAAAGGGACTCAGTGTCAGAATCAAAAATCAAAACTCCCATCTGGCTCTGCCCGCTGGTTTTGCCATACTTGAAGCATGGGGGCCCCTCCTTCCTCTGGAACACAACAATGTCAAGAATGAGCTGTGCAACTGCACAAACATCTCTGCTCTCCAGACCCCGTGCTGGTGGTCCCAGTGAAATCATCCCTATCTGAACTTGCCTAGAGTCTTGTCTTTTGTTGAGGGAAAAACATGGAAGTCATATTTAAGTTGTTTTTAATCACAAAGTGGAAACACTTTTATTTAGCAACAAACCCTTCGCACAAGCAATTCATGCTTCAAATGCTTTGCAGAGATCAAAAGGCTGATCCTTGTTCTTTGCAGTTTGTAAGAAGGAAGTGCTCTGGAATGTAAAGAGGCTGGGACGATCTGCAGCACGTTATCCTTCCCCACCCTAAGGAATCTGAGGCGCATCCAAAGCCACTTCCCAATGCATACAGCTCTCACCCCACTACTGCAAGAGCTGAAGGGCTCCACTTGCACAGACCACTGTAAACAAGGGGATGTGTGCCATGAAAAGAAACTCAAATACTGCAACATGGCCAGCAGGGAAAACCCACTTAGATACAGCACATTGATTAAGCAAAAGAAAACAAAAGCATCAGTACAAACGTGCTGATGTTTCTACTTTTTATTTATTGTATTATATAAATACAATATTTTATTATATTTATAAAGATATACTCCTTATTCCTTGGAATTTTTTAAAAAGAGCCATTATAGAGTATTTTAGGTATGAAGAACTTCACAGAAAATTCAAAGAAAAATCATGAAGAGCATAGCTGCCAAAATCCAGTGAGGAGTAAATCCCTTGCTTATGCAGGGTCTTGCTGTCATCTGGCATGGCAAGAGAGAAGGTGTAAGAGCGTAAAAATAGTAGAAATGAGCAGTTTTACTTCACCATTTGGTTTGCAAACGGTGAGGAAGGACCAGCAGTGAGTGAATCAGCTGGTGAACAATCCTCCCCTCTTCCTAAACCACAGCCTAACCATCACGACTGAAATAAAACTCCAAACAACTCATTTTTAAGGTGACAACACTCCTTTAAGTCTACAAAAACATTCCCATGTACAATTATTCTCAGAAATATGAGCAAGCAGGAAACACGCGTACGCAGGGTGTGCCTGACCTAATTCCACAGTCGTACACTTAGAACAAGATGGATTTCTAATGGAACTGCATGTCTGTCCACAACGGCTAAAGCCTGGCTTTAATTTCTGTCCTGGTTTAACCCCAGATGGCAACTGAGCCCCAAACAGCCAGGTGCTCACTGCTCCCTGGTGGGATGGGGAGAGAACTGGAAGAGTAACTCGTGGGTTGAGATCCAGACATTTTAATAAGTAAAGGAAAAGAGAAGTTGTGTAGAGACCACACAGCATCTTCCAGGATCTGAAGGGGCTCCAAGGAAGCCACAGAGGGACTGCTCATAAGGAACTGGAGGGACAGGACACAGGGAATGGCTTCCCACTGCCAGAGGGCAGGGTTAGATGGGATACTGGGAAGGAATTGTTCCCTGGGAGGGTGGGGAGGCGCTGGCACAGGGTGCCCAGAGCAGCTGTGGCTGCCCCTGGATCCCTG
>VYXC01012095.1:33486-48565 GCA_013397175.1 Platysteira castanea | reverse complement strand
AGCTGCGGCTGCCCTGTCCCTGGAAGTGTCCAAGGCCAGGTTGGACAGGGCTTGGAGCAGCCTGGGAGAGTGGAAGCTGTCCCTGCCCATGGCAGAGGGTGGGACTGGATGAATTTTAAGGTTCCTTCAAACCCAAGCCAGTCTGGGATTCTATGATTCTATAAAAGCTGTGCATGCAAGTAAAGCAAAAAGGGAATTAATTCCCCACTTTCCATGGGCAGGAAGGTGTTCAGCCACGCCCAGGAAAGCAGGGCTCCACTGCTTGGGAAGAAAAACACCATCACTTCCAACATCCCCTCCTTCAACAACTTCCTTCTTCCCCCAGCCCTGTATGCTGAGCATGATGCTGTAAGGTGTGGAATATCCACCCCTGGCTCAGCTGGCCTGGCTGTGTCCCCCCAGCTCCTGTGCACCCCCAGCCACTCGTGGGTGGGGGGGCACAAAAGGCCTTGGCTCTGTGTGAGCCCTGCTCAGCAGTAACTAAAACACCCCTGTGTTACCAACCTCTCTTTCCAGCTTAAATCCAAACCACGGCCTCCCCTATGAGCTACTAAGAAGAAAATTAACTTTATATCAGCCAAAACCAGCATGAATTCTTAGAAGTTCTCCTTAGAATATGCCAAAAGTTTCTCTAAACATAAAAGCAGAGAAACAAATTAGCAATGAATGATTACCTACTCTGGAAAGAAAAAGAGTTTCTCTCTTGAGTTTAAGATCTCATGGGCTTAAGATAAATAAGGAGAAGTGTTTCCTGTACATAAGGATTAGGGGAATCACTGTAAGGTATAAACCACAGCAGGGAATGCAGCACTGAGATAACAGATCTCCCCTGGGCTGGGTAACACTGGTTAAGTAAAAAAGCAGCCATCAAACTTGACAAATTCTAATATTGGCAAGTAGGTAGCAATCCAACTTCTAATTTTCATACTATCTATTTGCTTCTGATCATCAGTTGGAGACCTTCCCAGAGAGAGAGAAACAGAGAAAAAACAAACCATTCTGCCTGTCAGCTCAGTTCAGCTGCAATAAAAATTTCCCAGTTGCAGGGAGGCATTCCAGGGGGCTGTGCAGAGTGACAGGAGCTCATCCGGTAGAAAGAAAGGCAAAAAGTGAAGTGTTCTTCTCTATTAAAAATTCAGACCAGACCTGATGCTCATTCTGTAACTGAAGGATCTTAAAGCCCACCCAGCCCCACCCCCTGCCACGGGCAGGGACCTTCCACTGTCCCAGGCTGCTCCAAGTCCTGTCCAGCCTGGCCTTGGACCCTTCCAGGGATCCAGGGGCAGCCACAGCTGCTCTGGGCACCCTGTGCCAGCGCCTCCCCACCCTCACAGGGTGGGGATTTTCCTTCCCAAAATCCCATCCATCCCTGCCCTCTGGCAGTGGGAAGCCATTCCCTGTGTCCTGTCATTCCAGGCTCTTGTCCCAAGCCTCTCTCCAGCTCTCCTGGAGCCCTTTAGGCACTGGAAGGGGCTCTAAGGTCTCCCTGGAGCCTTCTCCTGTCCAGGTTGGACATTCCCAACTCTCCCAGCCTGGCTCCACAGGTCTCTCAGCACCAGGGAAATCAGCACTCCCAGGCTGAGCCCCAGGCACTGCCCTGTGCACCTGAACCAACAGAGATGCTCAGGGCAAGGTGAGACTTGGCAGGCCTGGGGTTGCCACTCCCTGGCACCTGTGGATACACCTGAAGAACAACATGGAAGTGCATTCACCTGGACTGCACCAGAGAGAAAAACACCTAACGGCAGCCTTAACATGCTTTTCACAAACCTCCAACTGATCCTCACTTCATTTTCCCAACACAAACACAAGCAGACAATAAAACTTGATTTATAGGTTGAACTAGCACAGGCACATGACAAAAAGCTTTTCCCTTGTTATGAAATAACACTATCAATATACAGAGGATTCATTTTCCATCTGGCTTCAAATGATAGATGGAAAATAATGTCCAGCAGGCCTGATGCAATGCAGGACAGCCTGAAAATGCTGGCAAGAGACAGCAAGGAGGCTGATGAAATGCTTGATTGTTTCTCCCATTCTGTGCATAGTGCTGCACTGTTAGCAAAGTTAACTGACTTAGTCATTTACTCGAGGCTCAACAAAAATCCACTGTTTCTACAAATGCAATTCAAAACTCCAGCTGGCAATGTGAGTTTAAGGGTTTAACACTGCACTTGCACACCTTGATTTAAGACCCAGGAGTCACCAGGTCCTTCTGTCACCACCCACGCTCGGTTTATGCACTGAACTGACCCCTCGTCAGTGCCCCACACTCACGGCACCTTTTCTTTTGCCAATTTACAACCACCAAGACTGATACCTGCAGAAAAATAGTGGAGATTTATTAACTGGATGTAACCTATTACAGACTTTCCCAAAATGGGAAGGTCACACCGTGGCAGCCTCATCAACGGGACAGATGAAGTGCATCCAGCAATGTCCCACCAAGGAACAAAATTCCTCACCAAGGCAACAAGTTACTGCTTTTTTACTTCCCTCTCTCTGAGGCCCAGGGTATTCGTGTTAAAGAGCAAAACCAAGCAAACTATAAAGGGTATTTCCTCACACTACTGGAATAAAGACAGTCATCTGAAAAATTGTACTTGATCCTCATAAAGAGCTTCTTACCACTATGGCAATGGCAGTTTTGCCAGGGCTATCTGATTAAATTCAGCAATTTAAATAAAGCTGGCTATGCTCATATAGAATACACACCTCCTTCCTTGGCAGAAGGTTGGAGTGGGCAGATCTGATCAGGGAAAAGGGAAAAAAACTCTGGCAAAAGATGAAGTATTGCAAATATAAGCAAGATATTTTTCGCTAGAGACAAGAAAAACAAATGTTCCTTGCTAAAATAGACAATACTGAGCCTAAGTAAAGTTTTAAGGCAGGTGACATCTCTGAGTTACACTTTCTCTTCACCTGTGTTAAATTAAGCTACAAACACTCAGGTGAATGCCTGCAACAGGAGCAAGTGCTGCAGACAACAGAGTTTGGCTGTGATCTCTGTTCTACCATTTTCTGCAAAAGTACTTACAAAGCTCTCAGAAAATCCCACACACTTCAGCAAAGCATAAAAGCAAGAGCTACCTTATCCCTTTGGATTTAAAAAAAGCTTTTATTTCTCAACTTTCGTTCTTAGGCAGCCAAATCAAACTTGGTTCCAAACTCCCACGATTTCAATTCCCGCATTTCTATCATGAGAAGCCCAGTTTTTCAATTACAGACGCAGAAAACAGCATAAGGACAGGAGTATTTCTGAGGGAGCTCTACCGCAGAATCTGATCCACCTGCAGCTACCAGAACTCGTGAGCAGAGCTGATCTCCCGCATCTCCCGGGTCCCTCCGGAGCAAACCCTGTGCCAGCACCCCTCACTTACTGCCGGCTCATCCGTGCTCAGCAATGCCCGCACAGGGTCCCGAACTCCCGCTGGGGCACGGGCAACACCGGGGCACCCAAAGCTCCGCGGTTTAAACTCCTGCGAGCCGCAGTGGTCACTCCCCCAAAGCCCCGGCGGCTGATTCATGTAAATATTTCAGGTTAAAAGTCCCTCCAATGATTCATGGAAAGGTTGAATATAAGCGGTGCGGTACCAGCTTTAAGGCTCCTCTTTCCAGTAAAAGCTCCCGACTCGCCCTCTCTCCGGATCCCCTATTCAGGCAGGTTTTGCAGGAATTGTGTGGTTGAAAAGGCTCAGTTTTATTAAACCCTTGATGCCATTTGGGAAAACACCCTGCTGCCGCACATCCCTTAGACAGGCAGAGGAATCAGCCACCAGAAGTTTTGGTTATGTACGTAAATATGTGCACATGGATTCCCAAATCCAGGAGTCCAAGGACTTGGGCCCAAACAAATTTACAGTAACCGAGGGTAAAATGAGTTATTTTGACACATGAGTGCATTGCTAAAGAGCCCCAGTAAGAACTGCCACTTCCCCTCAGTGCCCAGGGGCCACGGCCAAGGCATTACATGTTTATGGCACCTGGAAATGTTACCCTCTGTCAGCTCAAATATTAAATAATTGATTCTATTTCTTACTGCTTTCCCCTAAGATACAGCTGGACTGCTCAGAGACTGCTCCAAACACATTTTCACAAAACAGCAGAATTAAATATATCACGTATTATCAATAATATATAATTTTTAATGCAAATAGAGTCTAAACAAGCAGGAAACTATTTTCTTCCTGACTCATGCCAGTGATAAAGCACACGTGTCCTGACGAGCCTGAAAGTGTGAACGAAAGATTCACACAGATCCTTTAGAGGACTCTTAATTAAAAATAAACCAAGCAATACAACACACACAAAAAAAGTCCAAGTTGTCACTAATTTCCTAACTTTTGTATGCTTGTTACTTTGTATACTTGTTACTACTTCTGGTTTGGGGGAAAGATTTTATTTTTTTAATGCCCAATTATCTCATCTGTCTAGATACAGGTACAATAAAGCACCTGTGGCCAAGTAAAGAGGTGGGGGAATGTAAACATCAAGAACCTTTAATCACCAAGAGGTGTTGTCCCACACCAGGTGAGGCTGGTGGACATCATCAGGACAAAGAATAGATTTACATATTTTTAGATATAATTCATATATATATAATTTGTAAATTAGCTTTTATAATTACCCTATTTGTTTTTAGCACAGTAACTGTCCACTGTGGATCTCTCGAGATGAGCATTAGTGTACTATCAGTGTGTTTGGAAATACACAAGTTTTAATGAATTTAATTAAAAATTAAAAATTCAGCAGAGACAATATCCAAAACTCCTCTCCTCATTTACAGAGCTTTTAGTTTGCTACAAAAAGTTATCTCACATTCCATCCACTGCAAAAACACCTACTTGTTCCGACTCTTATTTTAGAAAGGCTGCGAGCAGCTCAGAACTCCACCTTCCTTCTCTGGAAGGGATCCCAGCAAGTCACAGCTCACTCCTTCCCAGCTCATCCGCTACAGCTCTGCCCCACAACTCCAACTGCCATTCATTTCCAACCAATTGCGTGGCAGCAGAAAACTTACAATAGGTGGCACATTTTTGAAAGTGGAATGCAGTTCCAGGAGCTTTCAAAATAATAACAACGGAAAAACTCAAACCAAACCCAGAAACAAACCCAGGGAGGCTGCGATGGAATTTGTACGGAATCACTGCCACGCTGAGCAAGAGGCTCAGGCTCCAGGTGCAGCAGCAGTTTGTGTCCAGCCTGCAAGGGCAGAACCCGGCTTGGCAAAACTCGGGTGTCCTCACCCAGCTCTGGGGATCTTCCCCAAAGTCTGGGATGATTCAGGCTGGCATGGGGTCCCTGCCAGGGGCACTATCTGCCATCCCCCGGGGCACTGCCCTATCTCACCACAGCAGCTGCTGGAGGCCGGCTCAGATAAAGCCGCAGCTGAATTTTCCTGGGGAAGGGCAGAGATGCTCCTTGGGCGCTGAGGCACAAAGGGAAACATTATCAGTGTTGTCCTCAGACACAACAGAGTTCTCCGAATCTGACACACGGTTTAATTCTCATTAAGATACAGACAATAAGAAAAAGCAAAACAAACATAAGGCTCTTTTCACAGTGCAGCTGCATTAGTAACTGCAAGTAACACTGAGTAATCCAAAAGCAAAATAAACACAGGAGTTTTATTTAGCACAATTACAGCTCTTTGGAAAACACCCCCTGATTTATTTTGAGGGAGGCAAAAGCAGGGGCTACAATTTCATCTAGGTGAGGCCAACCATTAGCACTGGCAATTCATGTCAGCAGGGAACCTGATACCTTATTTTCAAGAACTGAAAAACAGTACATGATTTCAAACCAACCAAGGTTTACAAGGGGACATTGGCAAGACACCTCTTGCTTTGTTTACATGCCTGGATAAATATTTTACACGTCAAGCATAGTTATAACACTTTCTAAGAATATTCCATTACATTCTTTCTTCTATGACTAATAATTCTTCCACAAAAATATTTGGCTAGAGCTGTGTTACAGCAAAATCAGCCAGGAACTGGAGCCATATTTTGTGGGAGTAAAAAAGGGAAAATACCACAAAAAATATACAAAATTAAGAAAGCAGAGAAGATGCCTATTTCAACACACATAATGAGGTGTTTGTGCTGAGGGAAGGTGCCCATTTGGGCCCTGGATAAGGTCACTCTTGAAAGAGTAAGTCCTAAAATTGAAGTGTATTCCAGAACAGGCCTCTCCAGCTTGTTTTTACCTTGACAAGCAAGAACTCAACAATATTCTAGCCAAAACTGTAGCTGGTTTCGTGTCTGTCCCAAAGATAACATGCAAAAAAATGCCAGGACTTCAAAAAAAAAATTTATTTCAAGGAAATGGACTTCAAAGCCTGTCCTTCTGGTGAATATTGACTCTCCTGAATAATCCAAGAGATTCTCGAATAAATCAGCATATTACAGCAGTAGAGCTTATGCATGATTTTAATAAATCCTTAACAAGAAGATAGGTTTTCCTGCAGAGTCTGCTAACTAAAGGGTCTATAAATGCCCAAAAAGCAGCTCCCTCCAGCCCAAGGATTTCAACTCAGTCCTGACCAGATGTGACCACACCGTGACATTTTAGAGCTCTTAATGTGGATTGCATGAAATGAGGTGGCTTTTGTCAGTCTGGCTGAAGACACAAGACATCACCTCTTGCTGCTAGACCTGGAGCACGTCTCCCATGAGCACAATTCCCAGCAGGGGAATGTTTCCTCCAGGGCCTGGGCAGCACGAGGGGCTGGAATGCCCCTTGTCAGGGCTCCAGCTGCTCCAGGGACAAGTAAAGCCTTTAAGGCTCATGGCTCTCAGTCTGGTTCACGGGAGGTTTTGTTTTGAGTTGTTATTTTTACTTCAGCTGTGACAGCCTTCTAATTAAAGATAGCACTGAGTGTCTGCAGCACACAGGGTGAGAGGCTGGAGAACACTCTATTTTCTGCATTAAGAATTGTTTCAACTCTCAGAAATGCAATAATTCCTCTCTCCAAGTGGTGAAGTGGCATTTCCCATAGCTGTTCATAACACCTTTAAAATGCTCTTGGAATGACTTAACAGCACAAAGTGAAGACACAAAGGTGCCACAGCCATGGCATATTAACCAATTTTCTGAAAACAACTGATTTTCAAAACCAACTTCTAAAAGGACAGGCCCATGATCTTGGCAAAGAACATTTTGTAACAGGGACATCTGACAGACAGGACACCATTTAAATATAGCACAGCCCTAATGCACAAAGCTCTCCACAGCTTTCTAATTATCAATAAACAAACCCAGTTTCTCCCTTGCTCGGCCAGCACAAGGTAACAGAAATCATTAGACTGGTTTCACTTCAGTATCTTGTGCAGTGCATTCCCAGCTGACCTTCTCTAACCCAGCTGCTTATCACTCTCCGTGGGCCTGACAGCAAAACTGCACGTGAACACAGCTCCTTGCATCAAATACATCATTTTGGTCCTTCTGAGAGCCACCTTCACAGAATCACAGAACCACAGAATGTCTAGGTTGGAAGAGACCTTCAAGATCACTGAGTCCAACCCGTGCCCTAACACCTCAACTAAACCATGGCACCGAGTGCCACATCCAGTCTTTTTTTAAACACATCCAGCGATGGTGACTCCACCACCTCCCTGGGCAGACCATTCAGTACTTTATCACTCTTTCCATGAAAAATTTTTCCTAATATCCAACCTGTATTTCCCTTGATGCATCTTGAGACTGTGTCCTCTCGTTCTGTCAGCTGCTGCCTGGAGAAAGAGCCTGACCCCCACCTGACTACAGCCACCTTTCAGGGAGTTGTAGAGAGCGATAAGGTCACCTCTGAGTCTCCTTTTCTCCAGGCTAAACAACCCCAGCTCCCTCAGCCATTCCTCACAGGACTTGCGTTCCAAGCCCCTCATCAGCCTCGTTGCCCTCCTCTGGACACGCTCAAGGGTCTCCACGTCCTTCCTGAGCTGAGGGCCCAGAGCTGGACACAGCACTCGAGGTGTGGCCTCACCAGTGCCGAGTACAGGGGAAGACTGAACACTTGGCTGCCTGTCAGGGGCACATGGAATGAGTGCAAGATGAGGTCAAGTGACAAACACATCCTAGCATGGCCCAAACTTGGGGCTAAAAGCATCAACCAGTAAAATGAGATGTTGATCCACTGTGGATCATTGTTCAGCCCTGCGAGGGGACTTCCATCCCCAGAACACTGGGAGCAGTGACAGAGCTGTCACAGCACCTTTCCCACGCCACCCAGCGTGTCTGACCACAGCCTCCCCCTGAGCCTCAGGTGGGACAGGGGCACCTCCAGCCCCATTACTGGATGTGAAACAGGAGAGAATGCTGGGCATGAGAAAGCTCCTCTGCCACGTGCCCAGGAAATGCTCATGATCGATATTGTTCTCCATTAGTGCAGCATCCAAATCGATGGTTTCGACCGCACTCAAAGGGAGATTTGAAATTGCTGTGCAGCACAGCTGAGTGCAGGGATCAGCAGCATTTAGAGTAAAAGCTAAAACCTGCCCAGTCCCAAGTGACTCAAACATTAGCTAATTGACACATACTTAGGATGGATCTCAGCAAAACCTGGATATGGGCAAAACCTTGTGGTCTTTAGGTGCTTTACATTAAAGCTGAACCACTTCTCAAATATACCTGAATCATCTGATTTGCACATGGCAGAATAATCTTATGATTTTTCATATTTGTAACTTGGTGAGTCTGAAAGGGAATAGAAAAGTTAGATCCTACAGAAAAAGGCCAGGTTGTGCTCATATATATGAGAGAAACTCCATGGATTTAAGAAATCAAATTTTAACAGCAAATCAAAACCTGGAATTTTAATAATCTCTATTTCTTTTCTATTCCTTAGCTGGACTCCTTTCCCACCACAGGCACTAAAGTCTTTTTTCCAAAACCCCTATCAGTTTAAAGGCTTTTGCTATGTACATCCATCTCCTGAGGCTGTATCAGCCCCTGACACCTGACCAGGGGCTTCTCAACAAGCATTAGACAACAGGGAAGTCTGCAAGTGCCTGCCGGAACATTTCTGTCAATGGATTAGGGAACTCATTCATAACCACCAACTGCCACAGCAGATAACATTCCAGACAGACGGAAGCTTTTCTGTGGGTAGAGATTATGTAACACCACGATTTTTAATCCACTCGCCCAGAGGAAGAAGAAATGAGCTCACTTTCACGGAGGTTAAAGCATCCTTATTCTGCTTTTCTCTGTCGTTTGTTCCAGTTATGTTGAACTAGCAGATGATACTGAGCACATCGACTGAGGGACTTGGAAAATCCACCCTGCTCATCTCCAGTCCATCAGAAACTCTGCTGCTGCTGCCATCAGTTTCTCTCTTCCTGCCCTTTCCGTGCTCACATTTTCTGCGGACCTCTCACTCCAGTTTATCTGAGATACCAGAATAACCTGAGAACTGCAGTAATTCAGTTACAAAACAGGCACCACTTAGAGAAAAATAATGTGAATGATTATTAAACTGAGCAAATCGCTCAAACTGGGGCAGATGCTTAATCCTGGCAGTTTACAGGACATCCAATGGCATCATGTGGACTCACAGAATCATTTCAGGAAACGTGACCAGCTGCTGTCCCCGCGCAGGGAGCCACAGGATTGGGCTCCAAGGGACTCAGCTATGCTTTCTAGACCAGGAATTACATTTATTGAAAGCCCCTCTTTTACCAAACACAGCCTTGTTATTTACATCTGCCTCATCTGTTTTGCAAAGCTATGTTGCCAAAACTTTGCATACAAGCCAGGTGGCAGCAGCAATCATTAACTGCTACACACCACCTCCCACTGCTGTCACAAGGTTCAGTTCTCTTGTTTTTGTGGCTGCCAAGCTCTGCTTCCTTCTGAAAACTTCCTGATTCAATGGACTAAACTCTGACACCCAACACAGGTCAGGGACGTAGCACTGTTTTATGGGAGCTGGTTGGGAACTGCATTCATCTCCCAGTTCTGGGAACACACGCTGTTGCCACTGAAAGCATGACTGACTAATGAACCCCAATCTAGACTATTTGTCCACAAATTGCAGAAGCAGACCTGACACAGAGCTGTGCTCTCATTTCTTTGTCTTTAGTCCATTTCCATCACCCCTTTTTTATGGCTTCTTTTGGCTATTTCTCTATTGAATCTCAAGCAGCTCTGTATTCTCGCAGTAAATAGCTGAGTAATTCTCGAGTCACTCTGACAGCAGGATCCATAGGACTTGTTACATTTTATAGTTCACAAGGGTATTTCTATATTTGTGTGTTCAGTAGCAAAACCAAAGCAATGACTGAACATTCCCGCTCCCAGGAGCAATCCATGGATTAACACCATTTTTAATAGCTGCACATAACACATTTGAGGTTGTTCTGAGGGCAAGAAGAGAAAAACAACTGCAAATTGCAGAAGAAATTACTGAATGTTAAGCTTCAGCAGCTACAGCCCAAATTCAATGCTGCTTCCAAGACTAACAGACATCGATTTTCCTTCTCAATTTCAGGCCTATGCTTATGGACCAGCTGCCCTTCAAAAGTCCTTAGTCCTCTTTTGTGCTCCAAAAAATGGACCAAAAGCCCAGAGGGGCCAGTCTAAAGTCTCTGCTGAGGCTGAAGGACACATTGTGACTGCAAATTAGAACTGGAGCAAGACACAGGAGGAGAAATGGTTGTGAAAACTGACGGAGTAACACAGGCAAGGCAGGTCCCAGGACTTCAGCACCTGTAATTA
Source organism: Platysteira castanea (assembly GCA_013397175.1). Taxonomy (NCBI): domain Eukaryota; kingdom Metazoa; phylum Chordata; class Aves; order Passeriformes; genus Platysteira; species Platysteira castanea. Next base: position 37,846 of record VYXC01012095.1, on the reverse strand, counting down.
TTGCTCTGTAACACTCCCAAAACACATCCCCCTCCCATTACCTGGATTACAAGTCCCAGCTTCTCTGTAGTGTCACGGCTCAGAACAGGGAGGCTGTTCAGCAAACAATTCACATGGCGAGGCCATCCAAAAGTCAGAGACCCAAAATTGCACCAACCTTGGCAAAGGTGGCCCAGAAGTGCTACCCGACTGTCATGTTGGATTTGGAGGGGACACTGGGATCAGGAACCTGAAATCAGAGTGGCTTTCATCAGCAGCCTGGCCAGGTCTCCCCAAAAACCAGATATTGCAATCAACACTGTTTCTATAAAAATGTTAATATTACCAAATTGGTAATTACCAGTAATTTGGTAATTAGAAAGTTCACTCTGGTTATGCTATTTATGAATAAAGTGAAGAAAAAAATGCTGATGGTTCCCCATCCTTTTACATTTTCCCCCACAGAAAGGTGTTTATTATGCTGTCTGGATGTGGGTTAAATTAGCCAGCAATGATCCTCTGGCTAAATTCACTTTTTATTAAGAAATTCATTTAAAAATCAGGAGATCCTTTAGACAGCTCAAGTGACCTTTATCAGCAGGCACCAACTCAGCATTTTTCTTGTAAAGAAAGAGCTCATTATCCACACACTTCTGTGGGATCTCCAAGCAGAACACAGCAGTTCCAGAGTCCATCCCAAGCTGGAGCTTTAGGGAGACTCACTTTGCATTTATTAGGCAGGATTTGACTTTCTAGGAGGAGGAAGAGCTCCTGACAGTGGCTTTGGCAAGCACAGGCACCAGGGAGAGCACCCAGGTGCTATTTCAGGGAGCGCTGCAAGGCTCCTTTCCCCAGTAATTTGGCTGCCGAGTTGGCCTCTCATCAAGCAGTGACTTTCCTAACAGACTCTGCAACTCTGATGCAATTATTAATCCAGTCCCACTGCTTGGCCAATGTCCCTTTGTGATCACAGCTTCTGGCAAAGGGGGACAAAGGTGTTGTTAACTACAGCACTGGAGCCTCACGGCAAATTCATTACAAAGGGTGAAATGTTATTTACTTTTCTCTCCACCCGGATTTTCTACTTACGGGTTTTCAGGTGTTTAAGTAGAATTAATAGCAAGACTTTTAAACAATATTATACTTTGATTCTCCTGACTGCACTGCTACACAGTGAACTGAACACTTGGCTGACTGTCACGGGCACATGGAATGAGTGCAAGATGAGGTCAAGTGACAAACACATCCTAGCATGGCCCAAACTTGGGGCTAAAAGCATCAACCAATAAAATGAGATGTTGATTCTCAATTCTCATGACCTGTAAAGACAGACTGAGTCACCACACAAAACATGTTACAATATCCTGAACAGAACACTCCAAGCAAGTGGTTCTGAGAAGGCAGGACTGAACATGCCAAAACATGAAGGTACTTCAAAGACACTGAGGTAAGATCAGATTTATGATCAAATCAGCTGAAGTAAGAGGGTTTCTCAAGCCTGATGGTTAAAAATACTTTGGGGATGCACATACAGATTACTGGTGTGCAGAGCTCAGGCAAGGCCACCTCTGGAGCACAGGAAAACAAAGTGTAACTTTGAGTGATTTTATACTGGACACATCCAACAACCCTAGATGGATCTTAGATGATGCATTCCTGTTAGCACAACCAGTGATGAGGCTTCTGGGATCACTATCTTATCTGCCACTCCAAGAACTGTCTCAAAACCTTTCCAGAAAATAAACAACCCAAAGAAAGTGAATATGGGGTTTTCTCTGCCTGGAGGTACATGCAATCTACATCAAACAGCTCAAATGACTTTGTTCCTTGGTTCTCACTACTGTTAAGAAGGACAGAAATAACCAGTTTGGTTCTTTCATCTACAACTTCTTCCAGCTGCCCCTGCAGCTTGACTGAGCTCACTGAACTCCACTCATTTTTAGAGAGTAACTACAAAACAGAAAGTTCCCAAAAACAAAATTATGTAATGAACTCCTACCAGAAAGATCACTCCTTTCAAGCCCAAATCAAACATAAAACTCATCCCCTTTGATTCTGGCAGCAGAAGACAGCATCAAAAGATATCAAAAAGCATTTCATGTCCTGCAAATTAGTCTGTCTTGAAACAAACCCCAATAGATCAGCACATGCCTATTTCCATGACAGCAGAACTCACTTTAACCTGTCCTTAATTGCTCTAAGACAAGTTGAAATAAGTGTAGACACAGTCTTCTGCACAGGCTTCACTTAGTTTACATAAACTGCTGCATTTCATCTGTAAGATCAGAACATGGATGTTATTATGGAAAATAAAAGACAATTGTTTTACAGGCTGCTTTGCAGAAGAGCATTTGTTAGTGATGTAAATACAGACTGATGTCATGAGCAGTGCACTTATTTTAGTAAAAGGTGACTGCTTCCCTTAACAGTATAAATAATAATAAAGGCACATGGAAGTCCAGTCTGAAGAATAATAACTCTGACAAGCAGCTTTGCCTACACACTAACCCACAGCTCCTGACTCCAATAATTCACTGTTGTGATGCTCAGATTACTGAAAACACGTCTGTGAACTGAGCACTGAGGTATTTATAACCTTCACATCGAGGTGACTGAGCAGTGCAGCCTCACAGCCCCTGCACAGGGCAAACAAGGACACAACAGGGGAAGCTCAGCCTTCGCAGACTCAACTTCCTGCCGATGAACTGTTTGTGATTGCTGCTAATGCCAGCAGAACGGCTGGGACTGAGGTGAGGATAAGGCCCTCACAGGGACCACAGGTGAACTTTCTGCCTTAAAGCCATAATCTACAGCTACAACGGGATTTGGGTTGCAGCAACCCTGGCAAAGCCATTCAAAACACTCTCCCTACAGAGATTCTCCACCTCCCACGTTTACAGAATGCCAGAATGGTTTGGGTGGGAAGAGACCTTAAAGCTCACCCTGTTCCACCCCCTGCCATGGGCAGAGACATTTTCCCCTATCCCAGGTTGTTCCAAGCCCCTTCCAGCCTGGCCTTTAAGAACTTCCAGGGATGGGGCAGCCACAGTTTCTCTGGGCAACCTGTGCCAGGGCCTCACCACCCTTATAGGGAAGAATTTTTACCTAATAGCCAATCTAAATCTACTGCCAGTGTGAAGCCCTTCCTCCTCGCCCTGTCACTCCAGGCCCTTGTAAACAGCTTCTCTCCATCTTTCTGCAGGCTCTCTTCAGCTCCTGGAAGGCCACAACAGGGTCACCCCAAAGCTTCTCTTTTCCAGCCTGAACAATCCCAAATCTCAGCCTTTCCTCACAGCAGAGCCGCTCCATCCTGCTGATCATCTTGGTCGTCTCCTCCAACACCTGCATGTCCTTCCTGTGCTGGACCTCAGGGCTGGAGGCAGCTCTGCAGGTGGAGTCTCACCTGAACAGGGCAGAGGAGGAAAATCCCCTCCTCCCCTGCTGCCCCCACTGGGGGCTCAGCCCAGGGCTCAGGGGGTTCTGGGTCCAACGCACGTGATCAGGGCATGTCCAGCAACTCATCCCCAAGTCCTTCTCCCACAGAACATTCATCCCGAGCCTGGATTAATACTGGGGGTTGACCAGACCCCAATGCAGCACCTGCACCTTGGTCTTATTAACCTCACACCCAAGACTGTTTGCGTTATTATCATCCCTTCCCTGAAGAGCCTCAGGTCACTGAGATGCCAGTACAGAGACAGGCAGGGTCACAGCTGACACAAAAATGTGCCTGTGAGCAGAGGTGGGCTGAGGTCCCACCCACTTAGGTCTTCTCACCCACCCACCCATTTAGGGGAAGACCTCTTAGAAACTCCTGCTCCTTTCAAAGCACAGTGGGGCCAGAAAGGAGGGAGGAAAAGGAAGGTTAACTCAAGCCTGAAACCATGCTTAAGAATAACACTGCACCAGTCTACAGCCCCAAAATATGCGTAGGAGGGCAGTGTGTGACCAACCAGCACCCCGAGGGGAGGCTGGTTCCATTCCGGGGGTGGTGGGCACAGCAGCAGCCTCTCCACAGGACACTGGGAAGTCCTGGACTCACACACAGCCCAGGAAAAGCTGAACATATCAGGGACACAAGGATGCAGTGCTAACCTAGGGATAACAGTCCCAGCCTCCTGCCAAACACAGAGTGTAGGAGACACCCCAAGACCCCCTTTCCAAGTAAACACTAAAAAGGCGGCAGCACTCCCAACCCCACAGATGCCCCTCGTCAGTGCACAGAAGGTGCTGGCCCCAAACACCCTCGGAGCAGCCCCCAAAGCTCTCCAGGCCCCTCCGAAGCACATTCACAACAACAGAGTCCCCTGTGACACCCCCAGACACCCCAGCAGCCCGCTCCAGCATATCCCCTGTGTCCCCCAAACATCCCCCAGCCCCC
>VYXC01012095.1:0-23260 GCA_013397175.1 Platysteira castanea | reverse complement strand
GCTGGTTGTTGGCTCGAAGGGACCTTTGTGGTCCCCATAAAACACAGAGGCCTCCTACACCAGATCAGGTTGGCTGTGGCTTTGGCTGGCCAAGCCTAGAAGACCTCCAAGGGTGGTGATTCTCAACCCCTCCAGACACCCGTGTGAGACTGTCCCAGCCTCCTGCAGAGCAGAGGTTTCCTGATGCCCAACCTCAGCCTGTGTCTTCCCACGAAATTCGGGTGCTTTGACCCCTGTCTTCCTCTGAACCCTCCGTCGCCCTCTGCACCTTGCAGCTCCGTGTGAGGAATGCCTCTCCCCTGTTTTTTCCATCTCCTGAAGCAATTTCTGGGGCAGAGGCTGGTTATCCCCCACTGTGTTCCCAGGGCTTTGGTTCTGCTTTTCCCCCAGCACCACCGGCCTGAGGATGCCACTGCGTGCTCCCTCCCCCTGACCACATTTCCTGTCAGCTTCCTCCTGCCCTCCCAGCACTAAGAAAAGTGGATGAAAAGTTTGGATCCAGATCTCTCGTCCCCGCTCTGGTAACGGGCTTTTGGTTTATCTCAGTCTCTTCCACCTTCTTCTTGTGCCTCTCTCCCATTAGGTTTGAACATGTCCCAAATGCCAGGAGGGATCTGAGCTTGGATAAAGGTCTCGGTCCTGAATCCCGTTTCAGGTGAAGATTTTTCCTGGAGTTTGGCTCTCCCATCTTCTGGCTGTGTCTGGAAGAGGCCATAAATCAGTGCTGATTCCCAGCTGAACCATGAGGAGCCCTCTGTGAGCAGGGATGGTGTTTGGACCCAGCCTTGGGTAACTTCCACTAGCAAGATCTCCAAACTGGAGGTGGTCAAACTGCTCCCCATGGCCAGAGTGGATGTGGCTTTTTGTTTCATGGGTGTCGCAGAGGGAAAAACCAACAAAATCGATTGTGAAACTCCTCCTCACCCCCTGGCATCGACTTGCTTGTGGAAGGATGTGGAGGAGCTGGGAAGCAGCCTGGAGCTCCTCAGCGAGAGTTTAATTATTCATCAGTAGATGGGGATGCTGAAAAACTGAGCCAGGTAATTCCTAATCAATACCAGACTCTGATTCAGCCGTGTGGGCTCAGGAGAAATGGAAGGACGTGGTCTGGATCTCCCCCAGTCATAGGAAATTACAGCACGGAGGATTCCCAGAAAGAGAAATAAAACAATCCTGGCGTGTTCTGATTGCAAGCTGAACTCCCTACCAGGAAAAGACCATTTTTATCCGGGAGACACCGTGGCTGCACATCACTGCAGCTGGAAACAGACTCTGCAGCGCCGCTCGGGTGGAAATCTCCCCGAGGGGTTTTCCAAAAAGGGATTTTCCAAAGCCTGCGTGGCTGCAGCTCCGCGTCCGGCCCCATCCCTGCAGTGCGGGATTTCGCCATCAGATGGCAAAGCAGCGATGGGGAATAGCGGGAAGCACCTGCCGGGGATGCCACAGCCGCGGGAGGGGCCCTGGGGTGCCCTCGGGGCCAAACGGAGCTTTGGTGTCACATTCGCTCGGCCCCGGTGCAGTTTGTAGGTGTTTGTAGGCGCAGATCTGCCGGGTGGGAGATTTTCCATCCCTGGGTGAGGCTGAGTGGGAGCCACGGGAGTGGGAAGGGCTTGGGGCAGGAGCTGGTTCATGTTTTAGGGTGGGGGCACGGGCTGTCTGAAGGATCCCAGGGTGGGTTTCAAGGGTGTTTCAGCCCAGCCGTGCCCGGTGTGGTGTGATAACCTGAGAGTGCCGTGCCCCAGAGTGTCCGTGGTCCCAAAGAGCCGCCTGGGAGCTCCCGGGATGTGAGCAGGACACTGCTGCCTGCACTGAAACCCCCCTCGTCTGAGCAAGCTGTGACTTCCCCTCACAACAACAACCCAGAAAAGCCCACTTAGGGCATCACACCCAGTAAAAAACAGCAAACCAAACCAAACCCGGAGCCAAACAGCTGCCTGAGATAGCTGGTCTCAAAGGGCAGTGCTTACACCAGGTGACAGGTGATTTGATGTTGTTTTGCTGCTACTTGTCATAAGGAAATTGTTTTCCCCTCCAGTGAAACTCACGCCCATTGATCTCGGCCACGAGGGCGGTGATAGCGGGAATCCCAGGCGGAAGCCTTGGCTGCTCTCCTGCCTCAATGGCTGCTAAAAATAGGACTTAACTCAGCCACCAGCTCGGGTATAAAAAGGCACCTCCCAGGAGAGCCTACCACCCGTCAGCGCCCGTGGCCCAGGAGCTGGTCTAGACCCATGTCCAAAGGGGCAGAAAAACGGATGGAAAGGTAAAAACCAAACCAGCAAATAACCAATGTTGTGGTCAATGTATTGGAATCAATCTGGACGGGGGTTGTGGCTTTGCCGTGATTAAATTTAGTGGAGTGATTTACTATTGAGTGTTTGGGGGGCTTTGGTGTTGGCTTGGATGAAGGGAATTTGCCTTTCTGATCCCAAAAGCAGGCCGAGGCGGGGTGGGTGGGTGTGCTGTGTGTTGTGATGATGATCTTTGGGTCTGAGCAGAGGCTGATTCCCAGCTCCAGGGTGCTTCGTACAGCCAAGGGCACCAGATTTCGGTGCTGGTTCCCTGTGTGCTGTTCGGGGTGGAGAAGTCTGGTTTGGGTCTGGTTCTTTGAAGGGTGAAATTGGTTTTGGAGGTAAAACCAGCACAAGGTACCATCGTGGCTCTCTGGTTTTCCAATAGCAGCGTCTTTGGTTGAATTTTGCTTGTAAATGTAGAGAAAAAGGTGATGGGAAAGGCAGGGATTGGTGCTCCAAGCTCCGTGCTCAGCCCTGCGCCGGCGGGAGCTCACAGAAGGGCTGTGTCATCACGAGGTGACCGAGGCCACTTGCAAGAGCCCACATCCCTTGGCCTCTCCAGGGTCTGGAATGATTTTCAGCAGCCAATGCTTTAAGGGGAAACACTCTAATTTCTGGGTTGTGTGGCTCACTGGGTGCTCCTGGGGTGTTGTTCTTCGTTGTCGTGTGGGAACACGTTGCCATGGGATAACGGGATGGTGTCTGGGTGATGTCCTTGCTGGATGAAACCCCCTGGGTGACGACCAGGCTCCTCCTCTGGGACGTGCCCAGCCCATCTCCCCCTTCTCCACAGTTTCGGTTCCTTTATCAAACGAGTCTGTGGTTGTAAAACCCCACGTGGGCCGCCTGCATCAGGAGCACTCAGATAAGGACCATAAACCTGACTGATCATTAACCAGGAGCACAAACAGTCCCAGACACCCGCAGCACCCCTGGGTGCCAGAATGGGGGAGGTTTCCATCAGGCCCAACCCGACTGTGCAGTGGCCAGGGGAAGGCAAAAACCAGACTGAAAATGTTGTTTTTCTCCACAGCAGCACGCGGGCTCCGGCTGCGGAGATGCCTCGGTGGGATGTGGGGATGCAGCCGTCGGGCAAGATCCTCTCACTGGACAGGCGAGAGGCCAAGAAAGTGCTGGAGATTTATGTCAGGCGCTCACTGAGCTGCCATGAAAACTCACTGGTGGCCAAAAAAACCCTTCAGGAGAAAGACAGAGGGCAAGGGAGGAAGACTGACGGGCTACAGCGGTCAGAAAGTGATTTCTGCACGTACTCACGTGCCAAACCCAGCCCCACGAAGGACCAGGAGGGGAGACTCAAAGCACCAGACCTGGAAGAGGCTTTGGATGATGACAGCAAAACTCCCCAGGAGGTGCCTAAAGAGGGGTTGAAGCCCAAGAGGAAAAGCACAAAAAACTCTTCCCAGGGCAAAACGCATCATTCGGGTTCAAAACCAGCCTGGCTGAAAAGCTTCTTAAACCTCTTCTTCAAGAAGAGTCCTGAGGACCAGAAGGAAAACGCAGGGCAAAAAGCAAAGGAGAAAGACGTCAAAGCTCCTCAGGGCTCCAAACCAGAAGCAGCCAAAAAACACAGAGTAGACTCAAGCACATCCCCAGTGTCGGGCAGAGCCCTGAAGAAGAAACCCAGCCTCAAGAAGGTTTTCTCGCTGAAGAAGCACGGCGAGGAGGAGCGGGGGGAGCCGGGATCCGGGACGAGGAGCAAGCGGCCCAGCTGCCTTCCCCTGCGGCACGTCCTGGCCCCGGCCCAGCCAGGTGGGACCCCTCGCCCCCAGCCCAGCCCTGACCCACCCTGCTGCCAGCGGGGCCCCGCTGGGCTTCTCTGGGGAAAGCCAGCGCGTTTAGCGCTGGTTTCTAACCCCTCCCAGGGTTTTCTGGGGCCGGGGATAGGTTTGGGGACTGCACTGCCAGCCTGCTGCTCCAGGAAGGGTCGTTCTGCCCGTGCTGTGAGCAGTCACCCCCGGTCAGGTGTCGGCAGTAATCACCCCAGCACGAGCTTTCCTCCTCTGGCAGCGGTGGCGGTGGTTTAGTTTAAACCTGCATTTGAGACCTGAGATTAGATCCTAAGCCACTCTAGGGCCAGCATTAAGTTGCTTGAGATTTGCCTGGGGGGCGGGTGGGGGCAGCTGGCGCGGCAGAGCCCGCGGGACCCCGGCCCCAGCCCAGCCCTTGCCGTGCCAAAACGCTGCCCAGGGCACTTCTGAGGAGCTCCGGAGGGTTCGGGGCCGGTGGCAGCCGCTCGGTCACGGTTCGGGGATGCAGAGGCGCTGAGCAGGGCTGGGCGCCGGCTCCGCTGGGTGCCGCGGCCGCTGTGCCCTGCCCGTTCCGTGCCGGCTGTGCCCTGCCCGTCCCCTGCCCGTCCCCTGCCCGTCCCCTGCCCGCCGTGCCCTGCCCGCTGNCGCCGTGCCCTGCCCGTCCATCGCCGGCAAACCCGACACTCACTCCTGGATCCCCGATTGTATCCCAGCAGAGGCGGAGCGGCCCGAGGGGTACTACACACAAGTGTCCGAGGAGATCGGGCTGATCGTGCAGGGCAGCGAGAGCCGGGGGGGCACAGCAGGAGGACGTGGGGAGCCGCCAGAGCCCCCCGGCACCGACGGCGTCGGTGAGTGCTGGCCTTGGAAACAAACGGGCACGAGATTTGTCCCCTGCAGGGCCGGCATGGGATCCAGCCCTGCTTCAACCCTGAGCCCGGGGCTTTCGGGAACCCAAGAGTTGGACGAAGACTTTGCGGGGGATTTTCAGCATCAGGGTTTGACTGGGGGAGAGGGAAATTCATAGAATCTCAGAACGGTTTTTGGGTTGGAAAGGACTTTAAGGAACATCTCATTCTAGCCTCCCTGCCATGGGCAGAAACAGCTTCCACTAGACCACACAAAGGACAAAACTCAGAGCAGGAGAGTATTTTTGCTGGCTGAGGGTAACAGGGATAACAAGGCACTTGGCAATAGGCTGAAATGGGTTTTCGGAACGATGGAGGTGGATAAACATTGCTCAAGGAATTTTTCCTGGGGACTAAACGGTGCATCTGGGTGTGTGAGGCTTGGGGAAAGGGCTGGAGGTAACCTGGTGTGTCTCTCTCTACAGATGAAGCCATCAGGAGAATCGTTGCCCTGCTCCGGAGCGCAGGGGATGAGTTGGACAGACAGGTGAGAGGAGAGCTGTGGACAGCGGGATGGGGCTGAGGGAATCTGGGCCAAGCTCTGCTCTGCTGTGAAATAAACACAGCAACAACACCATCCCTTTCCCCGGGGCAGGGAAACACTCTGTAAAATCAAGGAAGTGGCAGCTTTTAATTCCTTGCCTGGGTGTGATCGTGGCTGTCTGTGAAGGGTGAAGGCAGCACGAGGGTGACTCAGAGTCATTCCCTCACGACGTGCTCTCACTTGCCTCCCGAGCAGGTGAGGGAGGACGCGCGGCTGCAGCGATTCTTCAGGGACATGTCCTACAGCTCCTTCAAGAACCTGGCCGACGCCTACGTCCAGAGGGAGCTGACGGCCAGCGGGCCCAACGTCAGCCCCCAGGAGATCCAGTTTGCCTACACGGTCCATCTGACCGCCACGGTGGCCGGGATCTGCAGCCAGGCAGTGAACAGGATCATGGGCTTTGGCACCCGCTACCTGGACGATTCCTTCGCGCCCTACGGCAAAATTCTCCAGGTAAGGGGCAGGATGGGCCTGGGGCTGAGCTGCCAGCACAAGTTGGGCAGGTGCCCAGGGAAGCTGCAGCTGCCCATCTGTGGAAGTGTTCCAGGCCGGGTTGGGCAGGGCTTGGAGCAGCCTGGGGTAGTGGAAGGTGTCCCTATCCATGGCAGGGGGTGGAACTGGATGAGTTTTCAAGGTGCCTTTGAATCCAAAGTATTCCATGATTCTAAGAATGTTTCCTTCTGTCTCAGCAGAAGAGAGAAAAGCTCAGGACAGACCACTGTGACAGCCCGGACTGACAGCGGCTGCTGCCAAGGGCCTGTGGTGCCTGGGAACCCCAGAATGAAGATTGAGTGGTGGGAGGACAGTTCCTGATGGTGAGCTGGATGTGGGGTGAACTTCTGAGCTGTGGATTTAAAATCTTTTAAGGAAAACCCCCATGGCAGTGCCAGCAGTGTGAAATGCTTAAACCCCACCCGGCTGGGGCGAAGAGTCTGTAAATCAAACGGAGCCCAAATTTCACCCTGTGTTTGTATTCTAGCTCCTGCCAAGTGCTTGTGTTGAACCTCAGGGGATGTTGCTGTTTGTGTACATGTATTTTTTTACCTGCTTTTCTAAATGTATTTGTGAATGCACAACATAATTTTTGTAGTTTCTGCTACCAGCCAAGAATCTAGTTTGGAAAAAAATCTAAAACTCAAATAAACTGGTGCCTAAATTCCAGACAGGCTTGTCTGCTGGGTGTTGTGTTATAGATGGAATAACGTTTGCTTTGCTCCAGCTGCTGTGGGCTGCTCCTTTCCAGCCAAATTCCAAGTGGCACAAGGGACTCTCAGAGCAGACACACGGTGTTGTCCTGCCATTTTTACAGTGTCTAGGCCTTCCCTTTCCAGCAGAAGGAGATTTACTACCCAAAGCAGCTTGATCTGACACCAAGGACTGGGTAGAGCTCGTTCCCAAGCGGTGCAGGAGCTGTAACATCCTCAGTGACTGAGGGGATTTACAGCTGCCAGGGTCTCACCTGTGAGCTCTAAGAAGATGTGGAATGTCAAAGCAATTTAAACCCCAATCACTGGGAATGTTCCCAGCTGATCTTTGCCCAGACCCCTAAGCAGGGCCGTGGATGGAGGCAGCTCGGGGCTGGTGGGGCAGTTGCTGGGGCTCAGTGTGGTGGCACCAGCAGGAGCATCTCCTCTGCAAGGCTGGACCTGGTCTGGGGTGAAGGAGATGAAGTTTGCACTGTGCAGGAGGGATGCTCCTGTGGGTTGAAGGTGGTGGTGGTGGCAAACAAACGTGTGGGTCTGTGTCACTGCCATGTGTGAGGTGACAATCCCCCAGGGGCCACTGGTGACAGCCCGGGTCTGCCCAGCACCTCCTCTCTGCAAGGATCTGACCTTCTTGGGCCTTGTAAAACCCAAAGGAAATGAAAATGGGGAAGCAGAGCCCTCGCAGGACAGAAGCAGCCCTTCCCCCCAGATCCACGTGCCCAGAGCCTTCAGGGCTGTGTTTGACAGACACAGGCTGGAGTCACCGGTGCCGAGGGGGGGACACCTTGCAGGGGCTCCATCTAATTCAGCCCGGGGTAATTAGGAGTGTGGAAAACATCAACTCCACTCCTGGGTCCTGCTAGCAACAAGTGAAGCATCAGCACCGCGACTCCTTTTGGCTGGGAACCAACCCGGGAGATTTTACTGTGGGAGAAACTGGAGCTGCCCTCGCCTGTTTGCAACAGCCCCGACCTTCCCTTCCCTGCCCCGAGCCCGGGGGGCTGGGCCGGGCTGGGACCGGGGCTGGCCCAGCTGGTGGTGGGGATGTGGTGGGGATGTGGTGGGGATGTGGTTCGAGGGTCACGGGGTGCCCCAGTTTGTTTCACATCTGAGCTCAGGCGGTGCCGGAGATGGGCTGGGATTTGCATGGAGCAGAAAAGGGCTCTGTCTCCTCACTGACTTCCCACTGGAAAGTCAAATATCCTCTGTCCCAGAGGATATCATCTTCCACCAGCACGTGGGATGCACCTGCCAGGTGAAACACCTGAGAGGAAAACTCCCATTCCCATCTCCTGCGCTATTCCCAACACCACAGCTGAACCAAATACTCTCCTTCTCTGGTCACTGGAGCTTTTCCCACCCATCGGGGCAGCCGTGCTGGGGGAACAAGGAGCCAAACCTGCCCAGCCCCTTGCACAGGGGGCTCCTGCTCCCAAAAACCCCAACCCAGTGTGCAGGGATGCTGCTCCAGCTGGGCATGGTGGGATGAGGGCAGGAGCAGCCACAGGTGCCTTAGAGCAGCACCCCAGGCCTCGTGGCTTTTGGAGCCCTGGGCCCATCCCGTGAGCAATTCCAGCACCTTGGATTAATCTCCGGGTTATAAAATTGGGACCTGATTGCCTGTGGCCACTGAAGATATCAAGAAAGCTTTAAAGAAGGGCAGGTTACTAGTCCTGGGGGCTTGAGCCGCTGCCAGCTCTCGGCATTACCTTCATCCTCCCCTAAACACCCTGTTGTGGCTTCCCACAGCTCAGACAATCGCCTGGCACGGAAATCCCCGGGTCACGGACACCGGCCATCTGGGCTCGGCTCCTGCCGGGCAAAGCCCCCCCTGCACAGCCCCCAGCCCACCCAGGCCTCAGCGGCAGCCAGGGGCTTTCTCCCAAACCCATCCCAGGCTGCTGCTGGGATCCTGTGTCTCCAGAGCCGTCAGTTCCCACTAATCCTGCTTTGGAGGGCTGGGGGGGAGGGCAGCTTGGGAAATCCGCCCGGCACTTAATGAGCCAATTAATGCAAAGTTTGCTGTCACTAAGAGGATGATGACAAGGTTTCATCTCACGGGAGCATGGAACGGAGCCAGGCAGGATGATGCCTCCTGGATGCTGTCCCGGGCCGTGTGCTGGCAGCTGCTGAGGGTGCAGGGGAGGTTTGGCACCTCGGCCCTCCTGGAGAAGCCCCCGGGACTCAGTGCAGGACAGAGCCGTGTGTGGGCAGAGCAGGGTGTTCCCACGGCTCCCATGGGACCATTTACACCTTTCCAAACCTTGGCTGCCAGGGCTGGGCACGGCTGAGGAGGTGCAAGCACCGAGTGAAGCAGGAGCACCCTGCAGCTCTTTCTGCAGAGCCTGCTGGATTCCCTGGGGGCCTGGGCCAAACAATAGGAACAGTTAATGCACAGGGAACACGGGAACAACTCATTCCAGCTGACAAACCCTCGTGCACTTCCACTGCCCTGGCCTGCCTGGACCAGTCACAGCAGCAGGTAATACTTTTGTCCTTTGTGAACTTGTCAGTGCTGAAAGAAAGCCCTGTAAGTAAAGGGATTTGCTTTCCCAAGGGCTGGAGGAGCCAGTGGCATGAATCACACAGATCAAAGCTTTGATATCTCCAGGAGCTTGGTGGAGAGGCTGGGACGTGCAGGAGGCTCACCTAGCAAAGGGATAATGTGAAATATCAGACACTGGAAAGACAAGAAATTAGAGGCTCCAGGAAGGCTGTGGATCTAAAAGTCGTGATTCAGGCAGGTGTTCACCTCCAGGATAATCCCATTAATTATCAGATATATCTTGGAGCTGGCAACTCCCTCCTGTGTGTCCTGACATGCAGGGAGCACCAGAGACCAGCCCTGGCCATGCTGTGACATTTCCCTGGGGGGTTCCAGGCAATGTCCACCTGCTGATGGCAGCTCCTGGTGACACTTCAACCCAGGGACACTGTGTGTGTCAGCGTGGGGGGACTCTGCTCCAATTCCTGTCATGGGGACACAGCGATGGCCGGAGAAGGCAGGGAAAAATGTAGGAAAATTTGGGGTGAAACAGCACTGCAGAGGTGGTATCAGGATGCTGGGACCATCCTGTAGTGTCCTGGCCAGGCTGGGGCATGGACAGCAGGAGGAGAGCCTTGTTCCTGACCCTCAGCCCACACTGTGCTGTACACACAGCCCTAACCTCACCCACGGCATGGCTCCTCTCATGTGCAGCTCTAGGGACTTGGACAACAGAAACCACACAATATTTACCAGTACTTAATAAACACATCTGTTAAAATGGCAATTTTCGTTCTGTATGTTGGCAGCAGCGTTGGATCATTAAGGCTGGAAAGACAAGAGATCCACTGCGTTTCTCCCAGGTTTTTTAACTGTCCCCCAGGCAATGCAGAGAGTCCAAAGGCAGTTTGATTTTGGTTCAATAACCACAGGTTTGGGGAATGTGGTGCTGCTGTAGGGCCTTACTGAAAGGGGAGAGAAAAGCAAATCCAGCTCTTTGGTTTTTGCCCCCTGCAAACAATATCCAAGAGTCAGGCAAGGGTAAAACCCTTCCAACAGGGAGCAAATATAAGGAATACTTCCAAACCTAACCCAGCGTAACGCCCTGCATCCACCCCTTGTGTAACACCCTCTGGCTTTAAGTGTCTTGTACAAGCCTTTACTCACTCAGTACTGAGCTGTGCCTAAGCTGGGATTGATGGAGAATCCTATTTAGGAAAACACCCTTTGATGAAGAAAGCGTGAAGCAAAGAGGAATTTTGCTCAGATGCTTCCGAGTGCGACGGGCACAGGAACACTGGGACCCACCCCAGGAGGGCTCCTGGGGCACTGCTGACCCCTTGGCATCCGAGGGCAGTCCTGATTCAGCCCTGAGCATCCAAGCTGGCTGTGGTTGAGGATTATAAGAGCTGTTTTGATCAGGGGAAAATTTCTGTTTTTAGCACAGGCAGTAATTAAAATAGCTCGTGAATCTCAACACCTCGGGAAGCTGTCATCAAAGGAGGCAGAAAATCCATCTTCTGGACTCCTCTGCAGCCAGAGATGAGCCTGGAGGGAGCAGCAGAGAAGAGAGCCTGAGGTTCACCCGGTGAAAAAGGACGACCCGAGACCTCGGTCACTGCTTTGATCCCGAGATGGCTGTGGAGGATCTCCAGGCTTCCAGCACCCCTTTCTCGCTCTCCTTCTCGGGCAGCGGCTTCCTGGCCCTGTACCAGGTTGGGGTGGTGCAGTCCCTGCTGGAGTTGGCTCCCCAGCTCCTCAAGTCCGCTCGCAAGGTCTACGGCTCCTCGGCCGGCTCGCTCGTCGCTGCTGCCGTCGTGTGCGGCGTCGGCCTCGGTAAGAAAACCACGGCCTCCAGGCCTTACGGGAGCGCTTCTGTTCCATGAACCCAGGGGCTTCTGTTCCATGAACCCAGGGGCTTTTGTTCCATGAACCCAGGGGCTTTTGTTCCATGAACCCAGGGGCTTCTGTTCCATGAACCCAGGGGCTTTTGTTCCACAAACCCAGGGGCTTTTGTTTCATAAACCCAGGGGCTTTTGTTCCACAAACCCAGGGCGATGCCTCGGGGGGCTGGTGGGGCGGTGGGGCTGCTGGGACTCTCCTTGCTCGCTCGGCATGACCGGAATCTAAGGTGTTGCCACGCTTGGCAGCCAGCATGAGGGCAGTTCTGGGAGGTGTAAGCTGAAAAGGCCGGTTCTTACCTGGCTCAGCTGGTGGGCAGAAATTACAGGGGGAAATCTGGATGTACCTGTATTCCTTTGACTCCTTCTCCTGCTGGATCTCCTGCCCTTCTGCTCTGAGGTCTGAGGGGTGCTGAGATGTCCCACAGCCAGTCTGTGCAGCTGCCGGGGCTGGATTTGCCCATGGAAAGCCCTCTTTTCCCTATGGATCAGGTTTCTTGGGATCCTTAGCTACGAAGGGACACAAGTGGCCGTCACACAGGTGACAGAGCTGACAGCCTTGTTTGCATGTCACTGTGGCTTACCCCACTCAACCTTCCCAGAACAAGGGGAGATGTGCGATTCCCATCCCCAGGTGCCCCTTTCCCTGTGGCTGAAGCTCAAGGGCTTGCCAGCAGGATATTCCTGAAGGAACAGCAGTCTGCTCCAACCCGGGGCTGGGATTTCTCTTATTGCTGCTAAAGAGGTTTCCCCCTGACCCTCTTTCAACAATGTGGAAACAGGCCCCTCTAGCAACGAGATCCTCCATGTGTAGAATTAATTCAGAGTAGTTAATCCACTTCTAATAATCACATCCTCCCATATTTCCAATTAGTGCCCATGTGTAAACAAGTGTACCCAAGGCTCTGAAGGCTGATCCATGTTCTGCTCCAAGCAGTGGGGACATTTAGGAGGAGCAGAGGGTTTTAGGGACCAAATCACGATGGAGGAAGCCGTGAGGGAACACACAGTTCCTGAAACCTCTGGTGGATGCTGGAACTGTTCTGCTGCAGCTAAAAATAATTCAAAACATTGGCAAATATGTTTAGACAAGGCAGAAAGGAACATTTCTGCCCACATGGGGATGAACTCCTCCACAAATAAGCAAGGCCCCCAAAATTTCTGATTCCTCCTGCTGCTGTAATGGATGGAGCTGGGGCTGTCCAGCAGTACAAATGCATTCAGCACCTGCTCTGAGGGCACCAGTTCTGAACTGGGCCATCTGCTTCCCTGGGGTGGAAGGCACCATCCGCTTAGAGGGGCTGAGATGATCTTGTGCCCAAAATATCTTGCCCAGAGGAAGAAATGACATTTTGGATAGTGATGACTCTGGTTATGTTTCTAACAAGGAAAATGAATGTGGCACAAGCTCCGTCATCTTCATACTGGGGACAACTGGGGCAAAAAGAAGGTGAAAGGTGTGTGTGGTGTCCCACGAGGTGGCTGCAGTCAGGTGCCTGTCCCCTGCCCTGGGTTGAGTGAGGAGCTCTGAGCTCTCAGAGCCAGGCTGTCCTCTGTGACCACACCGGTCACCTCATGGGGACATACTTGTCACCAAGCTGGTGCAGGCAGGGACAGTCACCTTGCTGCCCGGGTCATCCTTCACTTCACCGAGCCAAAGCCCACAAAGCTGGGCTCGGCTCTCACCTCTCACCTGGCAGATTGTGGGCAGTTTTTCCGTGTTTTCCCCCATTTCCAGGACGCAGAGCAGCCAGACAGTGCCCGGGGGTGCCCCAGCTCCGCGCAGCTCCGGCTGTTTGGCAGCCCCTCTGAGCAAACCCGGCCAGCGCTAATCGCCCCGCGTGGCCTCAGCATCCGCTCAAACACACATAACCCCTCTTAACCGGGTTGCTCCAGTTGCCTTCAGGACACTCCACCTAATCCGTCTGTCCGTCCCCACAACCCCGTGAGACCGCACGGAAACCTCTGCCCCCACAAGGGCTCGGTGCTGAGCCGGGCCCGCGGCCTCGTGCCCGTGCAGGGTCCCGGGGAGCCCACTCGGGTGTAAGGGCAGCTCACTTGGGTGGTGGATAAGCTTTCACTGCAAGAGTGTAACCCCCCAGGTGGGATCCTCCCCCAGGTGAGCTCCCCACGGCAGCAAAGGGACCAAATTCCCTCTATGGGATCAGGCTTCCTGCAGGGTTTGCTGCATTCCTCTTCCTCCCCATCACTGCAGAACCTTTAGAACCTGGAGTCTCCTGAGCCCTCAGCCGGGGCTCTGGGGCTCTGCTCCTCTAACCCAGCTCCTGGGATGTGCAGACAGGTCATGGCTATTAACACCACCCTGGAGGTCCCGCAGTGTGGAGCCAGGACACCTGGCTTGCAGGAAAGCCCTAAGCTGAAGAGGTGCCCCTCGTCCTCACCCGGGAGCCAGCCCAGCTCCCTGCAAAGCCTGGGGCTGCCCACGTGGAAAACCAGAGGTGGAAGGCAGGAATGTGTTGTGCAAGTCACATTGTCACGGATAACTCAGTGTCCTCCTTCCTGGGGCTCTCTGGAACCTCTCCCTAATCCCCACCAGGAACATCTTGAGGCCGCATCTCTGGTGCAGATGGGGATTTCACCAGTGGGGTCACACAAGGATACGATGTCCTTTGAGGACATGATGGGGCTGATGCCTCCCTTTCTGCCCTGCCACAGCGTCCCCCACTGTAGCAGCAGTTCCATCCTGGGGTGACACAGAGGGGCTGCAAGAAGCTGTATTTGTGAGGAGTGTCGCTATAGGACACGAGAAAAGACACTGACTCTTGCCAGGTTGAGCAGAAAGAGAAAAAGAAGTGTCTCTGGGAAGACACAATAGAGACGCTCTCACACCTGCCAGGTTCAGCAGAAAGGAGGGAATAATCTTTATTATTGACATATGTCACATTCTTATACACGTCCCAACTCCACAAGGGATTGGAGAGCATGTCACTTCCTTCTCAATCCCACTGGAGAAGAAAGGTGCTCATCAAAGTTCTCTTATCACAAAAGGAATGAAAAACAGAAAATACCGTTAAGTAAACATTGGCTATTATTTACATGAAACTGTGTGAAAGAATCTGACTCCAAGGTTAAAACAGAAGGCTTAGCAAACACCAGGGCAACAAAGAAGAAAGTTTATTTTTAGTTCTCATACTTATAGATTTTTCAGTTCCACAAGGGATTGGAGGATATGTCACTTCCTCTTCAATCCCACTGGAGAAAAAGGATGCTCATCAAAAATTCTCTCATAGTACAGGAATGAAAACAAAAGTACAGTTAAGTAAACATTGTCTATTATTTACATCAACTCCGTGAGAATTTTTGACTCCAAATATGCAAACATCAGAAGGGCTAAGAAAACCAGGGCGACAGAGGAGTGTTTAAAACAGGATTTAAAAGATAACTATCAGTGCAGCAGGGATATTGACTTTGTCTCCATCCTTCCCCCTGCCTCTGTTTCAGATGACCTAAAGGAGTTTTTCTTTGCACTGGCAACGCAAGTCAGGAAAACCCTCCTGGGCCCCCTCTCTCCCAAGTGCAGCGTGCTGGCCAATATCAAGGCTGTCCTGCAGCGGATGCTGCCGGAGGATTCCTACCTGCTGGCCTCGGGGCGGCTGCACATCTCGCTGACTCGCGTGGTGGACGGCCAGAACGTCATGGCCTCGGAGTTCAGCTCCAAGGAGGAGCTCATTCAGGTACAGAGACCTTCCTCTGGTGCTGTGGGAAGGTCTCCACTGACCTCCTGGGCTGGAGGTACCCCCAGTGTTGGTGGCTTTAACTGCACTGTTTTCTGCCCAGGATGGGGAGAGAGTCAGGAGGCTCTGCCAGAGCCGCGGTCTCACCACAATGGGCTCTGTGAACTTGGGGGCAGGGAGGAAGATTTGAGTTCCAGGATCCCATGGAACAAATCATGCTAAAAAAGCAGCAGGTTTGTTTCCAGCCTCATCCAGCTGATGTTGGGGCTCTGATAATGGCTTTGCAAAGAGACCTGTCCGTGCTGTGGGACCTCTCAGCTCTCCCCACAAGTCTCTCCTCAGCCAAGTCCCTCGGGCAATGGTTTTCCTTGCTGCCTCAGCGCTTTCCTGGGAGCTGAACAACAAGCAGCCCATTAACCAGTAAATTATCTGCTGTGGGGAGAATCCCAGGGTAAAGCCCTAACAGAGCTGACTGTGAGGTCCTGGGTCCCTTGTCCCAGGGAGACAGTAGAGGATGGCAGCTCCATGGAGAAGTTGGAGCTCACTCCGTGGTGCCTCCTCCAGGCAACCCAGGAGCCCAGGGTGCTCATTCCCAGCTGATGAGATTGGTAGGAAATGGTTGCCAACACCCCAGCAGTGGCTTCACCCCTGACAAATCCCCGCAGGGTGAGGATGCCTTGTGAGAGTGTCTTGGTTTTGTCCAAAAACCTGCAAAGATGCAAACCGGCCCCAAAGCTTCAGCTTGCCACCATCAAAGGGCAGTGTTGGACACAGATATGTAAATTTACAACTATTAATTCTGGCAGCTCTAAAATTAAAAAATGCAGTGTTGTGCCCTGGTCAAGAGAAGTGTTTCCACTTCAGTGAAATCAGATGTTTTCCCTTTCTTGAAGCCTTTCTTGCCTCAGTCCCCAGCAAAGTCCAGGTGGCACAGACAGCCTGGCTCCAGACTTTGTCAAGGCTGAATTTTCAGACACCAAGTCAACAGCTTTTGTCCAGAAGAACCTTGACAGGAATACTGACTTCTGCAATCCCTCTCCTCCCCAGGCTCTCCTCTGCAGCTGCTTTCTTCCTATTTACTGTGGATTCATCCCTCCATCCTACCGAGGAGTGGTGAGTGATATTTCCACTAAAACACATGCTCCCAGCAGGAGCTCTTGGGTTTGAAATTCCCCTGAGCAGGGAGGGATAGGTGTGTCCAGGCCTTTTCCTTTAGTTGATGGAGGATGATAAAGGTCCCCACCTTATTCTTCACCGCATCCCAAGACGACAGCTGGGTGGAATTGCCATCTGGAGAGCCCCCTCCTGCTTTGCCCACGGACAGAGCGTGGATGACCTTGCAGATGTCTGAGTGAGATTAGAGGACGCCCACAGTAGGGACCTTGAGACACAATCCTGTTATCCTGGGCAGGGCCTGTCTGCAGTGCAGGTTCATCCCCTGGCTCAGGTGCCGCCTTGCACGGCTGAGACATCCAGAGCTCGTGGGAGGATCCTCCCCCAGCCCTGTGCATTTCTGTGCTCTGCTTGCCTGAGGGAAGGAGGAGCTCAGCAGTGCTTTCCAGTGCATCCAATTCCAGGGCTGGGGCCACAGCAACCTGTGCAGGGCCTCACCACCCTCAGGGGGAGGATTTCTTCCCAATATCCCATCTAACCCTAATGGCAGTGGGAAGCCATGGCCCCTTGTCCTGTCACTCCACCCCTTGTCCAAAGTCCCTCTTCAACTCTCTTGGAGCCTCTTGAGGCACTGGGAGGGTCTCTAAGGTCCCTGGAAATATTTAAGGCCAGGTTGGATGTGGCTTGGAGTAACCTGGGATAGTGGAAGATGTCCCTGCCCATGGCAGGGGTGGCACTGGATGAGGTTCAAGGTCCCTTCCCATCCAACCCATCCCCGGGTCTGTGATTGCTCTGTGAGCCCCTCTGCACTGTTATTTCATGAACATTTAATTCCATCAGCTGCAACTTCCAATCCCACTGAGGTGGGTGGTAAATCCAGATTCCTTTTGGAATAGAGCAGTTGACATTTTCCTTTTCCAGTAAGGATTCCCCCAGAGATCTGCAGGCAATTATTAAACGTGGGGGCCCTACTGCTCAAGCGAAGGACTTGAAAGTTATACAACACTGTGCATTCGGTGATGTCTGAATTGGCTCTTGACTGCCAAAAATTGCTGTACAAAGCTTCGTGAAGGAAAATAATTATATTTCCATTTTAATAATTGCTGTGGCTTACAGCACCTGGTTGAGGAGCTGGCTGGGTGCCACAGGCAGGGCAGGGGAAGGAGCTGGCAATGGGATAAAGAGCACAGGCGGGACGAGACGCTGTTGGAAGTGGGAAGGGAGGACAAGCTGGGATGGGCTCGAGGCAGGAATGTCACCAGCTCAGCTGCTGGTTGCCAACTCGGTGACACTGCAAATGTCCCCACAGCAAACCCTCCCTCTGCTCCTTCCCCAGCGCTACGTGGACGGGGGTTTCACAGGCCTGCAGCCCGTGTCCAGCCTGGAGGAGCCCGTGATCACCGTGTCCCCGTTCACCGGCGAGCTGGACATCTGCCCCCGTGACTGCCCCGCCATCTTCTTCTGCTTCCAGATCTTCAACGGCAGCATCCAGATCTCCATAGAGAACCTGTGCAGGATCAGCTACGCTCTCTTTCCACCCAGCACCATGGTGAGCCCACCAGGACTTCTCCCAGCTCAGTTTTGGTTAAAAGATTAATGCTGCTCCTGACTTCTCAAGATTGAAGGTTCAGCCCGATCTCCACTGTTAATTAGTGGGGTTTCAAAGGCAGGGGGCAGCCCCACTGTTTCTGCAGTACAGTTTTTGGGTGGGGACACTGCTGATGGGTGGCCGGCTTGGGATGGGGTCCACAACCTGCAAAAGAGAAGACAAAACCAGGTGATCTCTAAGGTCCCTTCCAACCCAAACCAATCTTTGCTTCCTGCCTTCCCAAATGGGCCATCCCAACCCTCCACAGTCAAACAGCTTTGGATAGATCCCGCAGTACTGGGATCAGGGCTCTTCAGTGACCTCAAGTGTTTCTCCTTGCAGGTCTTGAACGACATTTTCTCCCAGGGATACCAGGACACGGCCCTTTTCCTGTACAGGAACAGTAAGTGGCACCCCAGGACCCGAGGGGCACTCCAAGTGTGACACAGACACACATCATCCCTTTCTCTCCGTGTCTCCCAGATGCCTTTGGCTTTAACTACTTCGATGGCAATTTCCGCTTCGGCAGCACCTGTGGGAAGAACGACTCTGGACAATCCAATGGGACATACCCCGGCCTGTACAAAAGGGTCCCTCAGTGCCTGACCCCTTACTTCCTGCCAGGTAGAGGATTTGGGGTGCTCAGCTTGGGTTTAGGGCTGCTGCAGCCTTCAAGAGGGGCAGTGTTATATTTAAGACATTACTGGGTTATTTATTACAGTAAATACTTCTATTGCAAAGAGATTTTGTAAGAGTGGCTCAAGCTGGACTCTGGCCTGGGCTACAGTACCTGCCTGAGCTGAATGAGAGGAATTATTGCATTTATTTCATTGTTTGTAATCACTGGTCTTTATTTCCTTCTGTGCTGTCATTCCTGGGTGCAGGCTTGTGGAAGAAGGAGCAGGTGAATGGACTGCAGGACCCGCTGGCAATGGTCCTGCTGCAGCCCTACAGGCTTCCAGCCTTATTCAGGAAGGGGTAAGAACTTCCCAACAGAGGCATTAGGGAATGACACACAAACCAGGGCTGTGCCTTCAGCAGTGGCAGGGCAGCTGAAGGGACACACAAAGGGATTCGATGTTCCCTGGAGGCAAGATCCAAGGGAGAGCGGGTGTGGGCGGGCATGGTGCTCCATAGGATCTCTTGGTTATAGAAAATATTATTATAGTGTGCATTTACCATGAACACCCTCCCCTTTTGCTGCCTTTAGCCATCATTTAACTCAGCCCATTTACTTGGCTTTTGCAGGGTGAAGACGGTGTGGGGGCTGCTGGAAGGTGTCAGCTCCCTGGTACAACGAGTCCACAAGCTCCTCCAAACCTTGGTGCCTGGTTTGCCTAAGAGAGCTGTGGACAGGAGGTGAGGGGCTGGGGGCTGCAGACCCTCAGCATAGAGAGAGCAGGGTGCAGAGCAGGGAACCCTTTGGGAACCTCACTGATGCTGATCGTGGCTAAAACATCAAAATCTGGAGTAGCCCACATTAAAAGTGGCTATTTTTTTATCCCTGTGATATTATTTTGATATCTCAAAGGAGCTACAAACCAGCTTAGTGCCACTTCCCTACTGCAATACCTTCATGTTCCAGATATTTATCTGCTGGGCTCTGTCCTGGCAGGACACCAGGCACATTCTCCGAGATCCTGAGAGATGTTCTGGCACTAAGCTCTCAGGGATTTAAGGCATATCCCCCCCAAATCTGCTTGCGAGTTCCCTCCTGCGCAGCTGCCTGAGAGACTCGCAGTGATTTCACCCTGAAGCAGCTGCAAACTCCTCAGCTGTGAGAAAGCCCTTTGGGGTCAAACATTCCTGGGGCTGCTCATCCCTGTCAGGACATCGACCCTGCCTCAGCTCTCACCTTGTTCCCACAGGTAACAAGGATCATCCTGGCGGGGCCCTGGGGGTCTCCAGCGCTGCCTCGGCACGTGGTGGGCAGCACCAGCACACACCAGCACGGCTGCTGGTTCTCGAGGGAATCTCTGGGGAGTATTTTTTTCTTCAGAACTGTCTGATTCTGTCTCCGGTGTGGCCACTGCAGTGCCCCTGCTCAGGCCTGACCTGCTTTGCCATGATGGCCGAGGCAAAGCTCTGGTGCTGCTCCTGGGACCCACCCCAGGCTGCAGGAGCCACTGGGCAGCTTCACCTGCAGACCTCCCAGCCCAGCCCTTTCCCTGCCCACTCCACCTCTCCCCCACCAGCAGCATCCCTTCCCCGCTTTCATGCAGATTACAGGGTGGCCATTTGCCAGGAAATGCCATGTTTGGAGTGTTCCTCCCACTCAAAAACTTCCAGAGAGATTAATCAGAGAGAGAGAGAGATGGAGAGGCCTTAGGGAGCGTCACACTGGGCAGGAACTAATTTTTCTACAGTTCCCTGAAGTTTTTCTACCAATTATGAATTCTTGAGCTTCATACCTCCCCATAGCCCTGCTTCTCCTGTCTGTGAGGGTGGGAGTGCATTTGGATCCCCCTGGAACTTGCAGCAGTGCATAAGGATGGAGAAACCTAAAGATTAACTTCCCTCTGCTTCCGAGTCCTGCAGGCTGCATGTCCTGACATTTCACAAAGAAAGGAGTTCTTCCCCTGCAATTGTCTGTAACTCACGGCCACACACAGAGCATGGCCCAGGCAAACACACCCTGTGTCACTGGTCTGCACGCAGAATTAATTGGCAGCACTCTTAATTACCATAAATCCGTGCTGCACATCAGAGGCTGTGGATTGGCTTTGCCACGACTGCGTCTCCCGGGTTTGTTGGTTCCAGACAGGCAACAAATGGATCCCAACAGCAGCAGCTGTTTATCAGAGTAAACAGCCTGTTTAATTGCACAAAGGGAAATGGAACAGAGGGAAGTTTCATCCAAAGGGCCCTGGAGACTGCAGGAATGGATGTGGGGAGTAGCTGAAGGCAGCTTTGATGTAACCAGACTCAAAGTTACCCAGGAGTGCTGTGAGAAAGATCAGTATCCTGTGTTCTGCCATCTTTGGTTACAATCAGTGACCTGGGAATATTTTCTCTGGAATGCATTTGCTAAAAGAAACCTGGATGCTTATTTCATAGAATCATGGAATGGTTTGGGTTAAAAGAGACAATAAGATCACCCACTTCCACCCCCTGCCATGGGCAGGGACACCTCCCACTGTCCCAGGTTGCTCCAGGCTGCTCCCGTCCAGCCTGGCCTTGGACATTTCCAGGGATCCAGGGGCAGCCACAGCTTCTCTGGGCACCCTGTGCCAGGGCCTCCCCACCCTCAAAGGAAAGGATTCCTTCCCAATATCCCATCCATCCCTGCCCTCTGGCACTGGGAAGCCACTGACCCTTGGCCTGTCCCTCCATTTCCTGATGAGGGGCCCCTCTCCAGCTTCCCTGTAGCCCTTCAAATCCTTGAAGAGGCTCTGAGGTCTCCACACAACCTTCTCCTCTCCAGGCTGAACAGCCCCAACTTTCTCAGCCTGTCTCCATAGGGAAGGTGCTCCAGTCCCCTTACAACTTTCTGGCCCATTTTGACGGCTCCCGTTTGCATTGGATCCTCTCTGCTCCTGTCTGCCATCCATCCTGGCTGGATTTACAGCTCTCAACCACTGCAGCCAAAGCCAGGCTGCTGAAATCCAGCTGCTCCTGCCACAGGGCACAGTGGAAGGCTTGGAGACACCCAGCCCTCCCCAGGCAGGGACAATCAGCGCAGCGTTTGCTTTTGCACCTCTGCTCCCTCCCACTTATCCAACAGCTCCTTCTCCAGGCTGCTGCAAGCACCATGGCCACCTGCAGGCAGGATGTTACCATTTCAGTCAGCCTGGGGCAGTTACCCTCTTGAAATGGGGATCAAAATCCCCCAAAGAAAATTCTCGTCCAGGAATTGGACTTCCATTGCCATGGAAATCCATTAAATGCATCTGCAGACCCCAGCCACAAAGAGGAGCACAGTTTGAACTGCCCAGTGTCACCCACTTGCCCCATGTGGTGCCTGATCATAAAAAATCAGTAAAACTTTGACAAACTTGAACAAAAAACAGTCAGCAAGGAACCCCCAAACTAAAATGGTCTCAGCACAGAACTCTGCTGCTCCAAACCTGCAGGAATGAGCAAGAAAGAAATATTTTAACAATTCAGTATTCAAACAGCTGGGTTTTGCTTTATTAACCCCTCACCTTTTCAAGCAAGCAGAGCTGGTGCTGTCTCCTCTTGGAGACATGAGCTTGGAGCTAATGGCAACAGGAGGCTTTGCCAGAGGCAATGGATAGAGGCAAAGTTTGGCACTGATTGGAATCATCTTGTGCAGGAGCTTGTTTCAGCCCGAGGAAGCAAAGGGGGAAGCCCAGCCGCAGGCAGTGGGGAGAGAAGCAGCCTGAAATGCCTCCTCTAGGGGTGGAGCATGGGAGTCCCAGGCTGTGGCCCGGCCTGTGCTGTGCCCTTGGTGTCACAGGCCGTGTGCTGCTCAGGGCAGGTCGGGCTCTGCCTTCAGGCTGGCTTCCAAGTTGCTCATTGCCTCTTGAAAGCGTAAACTGGGGCCAAAGGCAGCAGCGGGGTCAAAAATGCTCTTCTGTGGCTGACCTGGCCCTAAAGTGAATAAAACCACGTTGGTCAGTCTGAGAGACACCTCTGGCAGTTCCCGTGGGACAAACTGGACTCAGGTGCCTGATCAGAGCTGCTTCCCTTCCTCCTGGTGTGCAAAGGGCAGCAGGTTTTGGTACCCTCGAAATATTACCCTTATTACCCTGGTACCCATGTCCTGTTGCTCATCTCATTTTGCTTTGAACTCAGCAGAAATGTGAAGCCTGAGGTGGATGGGATGAGAGTCTGGAGACAACCCAGGACAGCAGGAGCTCCCTCTGGAGCTGGATCTCTGGACAGGTCCAGAGGGAAGAGTCCTTGAGTCTGACCCATGAAACTGAGCAAAGCCAAGCACATGGCCAGTCCTGCCTGTGCCTCTGGCTGCTGGCTGCAGGTGCTTTATGGCAGCCTCTGCTTCCAGTCTGGGTACTAAGGAGGGTGCAATTCCTCGTGCTGCTGTCCTGCTGGGAACACGGGTGAGAGGCAAGTCCTTGTGGATAACCTGCTAATCCAGCCTGAGCCTCGGGGTATTGCAGGCTCCAGCCACTTGTCCTCTGGAAATATCACTTGTTCAAGGAGTCAGGTACAAGTTGTTCACAAGTTTATCCCGCTGCTGCTTTGGCAGCATCAATGCTATTCTGGCACTGCACAGACAAACAGTGGAAGAGCCTTTTCCTGGCCTTGATCAGTAGGGCTTTCCTTCCCAGGACTGGAAAACCTGATGTGCTTCTCCTCTGGAGATCGAGAGCCTGGACTCAGCCCTTGATTGCTCTCTGGCCTAAGCAATGAGTCTGGTTCCTCCCACAGGAGGAATTTCTGACCTGAGGCTGGTCCAAAGTGTTGCAGCCCAGCTGCAAACCAGAGACAGAGATTCCTGATAGCCCAGAGCTGTCCAAAATCCAAAGAAACCTCCTTCCCAGCCTGTTGCTTCCAAAGCTCCACAAAGCTCAGACTGATGGAGCCTTTAAAAAAGCAACCAGGGAAGCAACTTCTACAGCATAGCACTGTGTCCTGCTTTTCTTAGTGGGTCTAGAGTTGCTTTGTTTTCAAAGGAAATCTCTTTCTTGCTTCCATTTGATGTTTTCCAAGCTTTTCTTTTTAGATCTGGAATGGTAATGATCCTATTCTTTGCCCTTTATAGTCCTCATTTGTTATAGGCCTCCTAGATGCAGCAGATTGTGTCTTTTTCACTGTTTATTTAATTTATGGG
>VYXC01012093.1:122647-163638 GCA_013397175.1 Platysteira castanea | reverse complement strand
CTCCGGCCCCGCGCCTGGGGGGGACAGTGGGAGTTTGGGGTGTAATCCCTGGAAAACTGCCCTAGGAGAGTGCCTGGGCAGTGCCAGCCCTGGGAGCTGGGATGTGCCTGGCACATGGAGGCACACAGGGTGCTGACCCTTGTGCCCGGCAGCCCCAGACCGCTGCTCTCCCACTCCAGTCCCTGTCCGTGTGGGCAGCGTTCCCAGGCTCCCTCCACGCTCCTTTCCATCCCTGCAGTGCTGAGCGGGGCCCTACAGGGACCCTGCAAAGGGGTGGGGGCACCAGTGGCCTGAGTGCTTCACTAACCCGTCCCCTTTGGTCTCAACACCCACAGGCCTTCTCGGGGTTTTATCGCACCCTTCACTTCCTGAACCTCACAGGAGGGCAGTCCCTTAGCTCTGTCAATGCCACCATCGGGCAGATCTGCAACAGCAGCTGGGACCAGGTGAGATTCTGCCCAGGAGTGCATTTCACCTGGGCACCGAGGGCTCATCCACAGCCCATCCTCTGCTGTGGACAGCTGGAGAGAGCCTGGAAGAGCACCGAGGTCTCTGGACCTGGAGAGGGATGGGAGAGCAGCCTGCAGCCCCCCGGTCCTCCTTGCTCTGCCAGTCTTTGCTCCCAGCTGCAGAGGGGCTGCTCCCAGTGTGGGCACACCCAGCATCCCCCTGCTCCCCTCTGCAGCTGCAGGACTTGTTCCCCACGGCGAGCAGGACCCAGCTCCGTGACGCCTGCACAGCCAGCTCCTACAGCCTCACCCTTCTCCTGCAAGGCTTCAAGTTCAACCACACGACGTGGCCCAACATCCACTTTGTCCAGCAGGTACGAGAGCGTCCGGCAGCCCCCGGCCTCACACTTGGTGCCAGGAAGTGCCTTGTGCCCAGCCTGCTGCTGCTGGGGACACTAGGGCAGCAGGGCCCCACTGCCCGGACCCAAGGTGGCTCTTGGGCTACGCTCACGCAGCTGCTGGGACACCTGGCCTGGCCCTTGAGGCTCTCCCCCCGTTTATGTCACAGCTGGGGCCTCTGCAGCCCCAGGGGGCACAGAAATGGTGGTTGTGGAGCAGGACCTGGGCGTGCAGGCTCTTCTCCAGTTTGCCTGGTACTTTGCAGCCTTTCCCACCCCTCTTCCCCCTCTGTCTGCGCAGGTTGCTGACACGGATGTGGGCTGGACTCTGGGCTACATGCTCAACCTCACCAACATGATCCCCGCGGAGCCTCCCGCAGCAGTCACAGGGCTCCCGAGCTGCAGCTGGATAGCAGCCACGGTTCTGCTGGCCCTCATGCTCATCCTCACCTTCTGCCTGCTCACTGCCACGTGCTGCCAGAGGAGCACCTCCAGCTATGAGCATCTGTAGCAGCACTGAGCCCTGCTGCCACGCCTCGGTGAGGAGCTGCAGCTCCCGGGAATCACCCGTGTGTGCCCAGGGGCCAGGGGCTTGTCCTGAGTCGTGGCCCGGTGAGCTGGGACTGGCCCAGCTGTAAAACACCCTCCTCACAGCCGTGTGCTCCGGCTCTCCTTTCCCTGTGCTGCTGGCTGGAGATGCTCCAGGAGGGAGGAGGGCTTGGCCCGGGGCAGGGGCTCGGCGCCGGGGCCTGGGGTGGCTGTGGGGTGGGCATCAGGGGCTCTGGCAGCAGTGGCACTGTCACAGGGCTGCTTACAGCCCACAGCAGAGTGGGCACACGTGTCCTGCCCCACCCCAGGCCGGGGTCCACATCTCCCACGGCCACACCAGCCCCAGGGGCTGTGGCACCGGGGTGTGGGGGGCTCTGGCCTGGTGGACAGGGCTCTGCCTAGGCCTGGGAAGCCCTGTGAGGGAGGGATGGCACAGCCCCCTGCTCTCCTGCAGGAGGTTCCTCTCGGGTCCAGCTGCACCCCGTGCCTGGCAGGCAGCTCATCCTCCCTTTCCAGCACACAGGGTGACTTGGGAACGCTGCTGGGACATGGCAGAGGCAGCTCCCAGGGCCCCTCTTACATTTTTGGGGAGTCCCACTGGCAGCCAAGTGATGGGCGAGTTGAGACCCCTCCTCTCAGAAGGAAAAGGCCTGTCCTGTGCCCTGCTGGCTCCTCTCCAAGGTCCAGGACACCGCCCTGTCTCCAGGGACACCTCCCGAAGATTCCTTGCCTCTCCCCTGAGTCTCCGTCAGCACCAGCCCTTCCTTGGAGACAGAAGGAAGGAAATCCAACTGCTTGGGAGCAGAGCAACAGGCATTCCCCACGTGCTGCCTTTTACAATGTTTATTTGGGTGGCGAGAGCTGTGAGGTGCCCAGCATTCCCCAGGGACACCAGAGCTCTGCTCCTCCTCACTGTGGGAACGCAAACAGCAGCAGGAGCCACCCACAGGGCAGATACAAACGAGCAGAACCAAGGGCAAAGGCCGCGGGCAGGACCCAGCTCAGCCTGGGCAGGGCAGGACTCACAGCCTGCTGCAGCCTCCTCCTGACCCCCACGGGCTGCAGGGACAGCGCTGGCTCCAGGGAGGCTCTGAGGAACTTCAATCCTTTATTCCAGGTGAAAGGGAGGACGATGAGGTGAGGGGTGAGATGTGATGGTGGGATGAGGTGACATGAAAGCTGATGGGATGAGATGGACCCTCTGGAGGGGCACGGACCACACTTCTGACTTTGGGTGCTCAGTTTTCCTCCTCTCTCCGAGACCACCTCCCCAGGGCTGGCTGGGGTACCCCAGAGCGTCCCTCCGGCTGGCAGGGACCCGCCTGGCTCTTNCTGGCTCTTGGTGACCGTGGTCACACCGGCGTGGAGCATCCTGGCCCCAGGGGCCTGCACCGTGCCCCACCAGGCTGGCACTGCCCCACGGCCAGGCTGGCTCTCCACAGTCCCAGGGCTGGGCCGGTGGGACAGAGCCGTGTCTGTGACACGCAGAGCAGTGACAGGAGGCACACAGTGACACTCAGAGCAGTGACAGGAGGCACACAGTGACACAGTGACAGGAGGCACGCAGCCTTGGCTGAGGCTTCTGCAGGCTGATCCTGTTGGGTCTGCGTGGGAGTGGAGCTCCTCTGGAAACCCCAGAGTGCCTGCCTGCGTGCTGGGGCCAGGCCCAGGGGAAGGCAGAGCCCAGCTCCCCGAGCTGGAGGGGTGAGTGCTCAGCAGCAACGCCAGCCCCAGGCTGCCACCCCCGCCCTGGGGACACCAGCACGGCCCCGCAGCCCTGGTGTGACCCCGCTGGGCTCCCAGGCACGGCCAGGCCCCTACAGCCACAGCAGCAGGAGCAGGGCAGCGAGCCCCAAGGCGAGGGTGAGGATGATGAAGGTGACGGCCGCAGCCCACAGGGAAGGCCTGTGCCCCTTCACCCTGGCCGGAGCCTCGGCCGGGACCATGTTGGTGAGGTTCAGCATGTACCCCAGCGTCCAGCCCACGTCGGCGCTGCCCGCCTGCCCCGGAGACAGGGGACACGGGGTCAGCCCTGCAGGGAAGCCCCTGCTGTCACAGGGCCACCCACCCGCTCCTGCCCAGCCCAGACGGGTGCAGCAGCTGTCCCCACACCACACCAGTGCCACGCCGGGACGGGGCAGGCAGGGCTCTCTGGATCACTCCTCCCCAGCACCCCGGCATGGGCCTGGCTCTCCCCAGCACCCCGACACGGGCCTGGCTCTCCCCAGCACCCCAACATGGGTCTGGCTCTCCCCAGCACCCCAACATGGGTCTGGCTCTCCCCAGCACCCCGACATGGGTCTGGCTCTCCCCAGCACCCCGGCATGGGCCTGGCTCTCCCCAGCACCCCGACATGGCTCTGGCTCTCCCCAGCACCCCAAGATGGGTCTGTCCCTTCCCCACCACCCCGACACGGGCCTGGCTCTCCCCAGCACCCCAACGTGGGTCTGTCCCTTCCCCAGCACCCCAACAAGGGCCTGGCTCTCCCAGCACCCTGAAACGGGGGCTGGTTCTCCCCCAGGACTGCCTCTTCTCCCCCTCAAGGGCTGGGGCACTGCCCACCTTCATCTGGAAGAAGATGTTGTTCCAGCTGGTCTCGTTGAACTTGTAGGCGTCGAGCAGGAGCGTGAGGATGTAGTTGGCGTTGGCACAGTATTTAGGCAGCCACTTGGGATTCTCTTTGGGGTAGCTGGAAGACAGCTGGGGTGGGGAATGTTTGGGGATGGAGGGAAGTTATTCACAGGCAATTCCTGTGCAGAGGCAAAGCCCTGAAATGTGCTGCGTGAGCAGCAGTGGCTCCACAGTCACCAGCATCCAGAAGGAGACTTCTGGGCCAGGCAGTGATTTTGGACCTGTCTACCCAGGGCAACTCCTTTGGGGAGGATCTGCACTCCACATGGAAACAGAGACAGATATCGTAGCTCCTCCTGCCCCAGACTCTCCCATCTCAGCCTCCTCCTGCCAGGGGGTCTCACTCTCTGCCCCACGGTGCTGCTGGCACATCCCTGGGCTTATCCACCCCCATTTGCTGCCCAGAGCAGCTGGGGCTGCCCCATCCCTGGAAGTGTCCAAGGCCAGGCTGGATGGGCCTGGTCTAGTGGAAGATGTCCCTGCTCATGTCAGGGATGTGGGACAAGATGAGCCTTCCAAACCAAACCAGTCTGGAATTCCATGATTCCAAGATCTGACTGGTCTCCAGCACGCTGCCAGCAGCTGGCTCTGCTCTCACCACCCTCCCTTGCTCCAGACCCGCCTCCCTGCCCATCCCCACCTCCACCTCAGCTGCCGTGCTGGATGTGAGCTCTCGCTGCCCTTTCCCCAAGGGTGCATGAGCCAGGAGTGGATGCAGGACAGTCCCGGCTCCACACAGAGCTCAGGGCTCTGCAGGGCACAGCTCAGAACCAGGCAGCCTTGCCCTGGAGGGGTCCCCACTCCCTCCCCCCAGCCCAGGACCCCTTTGCTTGTGGATCTGCCACGCAGCCTCCATCCTGAGGAACGCACGTCCTCCCAGCTCCTGGCGCACAGCCCCTCGATGGCCGCTCTGACCACGGCCAGCGACTGCCCCTCCGTCAGGTTCAGGAACTTGAGGTTGTAGTAGAAGGCAGAGAAGGCCTGCAAGGGGAGAGACAGAGGCACCCTGAGCTGCACTGGGGAGCAGGAGGTGGGGTTTTCCTTCACAGGTTTGTCCCACCCCAGGGAGTCCCGGGGCACTGCTGTCCCTGTCCCAGCAGGTGCTGGGCTGCAGCACGGCCAGAGCCTTGCCTGAAGGCTGCTGTCAACTCCTGGGTTTTCACCAAACACTGGGGTTCTGACAAACCCCTGGTTTATTAACAAATCCGTGGCAGTGTCCAAGGCCAGGATGGAAGGGCTTGGAGCAAGCTGGGATAGCAGAGGGTGACCCTGCCCATGGCAGGGGGTGGCTCGAGATGAGCCGGAAGGTCCCTTCCACCCCAAACCAGTCTGGGATTCGATGATTCTCAGCATGGTCCCATTGGGAGATTTGGCTGGAAAACCATCCAGCAGCAACCCCTCAGGCAGCGCTGCCTGGGGAGCTCCCGGCAGGGAGGTGACAGTGCCGGGGACAGCGGGGACGCCCCGGCACCTCCCGAGGAGCTGGCAGCAGGGATTTGCCTTACGATGAACTGCCCCCGCAGCGGGGGCTGGTAGACGCCGTCGAAGGTGCAGTCCTGGCTCTGGCCACACGCCGAGAAGTTGAAGAGCTTCCTGAGGGCCGCCCGGCAGCCGCTGGCGCTGCCCCTGCCCTCCAGGGTGACGCTGCTGTCGCCCAGGGGCAGGCGCGGGTCGCTGCCGTCCGTGCAGGGGCTGGCGCGGAGGGAGGACAGCGGGACGCTCTCGCTGTAGCCCTTCGGGTAGCAGGGGTGGTGGACTCGTGTGCTGGGGAACGACTCCTGGGGACAGCAAAACGCAGCTGCAGCTCCTCCAGGCCCTCCTGGCACTTTGCACCTCGGAGAAGAGCCCGGTCCTGCATTTCTGTACACCATATAAAGCCAGAAGATCCCAAACTGCCTCTTTTGACATTTTCCCCATCCCTGGCAGTGTCCAAGGCCAGGCTGGACGGGGCTTGGAGCACCCTGGTCTGGTGGAAGGTGTCCCTGCCCATGGCAGGGGAGTGGAACAAGATGAGCTCTAAAATCCCTTCCAACCCAAACCAGTCTGGGATTCTGTGATGTCCATGCTCCTCTCCACATCTGCCCTGCCGTGCTCCAAGGAGTCTGCCCTTGCTCTCAGTCCTTGCTGACGCCTCTCCAGAAGAGCCCTGCCCATCCTTAGTTTCTGCATGGACAGCTCTGTGGCTGGCACCACGACACCACAGGCCAATTACCCCTCAGCTGCCTCTCACCACAATCAGTTCCTTCGCCAGCCGCTGCAGCACCTCGTTCTGCCCGTAGCAGAGGTAGCTGTGCGTGTAGATGCTGTAGCTGTACCCGTACAGGGTGAACTCAGAGGCTTCTTTCTGGCTCGTGGCTGAACCTTCGGGCATAAAGCTGATCTGAGTGGACGCTCCTCCGAGATCCAGTGCCCCGAAAATGTTGGCTGCCTCCGGCCGGAGCCACGCGTGTGCTTTGGGGGAGTACTGCCAAGGAGAGCCAGGAGAGGACGGGGACTAGCACAGAATGCCCTCAGCAGAGTTCTCATCCCAACAAAGACAACAGGATTTTGTTACTACATTCAGTGGGCCCCTGCCACCCTCCCTGCCCAGGCAGCCGGGATGTTTGTCAGAGCCAGGACAGAGAGGGAACTCTCTGGTGGTCAGCAGGTGCTGATGGGCTGGGGGCTCCCCCTCCCCAGGCCAGAGTGGCTTGGGGACCTGCCCTTGCCAAGGAGGCTGCAGGGGTCCCGGTGCAAGAGGAAGGATTTCTGCCCAGGAATCCTCCAACATCCCCGACAGGAGCCCAGGACTGCCAGGGCCACTCTGAGCTGTGGCAGGGCTGGGGCAGAGCTTTGGTCCGAGCTGCCCTCAGGCTGGCACACTGAACCAGAACTGGAGCCTCCCAGCACCACGGGGAGACGGAGCTTCCCAGGGCAGGGAGACAAAGCCCAGCTGTGCTGCACTGACCTCGCTGTCCCCGAGAGACCCTCTGTCCACACGGTGGGCACTGCCCTGAGCTCTGAGCAGACACCCTCCTCCCTGAGCTCTCCCTCCTTGCTCACTGTGGGCGAGCCAGAGGATGTGCCTCCTGCCCCTGGATCACTCCCCAAAGCTGCCAACCCTGACCTCTCCTGCACTGAGGAAGCTTAAGGAACATCAGAAAAGCTGTATTAGCCAAGGAGTGGGCACTCCACCCCTGTCCCACCTTGGTGAAGGAGTCCAGCAGGTAGTTGATGGTGATCCAGCCATAAGCCCCCTCCTCCTCTCCTGTGAGGATTCGAGCCCCTTTGAAAGCCACGGGGTACTCCTGCATGGTTTTAGCAACCTCGGCCAGGACTTGCTCTGCTGCTGAGCTGTTCTGCTCCCTAGGAGGGGTGAAAGGACAGGACACAAACTCAGCTGCACCAGAGGAAGCACAAGGAAAGGGTCTGGTTCTGTCCCAGCTCCACACACTCCCAGTTTTTGCAACAAGCAGTCTGTTTGAGTGGGTGTTTCCTGCCAGGTGACTTCTCAGAGCTGCTCATGCGGGGTGAATCCCAGCGGTCTTGGCTTGGCACTGCCAACCTAGGAGCAAGAGCAGCCTCTCCCCTCCAGGGCAGCTTGATCCCAGTCACCCCGAGCTCTCCCAGGCCACCCTTCCCTGGCTAACTGCAGGAGGCTGGAGGGGGTTGTGCTGCAAGGCCCGGGTTTGAGCATCACCCACTGGCCGTGCCCAAGGCAGGGCTGGTTGCTGACCTCCAGGGTTTTCCAGGAAGGTTCCAGCCTGGGTTCTGACCTCTCAGTGGGGAAGATGTCTCAGGGCTGTTCTTGCTCTCTGAAGTGAGCAACCTTCAGGCTATGGCCCAGCTCTTTCCCAGGTCTGATTGCTGGGGCACGGGAATAACGTGAGCTATCTGCAGCCGTAAAACCAAGAGCCATGAAATGCAGGCTGGCATTTGAAGAGAGCTAACAGGGGCTGGTGAAAGGTGAGGAAAGGACCTGCAGCACTTCCTCACCTCCTACCTCTGCCCCACCAGCACCCACCCACCTGGGCAGGTGGCACAACTGCCGGTGGCAGCCCAACTCCCTTGTTTTTAAGGAACAATCACAGCAAACAAAGCTGTGAAAAGCATTTCTTGCTTGGAGCCAGGCATGCAGCACCATCCTGGGAAGCCCCAACAGACACTGCCCAGGACAGTTCAGCCAACCCTGTGTCCCCCCTGGCTGCCTTTTCCCCCTCTCCTCCCTCCCCAGGTGTTTGCTCATGGCAGTGTGGGAGCTGGGGCCCTGCCCTGTGCAGGGACTGTCCTGGCAGTGGCTGCCCCAGCTTTGTCACCGCTGTCACCCCCGGCAGTACCTCAGTAGCCTCATGCCAGCCGTGGCTCCGAGATAAGCTGGGGCATCCCTCTGCTTCTCAGCAGGAACAGCCTGCAGGGCTTTCTCCAGGCACTCCCTTAAGGAATCGCCAGCCTCGCGGGGATTGCTGGCATAGCTGGATATGCCCTGCCCTGGAAAAGAGTCAGGATGGGACGGGCTGATGGCTTGGGTCAGGGCTGTGGGAGCAGGAGGGCACAGGGCAGTGAGGGCTGTCACCTCTTAGCATCAAGGGTGCTTTTCCAGGGTCCCCTGGTCCCCTGAGACCTGACTGGCCCACACCTGCATTCCTCTCCCACGTCTCCCATGCATCCAGCAGTGTCCCCAGTCACTACAGTGACACCTTCTCCAGCCAGGACAGCAGCTGGGGGCACCCCAAGGTGGAGGAACGAAAACTGATTCACCATCGAGGTGCCTCAGTCCCCCCCAGCGCGGTGCTCAGGGCCCGGGGCTCGGGGAACACCCGGCCACCACCACGGCTCCCCGTGGCCACAGTGCCAGCCCGAGGGACAGGGCTGCCAGCCCAAGGGACAGGGCTGCCCGCCAGGTCACCCCACCCAGCGCTCCAGCAGGGCAGGGCAGAGCAGAGCCCGTGGCAGCGGGGTACTGACCCTGCACATCGCAGGACAAGGTCTGGCTGACCACTCCCGTGTCGTTCTCCTTGTCCGAATCCCACTCGTAGACAAACAGGGAGGTGTGGGACGAGCCCGCATCAAACACCATCCCGAACTGCAAGGGAAATCAGCACATGGCCACGGTGGAGGAGCAGCAGCCTGGCCCCGGCCCCACGGTGGCCCTGCCAGGGCAGAGGGGCCGGAAGATTCCCCAAACCCACGTCCGAGGCACAAACCCCATCAGCTGTGCCACAAAACCCATCAGCTGTGCCACAAACCCCACCAGCTGTGCCACAAACCCCACCAGCTGTGCCACAAAACCCATCAGCTGTGCCACAAAACCCATCAGCTGTGCCACAAACCCCATCAGCTGTGCCACAAAACCCATCAGCTGTGCCACAAAACCCATCAGCTGTGCCGTGGCAGAGCAGAGGAGCGGCCTCAGCCCCCGGCAGTGACTGAAGGACTTTGTCATCCCCTCTGCCGGGCCTGTGCTGCAACGCCAGCTCACACAAACATTTCCTGCTGTTTCCTCATGCTTTTTTGTTTTCTTTCATGGTCACACACCTATGCCGGCCCCACCTTGGGGCTTGCAGCTCTCCCACCTCTCATGGTCCCCGCTGCCCCGTGGCTGCACCCAGCCCGGGCGGGGATGGCAGGGCCCCTGCAGGAGCTCCCAGCCACCTGCCTCGCCCCCATAAAGCCCAAACCCGACCCCCTGCCAGCCCCTTTGCAGCAGCTGGGCTGGGCTGATGACCCCGGGGAGGCAGGATGCCTGTGCCACGCTGTGAGGGTCGGGCTGGGCCGGGGAACCCGGCAGGAACGAGGGGCACACGGAGGGGCCGTGCCCTGGCAGGGCAGGGGGAGCAGGGCAGGGCTCTGCCCTACCCACCCGCCCCAAGGTAATCCCAAACCTGGCACGGCGTGGGGATGAGCTCCAGAGGAGGCTTCATCTCTGACTTTCCTCTGCCTGCCCCTCGAGGAGGGGACACAACACCCACCCTGCTACGGCCAGACAGGTCCTGAGCCTCGTCCCCTCCGAGCCCCACGGACCAGCTGCTGGCTCTGGGACCTGCCCAGGGTGACTGGGCCCACCACAGGTGCCCAGGGACCTTCTCAGGGCTCACCTTGACCGTGGGCGGCAGCGTCACATCCTCAACCCTCACCAGGCTGAGAACCAGGGCGACGATGGAGAGTGCCACCAGCGCCCCGACGATGGCACTGGTGAGGGGCTTCTTCTTAGCCAGCATCGGGGTGAAGGCTCCTGGAAACCCAAACACGGGAGAAAGGTTGGACACCTGGGAACAGCGGCCTCGGAGAGAGCTGCAAGGAGCTCCGCTGCGAAAGCTGACACTGTCTCAAGCCGTGCCGCTCAGAAATCCCGGTGAATAATCAGATCTTCTCCTGGGAAAAGCAATATTAGGATAAACCACAGGGAGCTGGAGGAAAGAGGGGCTGGCTGCCCCGCAGCCTGGCAGAGCTGTGATGGGATGACAACAATCTCCCGGGTCCCACAGCCGCTGCCGGGTCCGGGGGCGCGGGGGGCACCGGGCAGGGCACGGGGCAGAGCTCAGTCCCCCCCAGCGGGGGCGAGCGCTGCAGCGGGCAGGGGCTGCGCTGCCCAGGCCGAGAGGGAGCTCGGCTCACCCTCCCGGGCTCCCCGCCCGCACCCGGAGCTCTGTGCCCCGCGGGTCCCTCGGGCCGGCTCCTGCTCCTCCGGGCGCAGCAATCCCAGCCGGGGCTCGCCTTTATATCCTTTGCAAGCGGAGGCTGCTGGAGAGCCTTTCCCCCATTATTTTCTGAGAGCTCATCAGCCCGAGGCGAAACTCGAATATCTGTTCTCCTGTTTGTCTTGCCGGTGAGTATTCATGGCCCGGTTCGGCATTGTCCTTATCTTCGGCCAATTAGTTCCTCCTCCTCCTCATTTGAATGGAATCAGATGAGGGACATATCTCTGCGTTTAACCCTTGTCCTCTGCTTCTCCGTGCTGTCACACCCCCCGTTTCTGTTTTCTCTTTGCTCTCCCCAGCCTTAGCACTCCCTTTACGAGCTCTCCGCGAGGTCTGTGAGGAGTGAGAGTGGTTTGCAGTGCCCTGGCATCTCACGGAGCGCAGGTTCCTGATAAGGAGTTGCTGCAGTGAGATGGGAACTCCCACCCGAGGGGCCCCTGCCCTGCCAGGGGGTCTCAGCAGCGCTGGCTGGGCTTGGTCAGGGGACACGGCAGAGGCCAGGACACCGTCACTCTGGTCACCCCTTCCCTGTGCGTGGCCCGGCTTTGTGCTGCCCCGGGGTCCCCGCAGACCCCGAGGAGAGGCGAGGGAGTGGAGGGCTGGGGAGCAGGGATCTGCTCTCTGGGGGCCGAGCTGCTCCTGCTGCTGCAGCTCCCTGGTGAGAGCCTGGCGGGGCTGTCACAGCATCTGCGGGGACAGACCCAGTTCCAGCTGCCCCAGCTGGGTCAAGCGGGGCAGTGCCGGGAGGGAAAGGCTGTGCCCGGGAGCTCTCATTGCCCCTGACCCTGCCCTGCCGCTGTTCCACAGCTGCCGCTGCCTGCACCGACGGTGTCACCGTGCTGTCACATCAGCTGCAGCAGTCCCGGCTGCTCCTCAGGCCGCCGGGCCGCTCCCTCTTCCTGCTGTCCCTAATCTGGGATCTTTCACCCCGTGTGGAGGAAGCAGATTCACGCACTGAGTCGAGAGAATGATTTTATTTCACATCTACGCAGGGATGGGTGCTGGGTGGTGAATCAACAAAGCTGACACACCCTCAGCGTGCCGGGCGCCCATTCTTACACTTTTGAAGCAATAGAAGTCAGAATTTCCCTATCGCTAACCACAAATAGTGCAGCCACTGGTTTCGCAGTCTCTGCCTCATTCACAGGTACCCTGCACACTTCTCTTGCTGTTCAGGCTCTGTGGGGAAGGGGCTCATGTGAGTAAGGGGTGACCACAGCCTGTGGGTGGGGATTTTACTATGCTAATGAGCACAGGAATCACACAGAGCTGTTCTTTGGCTTCGTAATTTGATTTATAGTGTCCTCCTGCTCTTCACTCCTCGGGTCATAGCTCTCTGCAGGATTGGTTTTTCCCTCGTCTTTCGTAAGTTCTTTTGTTTGTCCTGTCCTGCGGTGAATTTTTAACCTTCTCGTGGTGCTTCATTTCAACAAATCCCCTCTCTGAGACTTAGGGAAACTTCCACAGTGCACTTCCCATAAGTGTCACCCTATTTTTGGAAATCACGGTTGACTCTGACCTGAAAGAACCAATAAACACATTCTCTTTCATTCTGTGACACGATGGGGAATCAGTGCAGTCTCTGGGGGCTCATGGCACCTCACTCCAATGTTCCCATGGCAGTGTCCTCTGGGCTGGCTCCGGAAGCCCAGAGGGTGCCACCACTCCTGCATTCCCACCTCCACACAGCACACAGCCTTTGGATTCACCTGGGTTCCGTGGGAGGGCTGGGTGAGTGTCCCTGCTCTGGAAATGCCCTGCTGGCTGCACAGGGCTGTTCTGGGCAGGGCAGTCTCGTCCCCACTCAGGGCAGAGAGGCACCAGCAGCCCAGGCCCCTCAGGGACATGTGGCACTGCCAGTGGCTCTGTGCACCCAGAGCTGACCACAACCCCCAGCTCCAAGCCCAAACACAGGATGAGCAACTCTCCACTTTATTTTTCCTGTCCCTTTTTGTGGTAAAGGAGCAATCCCAGAGGTTTTGTTGAGGGGCTGGCCCTGCAGCTCTGCCAGGTGATGCTGCCCTGGCTGGGCCCTGGGTGTGGATCACAAGGATCTCAAGGAGCTGCGTGGAAGGACACAGTTCCAGGGGCCTTATCTGAGCTGAGTCAAACGGGGCAGTGCTGGGAGGGAAGTGCTGTGCAGGGGAGCCCTCATTGCCCCTGACCCTCCCCAGTGACACCCAGCTCTGCGCTGCA
Organism: Platysteira castanea; assembly: GCA_013397175.1. Taxonomy (NCBI): domain Eukaryota; kingdom Metazoa; phylum Chordata; class Aves; order Passeriformes; genus Platysteira; species Platysteira castanea. The sequence continues at coordinate 150,738 of VYXC01012093.1, read as the reverse complement.
TCCAGCCCTCAGCTTTCGTCAGACAACCCCACCCAAATCTCTGCTAAAATTCGGGGTTACGCAGTGTCCGAACATCCCAGGACCTGGAAGGGCCACGGGGTGCCTGACCCCAGGAGCAGCTGCTCTCACGTGGCTGCCCTTGGGTCCTTGGGCCCTGTTTGGCTTCAGGGCTGTGCTCTGGAGAGAGTGAAGTGTGCTGTTTGCTCGTAATTGAGCAAGGGACCAAACGCCTCCTTCTGACTCGTGACAGACAAGTGTGCTGTGGAGAAGGGTGGCCAGAGTACACACACACCCCTGTTTGATCTGCTTTTGACATGCATTTCTTTGCCTGTGGCCCTTGAAGTGACTCTGAGACCCAGAAGGGAGTTGCCTTCTGGTGTGGGGACTCGGTGGGGCTCCGGCCCTGCCACCCCCGCCGGGCACTGGGCTGCCCGGTGTTTGTGGAGTGACATCACCTGCACTGCCCACACCTTCCTGGTGCCTTCGGAGAGGGAAGCACCCTGACTCAGGCTTACAAAAGGGAGTCTCTCATTTACCAGAACTCAGGTTTACAAAAGGGAGTCTCTCATTTACCAGAACTCAGGTTCTGCTCCGTGAGGTCACCCCAGTCCCGGGTGGGAGGTGCAGGGGGATGGCTCTGAGCATGTCCCATGTCTCCAGGTGAGCTGCACCACTTGCTCCTGCCCCGTGTTCCTCTGCCAGGCATGCCCTGGGTCTTGCTGTGACTTGTCCCAGCTCCAGCCCTCCCTTCCACTCTGATTCCAGCAGGACTGGTGGAGCTTGGGCCATTTGAAGCTTCCTTGTCCCCGGTGCCACCCATGTCACGCTGCAGGGAGGGATGGAGCTCCCGTGGGCTGCCCATTCCCAGACATCTTTTGGGAGCCCCCTTGCCCCTCTGGAGGCTCGGGTCGTGCCAGAGCCGTGTTCTCCTGGAGCTTGGAGCCCATCTGTGCTGCCCCAGGTGGGCTGTGCCCTGCCTGGACACGGCAGCACTGGCTCCTCTCCAGCAGTGCAGCCTCCCCAGTGCCAGATGGCTCCAAGGGCTGCCCCGTCCCTGCAGGGGCTGGGACACAGGGCAAGGGTGGCACTGGGGCTGGTTCTGCCCCCGTCACAGGGATGCTGCTTGGGCACCTGCGCTGGGCTCTGCAGAGCCTCCTTCCCTGCCAGCCCAGGGGTGCAGAGGGGCTCGGGCTGGGGTCTGCAGCACCGGCCTTGGGAAGCAGCATCACCTTCCAGACCTGCAGTCTGGGAGCTGGGCCTCTCCCCTGGTGCTGCGTTTGGGAAAGGCCCAGCTGGCAGCAGTACCCAACCCACCAGCACAGCCATACCCAACCCACCAGCAGAGCCATACCCAACCCACCAGCAGAGCCATACCCAACCCACCAGCAGAGCCATACCCAACCCACCAGCAGAGCCATACCCAACCCACCAGCAGAGCCATACCCAACCCACCAGCAGAGCCATACCCAACCCACCAGCAGAGCCATACCCAACCCACCAGCAGAGCCATACCCAACCCACCAGCAGAGCCATACCCAACCCACCAGCAGAGCCATACCCAACCCACCAGCAGAGCCATACCCAACCCACCAGCAGAGCCATACCCAACCCACCAGCAGAGCCATACCCAACCCACCAGCAGAGCCATACCCAACCCACCAGCAGAGCCATACCCAACCCACCAGCAGAGCCATACCCAACCCACCAGCAGAGCCATACCCAACCCACCAGCAGAGCCATACCCAACCCACCAGCAGAGCCATACCCAACCCACCAGCAGAGCCATACCCAACCCACCAGCAGAGCCATACCCAACCCACCAGCAGAGCCATACCCAACCCACCAGCAGAGCCATACCCAACCCACCAGCAGAGCCATACCCAACCCACCAGCAGAGCCATACCCAACCCACCAGCAGAGCCATACCCAACCCACCAGCAGAGCCATACCCAACCCACCAGCAGAGCCATACCCAACCCACCAGCAGAGCCATACCCAACCCACCAGCAGAGCCATACCCAACCCACCAGCAGAGCCATACCCAACCCACCAGCAGAGCCATACCCAACCCACCAGCAGAGCCATACCCAACCCACCAGCAGAGCCATACCCAACCCACCAGCAGAGCCATACCCAACCCACCAGCAGAGCCATACCCAACCCACCAGCAGAGCCATACCCAACCCACCAGCAGAGCCATACCCAACCCACCAGCAGAGCCATACCCAACCCACCAGCAGAGCCATACCCAACCCACCAGCAGAGCCATACCCAACCCACCAGCAGAGCCATACCCAACCCACCAGCAGAGCCATACCCAACCCACCAGCAGAGCCATACCCAACCCACCAGCAGAGCCATACCCAACCCACCAGCAGAGCCATACCCAACCCACCAGCAGAGCCATACCCAACCCACCAGCAGAGCCATACCCAACCCACCAGCAGAGCAATACCCAACCCACCACCACAGCCATACCCACACCAGCAGCACAGCCATACCCACACCAGCAGCACAGCCATACCCACACCAGCAGCACAGCCATACCCACACCAGCAGCACAGCCATACCCACACCAGCAGCACAGCCATACCCACACCAGCAGCACAGCCATACCCACACCAGCAGCACAGCCATACCCACACCAGCAGCACAGCCATACCCACACCAGCAGCACAGCCATACCCACACCAGCAGCACAGCCATACCCACACCAGCAGCACAGCCATACCCACACCAGCAGCACAGCCATACCCACACCAGCAGCACAGCCATACCCACACCAGCAGCACAGCCATACCCACACCAGCAGCACAGCCATACCCACACCAGCAGCACAGCCATACCCACACCAGCAGCACAGCCATACCCACACCAGCAGCACAGCCATACCCACCCCACCAGCACAGCCATCCCCAACCCACCAGCAGAGCCATACCCAACCCACCAGCCACGGCAGCAAAAATGAGCCCAGAGGTGAGATTTCCATCTCCACCAAGGTATATTCCAGCGTGGGAAAGAGTGCTGGCCCAAGGCTTGAGGGGTCTCCACCCCACGCCAGAGACCTCGATGCCCACACCCTGCAGGGACTGGGGGTCAGGCTCCCCTCAGGCTGTGCCAGCGGGTTGGGGCTCCAGCAGGGTTTCTCCAAGGGGATACTCCCAGAAGGGATTCTGTTTGGCCACAGGCTGGTGTGCCAGCACTGCACACTGCTGGGTGCCAGGGCAAATGCCCCAGCAAGGTTTGTTTCAGGACTTGGAGGCCCTGGGCACAACAGGCAGCTCCTCTGCACCAGGCACGAGTCCTGGGAAGGGACACGGGGTGGTCCTGGCTGCCTGCCCCAGCACCCCCACCAGGGCAGCACACCCCTGCCACTGGTCAACGCTGTGTCACCCCGGTGTCCCCACACACCCCAGGGAAGGTGCCTTACCTTGGAGGAGCAGAGCTGGGACACGCTGACCGCTGGTTTGTCCCCAAGGCAGCAGCAAAACACTGGCAAAGCTGCTCGCAGGTGAGGTGGGTGGCACATGAGGGATGTGGCACACGAGGGATGTGGCACACGGGGGATGTGGCACACGGGGGATGTGGCACAGGGGCGATGTCCCCCTGTCTCGGACACCACACCCCAGTGACAGGGCCGGTGTTATTTTGGGACTCGTGGTCTGGGCAGCCCCACCAGGGCTGGGCAGCAGGAAAGGGCTCCGTGCCTGTGCAGCGTCACGGCGAGGCTGAGGGATGTGATCATCTGTTTGATCTTCTTTGGCTCTGATGAGCCCCTTCCTTAGTTTATTAATTAGCTGGTGGTTGGGAGCTGTGGGAGTGTCCAAAGGCACCACCACCGGTCCCCAGGGCCTCTCCGTGAGTGTCCCCTCCTGACTCAGAGGCTCTGCTGCCCGTCCTGCTCCTCTCCTGTCCCTCAGCTGCTGCAGCTCCAGCTCCCCACCGCTGCAGCAGGCGCTGACCCTGCACAGTGCCCACCCCACGGCCCCCACCTGGCCCCACAGCACGGCTGCTGTGACAGCAGGGGGGACACCCTTGGTGTGCTCGGGGTGACCGGGGCCGTGTGGCACTGCCACAGCGAGGGGGTGACCTCAGGCCGGCGTGGGCTGCAGATGACAGGAGCAGGCGGTGCCACCTCCTGGGTGACGAGTGGCTCCAAGCGCTCACCTGAGCACCTGGGGCCGGTGACAGCCCGGGGACATCACATCCCGACCTGAGGCAGGGCCAGGGCCGCCTCGGGTGTGCAAGAGCCACAGAATCACGGAATGTCCTGAGCTGGGAGGGACCCGCAGGGACCATCAGGTCCTGCACGGACACCCCAACAACCCCGCCCTGTGCATCCCCGTGACACTGGCACTTCACACACCGGTCTGCACCTCCACAGGGAACACCAAATTCCTCCTGTTCCCTGGGGGTCTGAGGGCAGTTGGACCCCCCTTCAGAAGCAGCATCAGCCATGCATGCTCCTGCCCGCCCACGCCCCCACTTCCATATTCAGGAAACGGAGTGGAATACACAGAAGAAGAATCATATTCCTGTTCAGAAATGCACACATCAGTGATCTCAGCGTGACCTTACAAAACCCCGTCGGCGCACTGAAGGGATGAAGGGCTGAAGGGATGAACTGCTCAGGGAGGTGAGGGGACACATGGAAATCCGTGAGCCAGCTGCTGGGCAGGGCAGGGCAGCAGTCTGGGCTGTACCAGATCTACATCAATCGCCCACCCTCCAGGCAATTCCCACTCTGCAGGCAGCAGTTTTAGGTGCAACCGCTTTCTAGGCAAAAATAATTTTATAAATAAACCCAATCCTTCAACGCATTTTAATTCTAAAATAAAATAACTTTCACACCCAGCAGCGCTCGCAGGACAGGACAAGGCAGGAGCTGAGGGAGCACGCACAGGGATGCGGGGCTTTTGGAGGAACGTGATGCTCTGCACCACGGCGGCGAGGGGGGCACGGCCCCGGCCCCGGCCTCCCCCGCCCTCCGCACGGCGACAGCGGCGACAGCGGCGACAGCAGCGGCCCCGGGCCGGTCCCGCCGGGCCGGGGCTCAGTTCACGCGGCAGGCCCGGATCATGAGCAGCTGCAGCAGGATGAAGACGGGCGACATGATGAGCCCGTACCAGAGCTCCCGCGTGCGCTCCACCAGCTTCTGGCACAGCAGCATCTCGAACACGAACTTGAGGCTGAGGATGGTGAGGATCCAGAAGAGCCGCAGCACCGCCAGGCGCTTCTCGCCGTCCTGGAACAGCCGCACGGACACGATGGTGGTGAAGTAGGTGCTGAGCCCGTCGGCGGCGAAGAAGGGCACGAACACCATCCACCAGGAGAGCGCGGGGGCCGCGCCGTCCACCTTGAGCACGAGTAGCACGGAGAAGGCGAGCAGGGCCAGCCCGTGCAGGAAGATCTCGAAGGTGGCGAAGCCGAGCCACTGCACGAGCTCGCGCAGGGAGAACAGCATCGTCCGGGCCTACGGCACCGGCCCCGACACCGGCCCGGCCACGGGCCCCTGGCCCGGTACTGGCACCGACACCGGCCCCCGACCCGGCCCCGACACCGGCCCGGACACCGGCCTCCGGCCCGGTACTGGCCCCGACACCGGCCCCCGACCCGGCACCAGCACCAGGCCCGGCCCGGCCCGGCCCGGCGGCGCGGGGCGATGGCGTCACGGGGAGAAGCGGCGAGCGGATGACGTCATCAGGCGGGGGGCGGTGCCGGGGAGTCCCGGCGCCTCAGCCGGGGCGGTGACGTCACAGGGGCTGTCGCGCAGTGATGACGTCGGCGGCAGGATGGGGCCGGGCACGGTGAGTCCCGCAGAGCCGCCGGGCCTGGCTCCGGGGCTGGGGGTGCTCGCCTGGAGAGGGGAATCCCCGGGGAGCCCCTGCCAGGGCCTGAAGGGGCTCCAGGAGAGCTGGAGAGGGACTGGGGACAAGGACACAGAGGGACAGGACACAGGGAATGGCTTCCCAGTGCCAGAGGGCAGGGATGGATGGGATCTTGGGCAGGAATTGTTCCCTGGGAGGGTGGGCAGGGCCTGGCCCAGGGTGCCCAGAGCAGCTGTGGCTGCCCCTGGATCCCTGGCAGTGCCCAAGGCCAGGCTGGACACTGGGGCTGGGAGCCTGGGACAGCAGGAGGTGTCCCTGCCATGGCAGGGGGTGGAAGGAGGTGGTCTTTTAACCGGTCTGTGATTCTGTGATTTTATTTTTTGTTATGATTATTTAATTTATTATTTCTCTGTGGGCACATGGTGCCAGCAGCTCTTTCAGCTCGCTGGGTGGGATTCCCTCCCGCCGGGCCCTTGCTCTGTCGGGGCCTGGCTGAGAGCTCCGTGTGTCTGCTCACACGTTTGTCTGTCCCAGAGCCTCCAGGCTCTGCCCCAGGTCCCGCAGGGCAGGGAGGATTCCCAGGGCACACAGGAGAGTTACCCCCAGACCTGGGAACAGCCAGGCCTGCTCTCACCCTGTGCGGGGCCAGCGCTGCCTCCCCTGCTCTCCCTTCCCTCCAGTGATTTCCCTGCTGCTGACTCTTGCAGATGGCAGAACGGAGACTCCTGGTGCTCTTTGGCAGCCAGACTGGGACAGCTCAGGACACGGCGGAGAGGATTGGGAGAGAGGCCAAGCGCCGGCACCTGCGCTGCCGAGTGGAGGCCCTGGACAGCTGTGACCTGGTGAGTGGGCACGGGGTGCTCCGGCCACTGCTGCTCCTGCTCCCTCTCCACCAGCCCCGTGGGCAGGGACAGCTCTGCGGGACCATCGAGTCACAGAACAAGCTGAGGTGGAAGCAGCCCGTCAGGATCATCGAGCCACCCCAGCACTCCCACCCTGTCCCTGAGAGCGTTGTCCAAACACTGTGGAACTCACACAGGCGTGGTGCTGGTTGCCCCAAGACCCATCCAACTTGACCTTGGGCACTTCCAGGGATGGGGCACCCACAGTTTCTCTGGGCACCTTGTGCCAGGGCCTCCCCACACTCACAGGAAGGATTTTTCGTAGTACCTGATCTAAACCTGCCCTCCTTCAGCTTATGGGCATTCCCCCTTGTCCTATCGCTCCAGGCTCTTATCCAGAATCCCTCCCCAGCTCTCTTGGAGCCCCTTTAGGCACTGGAAGGGGCTCTGAGATCTCCCTGGAGCCTTCTCCTCTCCATGCTGACCACCCCAGCTCCCCCAGCCTGGCTGCAGAGCAGTTGGGAGGCTGCTGGCCTGACTGTGCCGTGTTTGCACCCGCAGGCCAACCTCATCCACGAGCCCTTGGTGGTGTTTGTGTGTGCAACCACGGGCCAGGGAGACCCCCCTGACAACATGAAGGTAGGCCATGCTCCTGTCCTGTTGCTTTTACATTCAGGCTCCAGAGCTTTCTCTCCTGGAGCAGCTGGAGCAGGGCTTGCTTTTGCTGGGGGAGCTTTGCAGCAGCAGCAGGCACATCCCAGGGACACGTGCAGGGGGCACTGTGTCTGGGAAAACACAATAAAGATGCTCTCACACCTGCCAGGTTCAGCAGAAAGGAGGGGAAAGACGACTTTATTTACATATGTCACATTTTTATATAATTTTCAACTCCACAAGGGATTGGAGGACATGTCACTTCCTTCTCAATCCCACTGGAGAAAAAAGATGCTCATCAAAGTTTTCTTATCACAAAAGGAATGAAAACCAGAAAATACCGTTAAGTAAACATTGGCCATTATTTACATGAAACTGTGAGAAAGAATTCCAACTCCAAAGTTAAAACAGAAGGCTTAGCAAAAACCAGGGCGACAGGGCACCTCTGCAGGAGGTGCTCCCTGCCCTGCTGGGGTTCAGGAGGGCTGCAGGGGCAGGCAGGCAGGGCGGTGCCGTGGCAGCAGCAGGACTCCCAGCCCTGTCCCCGTAGATGTTCTGGCGGTTCCTGTTCCGGAAGAACCTCCCGGCCAGCTCCCTGTGCCAGCTGGACTACGCCGTGCTGGGCCTGGGTGACTCCTCCTACCCCAAGTAAGCAGCTCTGCAGCTCCTGGGCAGCTGCTCCTCTCAGCTCTGGCTGCAGTGGAGACCAGGGCGGCTGGAGAACGAAGGGGGTAAGGGGAGGCAGGGTGTGACTGCGGAGCAGCAGCTCAGACAAAATGGAATTCCCACCAGCCTTAAAAATCCTTGTCCTGCCAGACCGTGTCCCTCCTAACGCCCAGGAGTTTGGCTTCTGCCCTTTTCTTTCCTCCCACCCTCCCCAAGGATGCTCTGCTGCAGTGGGTCAGACATCATGTGCCAGTCTTTTGCCACAGCCGTGGGCCAAGGCAACAGGAGACATCAAGCAGAGGTGGCAGCCAGCCCTGTTGGTGCCAGGTCTCCCCCAGAAGGTTGTTCCTGTGTGCCCCAAAAAGCTGTAGTGGGAGGGATGTGCCTGAGCTCTGTGGGGCAGTGAGGGCCTGATGGGAGGGAGATGTTCTATGGCCCAGGGCACAAAGTGCCTTGAAGGGAAGCTGGACCTCCCCTTGTCCCACCTGGGGGCTGAGCACAGCCCGTGAGGGCCAGCAAGTGGCACTCAGCTGGTTCTGTGAACTGGCACAGGCTGGGCAGGGCACGGGCCGGGTCACAGTGCTGGCTCTGCCTGTGTGCTGCCCTGGTGGCCCTGGCAGCGCGTGGCAGTGCTGTGGCAGTGCCTGTGTGCTGCCCTGGTGGCCCTGGCAGCGCGTGGCAGTGCTGTGGCAGTGCCTGTGTGCTGCTGCAGCAGCCCTGCCCTGTGCCATTCTCTGCTCAGGTTTAATTTCGTGGCAAAGAAGCTGCACAAACGGCTGCTCCAGCTCGGGGGCAACCCGCTGCTGCCAGTGGCCTTGGGAGACGACCAGCATGACCTGGGGTAAGAGCCCAGAGGAGGGTGGCAGGGGGGCCCCGGGGTGCCCTGCAGCTCTGTCCTGGGGCTGGTGGCAGGGCTGTGTGTGCTGTACCCCAGCCTGGGCACAGCAGCCTGCTGCTCCCACCACGGGGCTGCTCCTGCAGCTCTGGGAACCTGCTGATCTCTGCTCATAACCCCCCTGTGCCAGCACCTGGGCCACTGCTTCTCCAGGGTGTCCCAAAACGCCCAGGACGTGACCCTCAGAGCAGGGCACGGCTGTGTCACACAGCTCTGTACCTGCAGCTCTGCAGCAGCCTCAGCTCACCTGGCACGGGGCAAAGGCTGTGGGTGGCTCGGGTACTCAGTGACCCCACAGGGGCTGGAGATCCTGCTCAGGTGTCAGTGCTTGGGCCCTGAGGGCCAGTGTGTGCTTAGAGTGGCTGAGATGTGTTTCCTCCCAGACCTGAAGTTGAAGGGAATGGCCTGGGGATGGTTCTTGGGCACGTGCAGGGGCAGCAGGGCTTGACCCTGCAGGGATGATGTTGCTGCAGCCTGAATTTCCCACTTGCAGGCCAGATGCAGTGGTTGATCCCTGGCTCGTGGCCTTATGGGACAAGATCCTTGCCTTGTATCCTCTCCCTCCTGGCCTTGAGATCATCAGTCCCGACGTGCGGTGAGTGCCGAGGGTGGGCAGGGGCTGCTGGGCTGAAATGCTTCCTTGGCTCTTCTCCTGCTTGGAGCAGGAACCCTCCCCACGCAGCTTCTGGTGTCCCCAGTGTCCCCTGTGCTTTGGCCACCGGTGGCCCATCTCTCTTGTCCCCTGGCGGGTGTGACAGCTGCCCCAGCTGGGTTCTGCCCGTCTTGCTGTCCTGATGTGCCTCTGCCCCTGGCAGAGCGTGTGTGCCCAGCCAGCCTCCCTCGGCCCGCTCTGGAGCCTTTGGGGTCTCCTCCTGGCAGTCTCCATTGCATTCCCTGACAGAGGGACAGGGACAGGCTCCAGGGTTCAGGGACAATGGCTGGTGGATGCAGTGGCACACTCCAGGCCTCTCCCTGCCTCCGTCTTGCAGCAGCGAGGAGCTGTGGGCTGGAGGTGACCCCGCTGCCCTGCTCTCCTCCCCACAGCCTGCCCCCCAAATACACCCTGCGCTACCTGCCCGAGGGCCCCCCGCCCCCCGGCAGTGCCCTGCTGCAGCCCCCAGCCCCCCGGGCTGCCCCCTGCGAGCTCCAGCCCTTCGCTGCCCCCGTGCTGTTCAACCAGAGGGTCACGGCTCAGTCCCACTTCCAGGACGTCCGGCTCATCGAGTTCGACATCGCGGGCTCGGGGATCACGTGAGAATTCTGCTGACTCCCCCGAGCTCTGTCCGGTGGCACCGGGTGTCCTGGAGCCGGCCCTCCACTTCTGCTGCCCTTCCTCACTGGCTGCAGCCTCGTGGTCGTGGTTCCTGTGTGAGCCCCCGTCCGTGGAGGCAGGGGTGTGTGGAGTGGGGCCCTGCCCAGGGACCAGCTCCCTTTGCCTGTCAGAGCAGTTGGTGGCACTGGGAATTTGCCTCCCCTGGTGTGGGTGCTGGTTGGGGTGGCTGTTCTGTGCCCCGTGGCTGTGCCCATGGCTGTACCCCGTGGCTGTGCCCCGTGGCTGTGCCCATGGCTGTACCCCGTGGCTGTGCCCGTGTCTCTGCCCCGTGGCTGTGCCCGTGGCTGTGCCCTGTGGCTGTGCCCCGTGGCTATGCCCCGTGTCTCTGCCCTGTGTCTCTGCCCCGTGGCTGTGCCCGTGGCCGTGCCCCGTGGCTGTGCCCCGTGTCTCTGCCCTGTGTCTCTGCCCCGTGGCTGTGCCCGTGGCCGTGCCCCGTGGCTGTGCCCGTGGCTGTGCCCTGTGTCTCTGCCCCGTGGCTGTGCCCGTGGCTGTGCCCCGTGGCCGTGCCCGTGGCTGTGCTTGGCAGCTCCCACTGCACCCCCAGGTTCAGTGCGGGGGACGTGGTGATGATCCAGCCCCAGAACTGCCCCGAGGATGTGCAGCAGTTCTGCCAGCTCCTGCGCCTGGAGCCGCACAGACGCTTTGTGCTGGAGCCCACGGAGCCTGGTAGGTCCTGCCTGCTGCTCCTTCTCCTTCCTGCTGACACAGGGCATCCCCTGAGCTCTGGCCCAGCCTGGAGCTCTGCTCTTCCTTTGCTGCAGACCTGGTTGGGAGTGCTGGATGGGTACAGGACCTGCCTGCCTGGCAGTGTGGGCACTGTCCTCCCCTCCAGTGCTGTGTGTGTGGGTCCTGTGCGGGGCCAGTGGGACTGGGAGGAATCCAGCAGTGCCAGGCTGCACCTGGGCCTTGTGCCTTGGCAGCCCCAGCAGAGTGGGGAGGATCCTGCAGCCTCCTCAGCCCCTGGCTTCCTTGCGTGGGTTCCTCACTCTGTCTGTGCCCCGGGGACCTCCCAAGGGGCTTCTGCAGCTGCAAACCAGCACAAGCAACCAGAGGAACCCCTTGGAGACCCCCAGAGCTCTTGGTGCCTGCCTAGACCAGGGAGAGTTTTCCTCCTGGCCCCTGAGCGCCCATCCTGCGCCCAGCTTCCCTGTGTCTGTCTGTGCTGGAATTGCTGCCTGGCAGACAGAACCAAGAGAAATTCAGGCTGCTCCTCACACCCTTGGGAGAGACAGGGACAGGCCTGACACATGACACTGCTGGTTATTCCCACTGCACTGTGTGCAGGCAGGCTGGGAGCCGTGTGGGTCAGGCACTATCCCAAAGCACCTGCCAAAAGGAAGGGACGGTTCAGCACCACTTGCTCTGCTGCAAACTCTCAGGCTTGAAAAGCAAACTGGGGAGGGCAGGAGGGAGAGGAGGGAGGCCCGTGGTGGGAGCAGGGATGGGTGGAGTTGGCTCCAGGGGCACGTGTGGTGCTGCAGGCTCTGGGGACAGCAGGCGGGCAGGTGCTGGCCCTGACTGTCCCCGCTGCCTTACCCTGCAGGCACACCCCTGCCTCCCCTCCTGCCACAGCCCTGCACCGTCCACTACCTGGTCACGCACTACCTGGACATCTCCTGCGTGCCACGGCGCTCCTTCTTCGAGCTCCTGGCCTCCTTCTCCACCAACGAGCTGGAGCGGGAGAAGCTGCAGGAGTTCAGCTCAGCACAGGGCCAGGAGGAGCTGTACAGCTACTGCAGCCGGCCCCGCAGGACCACGCTGGAGGTGGGGCTGGGAGCGGGGCAGGCCGACCCCGCGGGGCTGTGCCGGGGCTGGGAGCACCCAGGACACGGGCAGCCATCATTTCTTGCTGAGGAGTTTAATCTGTTTCACCCACTGTCCGAGGTGTCCGTGGAGTTCCACTGGCAGTTCAGACCTGGATCCTTCTGGGCTCTGGGGTGGGCTCGGTGCTGCTCTGGGGGCAGAGGGCAGTGGGACAGGGTGGTTGCTTCTCAGAGGGGCCCAGTGTGGTGCCTTTGGCCGAGGGCAGCGTGGCACAGCTGTGTGGGACAGCCTCTGGCACCCCGAGGGCAGGCGGGCTGCCTGCTGGGCTGCACCAGGCCTCACCCCCTTGGCTTTGCAGGCGCTGTGGGATTTCCCCCACACCACGTGTGCCATCCCGGCCGATTACCTGCTGGACCTCATCCCTCGCATCAGACCCCGCGCCTTCTCCATCGCCTCCTCCTTGCTGGTAAGAGCTCAGCCCTTCTCTCCTCTCAGACTCTGAGCAGAGGGTCTGGCAGGGCCTGCGCTGACTCTTGGTGCCGTGCTCCCCTGGAGCCTGCACAGCCCACCCAAATCCCTGCTCTGCACTGAGCCTGCAGCAGCCTCACGTGCTGGATGCCAGCTTCAGGGCTGTGCCAGCCTTCAGATTAGGACACTTGCTCTCCTGCAGCCCTGAGCGTGCCAGGACTGTCCCAGCACAGCTCGGAGGTCCGGTGTCGCTGTCCCCAGGAGCAGTGGGTGTGGTGCCGGGGCTGGGGAAGGGGAGTGCTGCTCGCTGCTCCTGCCGGGAGGTGGCAGTGGGACCGGCCCGGGTGCCTGCAGGCTCAGCCCGTGCACGGCTGGATCTGTCCTCCTCGGGGGCCTCTTGGGTTGGACAGTCACCATCGCTGTTGCCAGCTGTGCAGAGCATTCCTTAGCAGTGGTTCCCCGGGAAAAGCCCCTTCCTGGTGGGAAGGTTTGGAGCAGGGCTGTGCTCCTCTGTGAGTGGCTGTGCCAGACCAGGGCGAGGGTTGCAGACACCCTGGCGGGAGCTGGGCACGGGCTGTGTCCCTGCAGGAGGTGCTGGGCTCTCCCTGGGCAGCCGTGCTGGGTCGTGCTCATGGCTCCGTGTGGCACAGGCCCGTCCCGAGCGCATGCAGATCCTCGTGGCCGTGGTGCGGTACAAGACACGGCTCAGCAAACCCCGCCGTGGGCTCTGCTCCACCTGGCTGGCGTCTCTCGACCCCGAGCAAGGTGAGTGCTTGGACTCTGTGAGGATCCCAGAGCACTCAGTGCTCGTCCCTTGGGCCCCTGGTGGGGCTGTGTGGGTGCTGACCCGTGCAGGAGCTGCCTGGCTGCAGCAGCAGCTCCGTGGGGAGCACGCTGCCTGGCAGGGTGGGCTGAACTCACAGCAGAGGCAGTGCTGGAGCAGCTGAGGTGCTTTTCACACACACACACAGTGTGCCCTTGGTGCTGGGGGCCATGAGCCAGCTCTGTCTGTGCCTTTGGAGCACCCTGGAAGAGCTGGGTGCCCGCTCACCCTCGCAGGCAGGCACAGGGCGCTGGTGGTGGGGTGATGCTTGTCGGTCTCTCTGTTTCACAGGTGATGTCCGGGTGCCTCTCTGGGTGAAGAAAGGAGGAATGAAGTTCCCAGCTGACCCTGCCACCCCCGTGATCATGATTGGCCCTGGCACAGGGGTGGCCCCTTTCCGAGCAGCAATACAGGAGCGGGTGGCACTGGGACGGGGAGGTGAGGGACGGTCCTGGGGGGCACAGCTGTGCCCCTTGCACAGACAGCTGTGCCTGCAGAGGGAAGGGTGGGCTGGGGGCTCGTGAGGGTTCCACCAGGCCGGGCTTTGCTGTGTTTGAGGAGCAGTGAGCTGGGCTCTGGGGCAGGTGAGGCCCAGGACCTGCTGTGATGGGGATTCAGGGCAGCTCCTTGGGTCGGGTAGGGCTCTGCAGAGGCTCTTGGCTCTCCGAGAGTGAACGTGGGTTACTGAGCTCAGCTGCTGCTGCACAGGGAGTCGTGCCCCCAGCCTTGTCCCCTCCTCGTTCCCTTGGCTCAGGGAACAGCCCTGGGGGACACTTTCTGCCCTCCTGCTTTTGCAGCAGGCAGGGGCCGCTGGTTGCCACGGGTCACTTGCCTTGGTGCTCACATGGCTTGTGGCTCCTGGGCCGGGGCTGTCAGCCAGGTGGCACCAGCAGTGCCCAGCACTGGGTGCTCCCAGCACAGCCCTGTGCTCTGCTCCTGCAGGGAACTGCCTCTTCTTCGGCTGCCGATACAAATCCAGGGACTTCTACTGCCAGACAGAGTGGGAGGAGCTGGTGACAAAGGGCCTCCTGACACTCTTCACAGCCTTCTCCAGGGACCAGGTTGGTGCCCAGAGGAGGAGGGTGGGTACAGAGGCATCTCAGGCAGCCCTGATGGGACTGCCAGTGTGTCTGTGCCCCGTACCTGCTGGCGTGACCTGCCAGGGATCTGGTGAGGTGGCACAGTGGGCACCTCACCCCCCCACACCTCAGTGCTGGCTGGGATCCCCTCCTGCCCTGCAGGGCCGTGTCTGGCTAAGCTGAGCTGGGAAGGTTGCTGGGACCAGGCAGGAGAGCAGCAAAGCAGATAAGGCATTAACCAGCTTTGTTTGGCTGGACCACGTGAGTGATAAGAGGCTCCCAAGCCTCTCCGAGGGTCACGGGCAGTAACGTCTTGGTTAAGTACCACCCTCCCCACGGGGCCCTCTGAGCCCCGGCTGAGGCTGAGGAGCTTGGCCTCTGTGCCAGCTCTCTCTGAGCCCCAGATGTGCAGGGGAAAGCCCCCCATGGGTGTGAGCACAACTCAGCCCCTCACTGGGCTCCCTGCTGTCCCGGGGAATGTTTCTGGTGGGCAGCTCTCATCCCCCCTTGGGGCTGCAGGGCTTTTTGTGCTGCCAGAGAGGCTCCCTGAGCTGGGGATCTGTTTCACTGCCTTGCTCTGTCCCTGGATGGCACTGAAAGCTCAGCCTGGCTTTGGAACAGAGATGTGATAAAAAGGGAATGGGGATCTCTCAGTAGCTCAGCTGCACCAGCCCCAGCCCTCTTTCCTGGCTGTGTGCATGCGTTGACATGAATTCAACATCTTTTATCCACTCACTTGTAGGGCATGAGCTGGGTGCTCTGGGAGGGTTTTCCAAGGCTGTGGTGCACAGGAGCAGCCCTGCCGAGGGCTGATGAACGACCAGGGACAGGGGTCCTGCTGCTCCCTGAATCTGGAGAGCAGCCAGAGCCACCTTCTGCTCTCGCTGGCTCTGGAGGGACGGGCCTTGCATTGCAGTGTCCCCTCTCCTGCTCCACAGGCCAGAGCCACTTGCCAGCAGAGCCCTGTGCCCCCACAGCAGAGTGGGAGCACAGCCGGGTGGGATGAGCCACACTGGGCTCCTGTGCCTTTGGCTTCGGGGGATACCACGGCCCTTAACTCATCAAAAAGTTTGTTGTCAGAGAGCCAGGCAGGGGCTGGGATGCTCCGTGGCTGGTGGAGGTTTTGCTCTTGTCTCTGAAGCCCCCTTGCAGTGCCCCTGTCCCATCACACCCCCCCGCAGTGCAGGCTGGTCCCAGCTGAACGTGGGTGCCCTGAGACATGGTGACCCCGGTTTGTCACCGGGCTGCTCTGCTTTCTGCGTGTCTGCAGGTGCTGAGATGGTCCCAGCCTGGCTGGCAGGGCCTCTGGCAGCACCCAGCTCGTCCTGCTGGTGAAGCTGAGGCCGGTGCTGATGCTGGTGGGGGCACTGCCCGGTCAGAGCCGTGCCCAGGCTGAGCTGGCACCCCAGGGCCATCGGCCAGGGGAGCCGTGGGACCCACAGTGACCAGTTCCTGTGACAGCTGGGGCTGAAGCTGCTCAGGGCTGTTCCCACACTCATCTCCAGCCCACAGGACCTGAGCCACAGCGAGAGCTGTCCTGCCCTTGGACAGGGGGCACGGGAGGAGCTGTGCCCGTGGCTGAGCTCACCACTGTGCAGAACCGGGCGTGGGGGGACGCCCAGCGCAGGGCCTGGCCTTCATCACAGTGTCACCTTTGTCACGGGAGCCCTCTTGGCCAGCAGTGAGTTCAGGCACGTTGGCAATGGTGTTCTGGGCAGGAGCCAGGGCCGTAGGCAGTTGCTTGGATGCTTGAAGTCTTGTGGGTTAACCCTTTGGGAGCTCTCCTTGCCTGGGCCGTACTGTGCCCAAAGCCAGCCCTCACCCAGTGCAGGGGCAGGGGCAGGGGCTGCGGCTGTCCTTCCAAGCTGTTCCAGGTCTCCAGCAGTCAGGGCTGTGGGGAAAGGTCTCTGTCCTGCAGCAGACTTGGCACAGAGGGGCCACAGAGCCTCCTCTGCCCGTGCTGGGAGAAGAGAGGAGAGGGCAGGAGGGAAACCCTCACAGGGCCTCCCTGGGCCATGGCCCTGACCAGTGGACACCCAAAGGATTTGGGGGCTGCTTGGGGCCCAGTGGTCCCCACTGCAGCTCCTGCTGCTGCTCCTGTCTCCCACCAGCCCATCCCCGAGCACTGACATTGGGCGTGGGGCTCCCCTTCCCTGTGGGGCCACTGACCCCACTGCCTCCTGTTCCGGGGGGCTGTGCTGCCCTGAGCTCCTGCAGACACCCCTGAGAACAGCCTGAGAGAGGAGCTGGGGCTGCTCTGGAGCTGGTGGGCTCAGGGCCTTGTTTCCCTGCAGGAGGAGAAGGTTTATGTCCAGCACCGCATCCGGGAGAACGGGAGGCTGGTGTGGGAGCTGCTGAGCAGCGGGAACGCTCACGTCTACCTGGCTGGGTGAGTGAGAGGTGTCTGTGCAGGGCTCGGGGAGCAGGGCTGCACGTTTCTGCTTCTCCACCTGCCCGGAGGCATTTCCTCGGCTCAGCCCCCTGTTGCAGAGGGGCAGCTCATTCCTCCTCTCTGTATGTCCTGCTCCAGGAGCCCTGGGCTGAGCGGGACATTTGTCACCTACCCCGTGCTCCCATTAGGAGGAGCACAGCTGGGACTGGTCAAGCTTCTCCAGCCAGTGCCACCTGCCCAACCCTGCCCCTGCCCGGCCCCTGGCCCACAGCACATCCACACCCAGGAGGGCCCTGGGCCCTGCACAGCCCTGTCCTCCAGCACTGCTCGATGAAACTGGAGAAAAGGCTTCTGTGGTGCTGTGGCCACTCGTGTGGGCAGGATCCCGCCTGGTGCTGGGGCTCAGGAGCAGCTTTGGGAGCCTTGGCACATTCTGCCTGGCTCTTTGCACCCAAGGCTGCCTCCTGGGGCAGGGACGAGCCCTGTTGCACCACAGCCAGTCCCCTCTGACAGCGCAGTCCCTCTCCAGGTGCCTGTCTGGGGCTGGGGGGGATCTGGAGCTGCTGGCCAGAGCTGGGGCCCGGCCTTTGGGGGCAGAGCGCCGGCAGCTCCGCTCTGAGCCCTGTGCCCGTGCCCTGGGCAGAGCCCCTGCCCCGCCTGCACTGCAGGGAGAGGCTGCTCCCCACTGCCAGGGCGAGGCTTGGGAAATGCCCTGGGCTCCTGGGGCTGGCCAGAGCGCGGCCGTGCCCTCTGTGGTGCACGCTGTGACCCGGGCAGTGCAGGCCCAGGCCTGGCTGTCCACACGAGCAGCGATTGCAGGAGGCTGTGTCCTGCCTGTCCTGGAGAGCAGGAGCTGCCCTGGCGCCTGGCAGGGCGAGGCTGGCCTCGCTGCATTCCTGGCAGAAGGAGATGGTGTTTACTCCACTTCCCAGGAAGTGGAGGCCAGGCCACCCCACTCCATCCTGCACTTCCTGGAGCCTCACCCCGGGCTGGGGTTCCTCCCCTGGCACCTGGGGATGGAGCCCTTGGGGCTGTGCCTCCATCCACGGCCTGAATGCTGAGATTACTGAGCTGTTGGGTCATGGCTTTATTCTCTCCTTCTTCCATTCTCTTTCCTACTTTTTGGTGCTGATGGAGATCCCCGAAGAGGGTCAGTGCCTTGGAAAGAGCAGGGCTGGCACAGCTGTCCCCAGGGCGGGTTTTGTGTGAGGATGGTATTTTGGACACCAGGGTTGCTCTGAGACTCCTCTTGTTGGGGGCTTTGTCCCTGGCGTGGGGTGTCCCTGAGCCCCCATCAGGCAGGGGGGACCCAAGAGTCCCGTCCCCCCTGTACAAGTGACACTGTCCTGATTGCAGAGGACACTGTCCCTGCTTTCCTGAACAGCCCAAACCCTGTGGAAAGGCTCCCGGGGTCACCATGCCCCTCCCTGGCCCACAGACTGAACTGTCATGAGGATGGTAGGCAGGGAAGTGCAGGGAAGAGCCTGAAAATGCTCCTGTTTTCCCCCCAAATCCACAGTTTCAGCCAGACTGGGAAAAAGCTGGGGGAAGTGAGTCCTGAGCTGGGTGACCCTGAGCAGCAGCCCCGGGCCATGGGATGCTGGTCTCTGCCTCCCCTTCCTGGGCCAGGCGGGCTCTGGGGAGCCAGGGCTGGATCTGCTCTATGACTGTTCCTAGCTTGTCTCACTCAGGGGCAAAAAGGTTGAAAATGTCTCTTTTTTTGAAAAAAAAATAGCTATTTGACATGTTTTCCATCACAAAGCCCAGCTCCATTATCTTGCACTCGCATATCAGTGCCTGACTCAGAAACAATGCGACTCTTCCAAAAAAAGAAGACCTCCTTTCTGGGTATTTTGGGATGTTAATCAGCTTCAAACGCAAGTCAGAATTCTGCCTTGTTCTTGGGAAACAGCAAGGACGTTGCCAGATGCTCGTGCCAATTGGAGCAGCCTGGGAAATTTTTTATTAGATGATTTTTTTTTTGTCGCACAGGCAGTTCATCAAATGAAACTCTCTCCAGGAAAAAAAAGGTCTGAATTTCTGATTTCCCCCAAGAAATAATGGTGCTTGAAAGCGCTGGGTTCTGTTTGGGTATTTTCTGCGCAGGGGCTCAATGTTTTCTGCAGCATTTCTCTGATTTTGAGGTTTGAACTGGCTTTGGTTCCAAATGTCACCATCAAACCCATCACTCTGGATTTCCTGAGAGCAGGCAGCAGCAGGACGGGAGCGGCTGCTCCTGCCCAGCTGAGGATCAGACACGTTTGACACTGAGTGATTCCCGAGATGAAAGGACAGGTTCCTGCCCTCCTGCCGGTAAATTCCAGCCCGTGTGCATTGCCCGTGTCTGCCTAATGAGGATGCTGGCAAACAGAGCTGTGTGGGGCTGGGGTTTGGGCTCCTGAGCCGGGGTCTGGCTCCCACGGCCGTGTCCTTGCCTGCAAATGCCCACACTGAGGAGCCCCGTGGATAAAGGCCCAGCTCTCGAGGCAGCGGTGGGAGCTCCCTCTCCAGCCTGCCACTTACCCCGTGCCAGGCAGCCTGTGGCAGGATGAGGCAGGTTCCCACTGCCCGTGCTGGGCTTGACCACAGGGCCTGCAGATTCCCAATCCCGGAGCACTGGAGCTGCTGCTCTGACCCGTTTTCCTGCTCTCCCTCCATGGTGCCCTGCTCTCTGCCCCAGGAATGCCAAGGAGATGCCAGCGGCGGTGGCCGAGGCCCTGCAGTGGGTGCTGCAGCGGGAGGGTGGCCTGTCCCCCTCGGAAGCAGAGGAGCATTTAACAGCCCTGGAGCGGTCCCAGCGCTTCCAGTCCGAAACCTGGTCGTGACCTGGCTCCCTCCTCCCCTGCCCCACAGCCTGCCTGAATAAAGGAGCCCGCAAAGGGATCTGCCTCTGGTGTGTCTCTGGGGCTGGCATTGCCCCAGCCAGGGTGGGGGCAGGTTTACCCCACAGCAGCAGGGCCGTGGTGGTGGGGGGACCCCATCTCCTGGGGGGTTTGGCTCCCTGTGCCCACGCCCTGCCAGAGCAGAGCCAGGGGTCTCTTGGGGTGCTGCTGGTGGGCTGCGGCGTGGCACCGATCTGCCACACGTGCCCAGACCCGGGGGTCCCTGTGTGGGGTGGGTGGCACCCAGGGGCACCCGGGGCGCTGCTGGAGCCGTGGCAGCAGCTGCTGTTGGTGACAGGGCCAGGGGAAGGGGAAGGGAAGTGCTGCACGGGAGCCTCTCCACCCCGGCATTACTCAGCAGCGCTGGCTGCAGGAGGAGGCTGCCTGGACAGACCTGTTCCCCCTGTCTCCAGCGGCCAGCAGGGACAGGCACGGGAGGAAGCCTCGATGCCTCTGTGCCAGTTCAGCATCCTGAGCCTGCTCACTGCTGAGGTCTGAGCTCCGAGTTCCTGCTGAGTTATCCCCTTCCCTGAGTGCCTGCTCAGCTGCGTCTCTCCTCCACCCCATCCTGGGAGCTGCTTCCAGCCCTTTCCCTGCAGCCTCGAGGCCGTGCACCCTCCTGGCCCTGCCCGTGCCCCAGTGGGACCAGTGCCACCACCTTCCTCTCCCAGTTCAGCGCACTGGTGCCACTGCGTAAATAGCAATTAGGACCCAGGGCATGAGTCAGCAGGGACATTCCCTGGGAGCAGGCTGGGACAGGAAGGGACGGCGGTGCTGTGCCACGCCTGTGACCCAGCCACCCTCCCACGGCCGAGTCATGGGGTCCTGCAGGGGCGAGCAGTGCCCGGGGCCTTGCTCGAGCTGTGGCTCCGCAGTGAGGGGGAGCAGGGTGATTCAGGGGCTCCCCGCCCCACTGCTGTGCTCTGAGCAGCTCTTGTACTTGCAGACCCTGGCTGGGCTCAGTGTCCCTGGGTGCCAGGGCCAGCGGGGCCAGCGCAGAGCTGGCATGGCAGTCATCACCCTGGTGCCACCGTCCCCTCATCTGGGGCACTGTCCAGGCAGGGAACTTCCTTCCAAACCCTGCAAGCTGCTTGTGGGACATGGCAAGGAGAGGTGGCCCAGCACAGGGACCAACCTGGGGGACAGGGGGCTGGACTGGGGGCTGGACTGGGGTAGTGCAGGGTCCATGCTGGGGGGCTGCACTGGAGGAGAACAGGGCCCGTGTTGGGAGGCTGCACTGGTGGAGCCGTGCCGNGGCTCAGCACAGGGACCAACCTGGGGGACAGGGCTGGACTGGGGGCTGGACTGGGGTAGTGCAGGGTCCATGCTGGGGGGCTGCACTGGAGGAGAACGGGGCCCGTGTTGGGAGGCTGTACTGGTGGAGCCATGCCGCCATGCCCCAGGGACACTGGTGTGGGCAGCACTGGCCACAGAGGTGACTCCACTGGTGCTGGGCGAGCAGGAGAGGCGGCCGTGGGCCCAGCTCCTCCCCAGCTCCGGCGGGAGCTGATTGGCGCGGGCATGGCCGCCTGCCCCGGGCTCCCTGCATTTGAGCCGCTTCCAGGAGCTGACAAACCAGACTGGTTAGAGCCGGGCTCGGCCCCAGCCCTGCCTGGCCCACGGCAGGAGGCAGCTGCCTGCGCGGGTGCCCGCCACGCCTGCACCCTTCTGGCACCGTGGGCAGCGCCCGGCAGCGCCCAGCGCCGTGCCCGCTCCTCTGGACCGTGGCGGGTCAGTACTGCTGGGTGCTGGGCAGGAGGAAGAGGAGGAGGAAGAGGAAGAGGCTGTTGGATGCTCACGGTGCTGCCCCTCTTGGGGTGGCCTCTCGGTGAGGGCGATGAGGCTGCACCCGGCGTCAGAGGCTCCTGACCCACTGCTCTGGGAGGGTGCCCCAAAGCGCACCGGAGGGATGCTGGCGCTCTGTGCCGACACCGCTGCCTTCGAACCCTTCGAGCAGCCGTGCTGAGGGAGCCTCCTGCCCTGGAGCAGCACCCGCGTCCCGCACCCAGCCCCGAGGGGCTCCGGGGGGCGGGAGGCGAGCGGGGTGGCCGCTCTGGCCACCCTGATGGAGCCGGCGACGGGCGAGGAGGCCGAGCCTGGCCCGCAGCCGGTGCGGGCGGCCGGTGGGGAAGGCTGTGCCAGGCAGCGGGACGAGAGCGAGACTGCGGGGCCGGGGGACCCCGGGGAGCCGCCCCGACTCCATGGAGAGGCGTCTGCTGCTGCCTGGGGATGCTGGGACCCGCCACCGGCGCAGGATGCCAGGGAGCCGCTCCTGCCCGGGCATGAGGAGCCGCCCGCCCGCGGTGCCTCCCTGCCCGCGGGGCCGGACCCTCCCGCTGCCGGCNCAACCACGGGCTGTGCCGCGCCTGCCTGCGGGCCATCATGGCCACGGCCAGCGCCGCCGAGCTGGGCCGCGTGCGCTGCCCCATCTGCCGCCAGAAGACGCCCATGCTGGAGTGGGAGATCTGCAAGCTGCAAGAGGAGCTGCTCCTGCTGCACGCCCAGCCCGGCTCCCCCGGCGCCCTGGCCGCCTCCCGGCCCCCTGCCCTGCCGCCCCAGCGCCCGGGCCTGGCCGGCGCCCTCGAGCATCGCTTCCAGGTGCGCTTCCACACCAGCCGCATGTTCGGGTGCCTGCCCTGCGTGCGGTACCCGCCCTGCCTGATCCGCGCCCTGGCCCGGCTGGAGCGGCGCTGCCGCTGCTGCTACCTCGTGCTGCTGGCGCTGCTGCTGGCGGCAGAGATGCTCAGCCTGCTCCTCATCTTCCTCCCCATCGTGCTCATGGTGATGCTCTTCCTCATCCTCGACAAATAGCGCCGGGTTTGCGCCCCCAGGCCGAGCGTGCGTGGGGAGAGGAGCGCAGTTCTGGCTCTGCCCGCGGCTGTGGTGCCAGCCGGGAGCCGGCCTGTGACCCTGGTGCCTGGGGTACTTGGCACTGCCAGTGAGCCCAGCGCGGGTGAGGCAGTGGAGGAGCAGGAGCGGGCAGCTGGGGGAGGCCTGGAGCTGGGCATCACCTGCACCTGGGCACCAGGCGACAGCTCAGTGCCGCAGCCGAGGGGCGGATGGAGAGGGAGCCCTTCCTGCGCTGGGCACATCCCTGGCCTGGGGCTGGGGACCAGAGAGGCTCTGCAGGCAGAGCAGGGCTGTGCCGGGGGCTGTGCCGGAGGCTGTGCCGGGGGCCGTGCCACCTGCACCCAGGACAGATGGGCTGGGATTCCCCAGCATGGACTGAAAATACAGCCTGTGTTTGTACCAGAGCCGTGTCCAGCTGAGTTCAGTGCCTGGTCTGAGCACGTCCCCTTGGGGCCCAGGAGTGACACAAGGAGGGGATGGGCACAGCCTGTGGTCCCCAGGGCCCTGTGAGGGGTGTGTGCTCCACCATGGCACCTCCCAGCCCCTGCCGGGCCGTGCCAGCCCGTGCTCAGGCTGTGCCCTTCGGGGAGATAAGTGAGCAAACACGGCTCTGTCCCTGCCACACACGGGTGGAGGAGCCTGTGGTGAGTGACACCAGGGCTGTGCCCGCATGGGACCTGCCATGGAGCAGGAGTGTCCCAGGGGTGAGCAGGATCCGGGTTGCACCAGCCAGGCAATGCTCAGCTCACAGTGTGGCTGCTCTGCACCCTTGATCCTCCACACTCCTTGGGGATACCTGTACCCCAAGGGGACAGGGATGGGGATTCTCCCAGGCTTTCGGCCACCTTCGGGCTGGTGGTGGGTGGCAGGGAGTTGTCAGACTCTCGAGGTCCTCCCAGGATTCCATTTGGGGGTGGTGACACCCACCTTCGACAGCCTGGAATGTGCAGCAGTGTGCTGGTCACTGCTGGCCTCCTCTGGATGTCCTGCCAAGGCTCTGAGCTCACCCCATGCCAGTTCCCCGTCCCCCGTGCTGTCACCCCTCTCTGTCCGCTGCAGCCCAGCCCTGCCCTGCCCTCCTGCCTGGCTGTGCTGGGCTTGTGCAACCATCCCCATGTCCTGGCTTTGCCCTTCTTCCCCGGAAACACCCCATGGGCACCTCCCCAGGGCTGTGGCTGGGGGGGACAGACCACAGGGAGCCAGCCCCTCCACCCCCTTCCCCTTCCTCCTGCCCAGGAGGCCGGGTGGGTGGGAAGCGAGCGAGCACTGCTGTGCCCACACAGCCCCACAGAAAACGCGTGTCCTTGTGTCCAGGAGGGCAGAGGTTTGGGCTGGGGGCTTTGCCANCCTGGCTGTGCTGGGCTTGTGCAACCATCCCCATGTCCTGGCTTTGCCCTTCTTCCCCGGAAACACCCCATGGGCACCTCCCCAGGGCTGTGGCTGGGGGGGACAGACCACAGGGAGCCAGCCCCCCATCCCCTTCCCCTTCCTCCTGCCCAGGAGGCCGGGTGGGTGGGAAGTGAGCGAGCACTGCTGTGCCCACACAGCCCCACAGAAAACGCGTGTCCTTGTGTCCAGGAGGGCAGAGGTTTGGGCTGGGGGCTTTGCCAGGGCACTGGTGCCACTCAGCGCTGCCACGGGCTGCTCTGGCAAAGTGCTGAGGCACAGTGTGGGAGCAGGGCACCCCAAAACAGGTCAGGTCAGCAGACAGAAGCAGGTGGGCCCCCCCCCCCCGGCCCTGGTGGCACCAAGGAATATTTATTTATACCAAGTGGAGCAGCTCCATCAGGAGAAGCGCCAGTTCAGCCCTGGCTGGGGCGTTTTTGGCTCGGTGGAGCCTGTGGGGAGAGGGGGCTCAGACACCCAGGGGGCCCCGTCACCGTGGGGGAGCCTCGTGTCCCTGCTCCACATTGCGTGGGACTGTTCGGTCAAACCAGGCCAGAGCTGTCCCCGTGGGTCACCCCCAGCGCTCCCCAACACCTCTGGCTGCTGGAAACTGAAGGGCACCCAAATTCCCCTGGGGTCTCTGGGGGCTGTGGTGTGGGATGGACCCGTGGGCGATGTGGCTGCAATGTCCACTGCCAGGGCTGGGTTATATTTAGCACCCTGAGGTCGTGGTGAGCAGGGCTGGGGCTGACAGGGCTGACCCAGGGCTGATGTGGGGCTCCTGCTGCGGGCACAGCCTCCAGCACAGCCCCCAGACCCACCCAACCTCCCCACTTGCAGCCCTCCCTGTCCCCTCTCCCAAGCCCCTGACACCCCATTCCACCCCAAATGCTTCATCACGTCCCCCAGCTGCTGGCACCAGGGTGATGTGGTGTCCCCGGACCGGTGACTTGGCTGTCCCCATCCCTGCAGGGACCCGCCCGTTCTCTCCCGGCTTCTCCCGCTGCAGCCCGGCCCGTCCCACCGGGTCCTGCTCCGGCCGGAGGCATCCCCGTCCCAGCTGCACCGCAACCAGCAGCGCCGCCCCTTCTCCACTCAGCCCCCCGCTCTGGGGACATGTCCCCACCCCGTGCCCGCTGGGAGTGTCACCGGCAGCCCGGGCCAGCACGGGGCCAGCACGGGGAGGGGACATGTCCCTTGAACACGGAGCTGGGCAGCGAGCAGGAGCCGGTGCCTGCGGGCAGCCCTCTCCTGGGCTTGACCCCACGAAAGCTCCCGAGCTCCGCAGTCCCTCCCCAGCCGCGGGGCCAGCACTGCCCTGGGGACTGTCACAGCCTCCCGGGCTCCGTGCCACCGCCCGTTATCCTGTCACCGCGGGCGCGCCGTTGTGAAAGCCGGGGCTGGCGTGTCGCAAGCGGCTTCCTCTCCTCCGGAGCGGCCGTTCGGGGCTGCCACCAGCCCGGGGCGAGGTTTGAGGCTGCGTGTCCCCAAGGAGGGCACAGTCCTGGTGCTCGGCCACCTCCGTCCAGCCGGGCACGGCGCTGCCCCCTCGCCCAGCTCGGCTCAGCTCAGCCCAGCTCGGCCCGGCCCTGCGGCTGTTTGCATCCCGGGGGAGCTGCTCCCCTTGTGCAACCTCTGGGGCAGGGTGGGGGTGGCGGGGCCACCGCCTGGGGACCGGCCTGGGCACTGCCCAGCGCTGCCACCGCCCCTGCAGGAGCAGGGCAGCCGCAGCCCCGAGCCCCAGGCACGGCCGGCCGGGCTGCAGGAGCTGCTTTTCACAGAACCACAGAGTGGGCTGGGCTGGAAGGAACCCATCGGGATCGTCCAGTCCAACTTCTGACCCTGCACAGGACCCAGCAACCCCACCCTGTGCCTGAGAGTGTTCACTGTCCAAATGCTTCTTGAACTTTGGGGAGAATGACTGGCAAACATCACGCCCTGACCCCATGGCAAAGGCTGGGCCCAAACCTGCCCAGTCCCGGCCCTTACCACCTAAAATGAGGACATTTGGGGAAGGGCTCATCCCCAGGAGCAATTTAACTCCCCAAGTCCCCTCTGCCACCACGGGCCAAGCTGGACACTGGGAGAGCCCAGAGCTTCACCCCAGCCTGGGACAGATGTTACAGCAGTGAGGAGATTTAATACCAGCTCACCTGGGAACACCCGGGAGCATCTCTGCTCTCCTGTGGCCAAACCTGCTCCTGCAGCCAGGTCCTGGCCATGCTTAAGCAGCTCGCAGGACCTGGAGATCTTTAATGCTTAGCGTGGAGGCACAAAGCTCAGAATGGCCATGGGAGCGTTTCAGGGGATGTGAAAGACTTTTAATTCACCTGCATCTGTGACACAAGGGCTGGCACCACCCCACGTCCCTGTCCTCTGCAGCAAACCTGGCCCCTCTCCCAGCAAGTGCTTTTTCAAGGTTAATAGGGCAGGAGGAATGGGCTCTGGCCCAGCACTTGCTCCTGAAAGGCCCTATTTCTTCCTTAATTGCAACTCAAAATCAAATTAGCAGTTTTAAATTTACTCTGTGCCCCAGAGGTGCCGCGAGGGTGGGGGAGAACACGGCGTACCCTTTGTCCTTACGTAATAAAAAGGGTAAATGCCTACTGAGGGCAAAATTGCTGCCACCTCTGCTCTGGCTGGCCCACTGCTTCGGTGTCTTTGGGAACAGAGATGCCCAGCCTGGATTTAACAGGAGCTTTTGGGGTGTCGGAATTCTTTATCCTGGATTTGGCAAGAGCCTCTGGGGTGACAGAGATGCACGTCCTGGATGTGGGGCTGCCCCAGCTCCTCCAAGCAGCCCCATTGTGTGGCTCAGCGTGGGGTTGCTGTGACCACCAGGAGACCCCCACGCTGTGCCAGGGCTGCACAAAGGACGGTGGGACGTGGCTGCAGGGTGGGGATGTGGCTGCAGGGACAGGGAGACAGGACACGGCTGCAGCGGGCTCGGGGAGGGGACAGCACTGGCTGTGCTATCAGTGCTGTAATTCAGCACCCATGGATGGGGAGCTGGGGTTGTTTTCCAGGCACAGAAACCCCCTGGGTTGGGAACCAGCACAGGGACAAGGCCTCTGCAGCCCCCCTGCACCCTCCTGGGTGTGCTGGTGCTTTGGAAGCAGATGCTCCACCCTGGCCCAGAGCAGAGGGCAGAGACCAGAGGCTGCTGCTCCAGGAGAAGGGAAATTTGGGGGCTGGCACAGGTCGTGCCAGCCTGTGCCCACACAGCCAGTGTGCACAGCTCGCCCCAGGGAGCTGTGTTGTCCTGGGATCATTGTCCCACTGCTTCTGCTGCAGATTCCCAGCTCTCCCAGCCGGAGAGCGGCCATCCCAGTGACCCCAGTGTGCACTGGGGCAGGCAGTTCGTGCCTTTTGTGGTGCTGCCAGGTGCACGCCAGCCCCAGGGCAGTCCCTGCGTGCTGTGGGGATGGTGCAGAGAGGGGCCCATGGGTGCAGCTGCCTCACCAGAGCAGGGCAAGGGGAGCCCAGCACTTCCTGTGCCCCTGCCCGGCTCTCTTCAACAGCAGGTGCCACCAGGGCCCAATGGCACATCCTCCCCCCAGTATCCCACGTCACCTGGGGAGAAAGGGGACATCCAGCGGCTGTTGGAGAGCTGGGGACCCCTTGCCAAGCTGGGCAGGGTCCCCCAAGGTGCCCAGCCCTGTGCAGTGGGAGCAGTGGGGACACAACTGCATCAGAGCTGCAAGCCAGGCCGGAGGAGGAGGTGCCAGCCCAGGGTGAAGCTGTAACCTGGTATCATCCCCAGCCTGTCCCACGGACGGAGCAGGGCCAGGCACATCCCGGTGTGCCACCCCCCTGCTGCCCACAGTGACACGCCCCAGACTGCAGCTGGCTCTTCGTTCCAATATAATCTTTATTGGGGAGACTGATGGGGTCAGAACAAGGCCGGGTATAAAACATGATCATGGTCACAACCAGCAGCGGGAGGCATTGGCAGAGCAACACAGAGACGGTACCGGCCCCGTTCTCGCCGGGGCAGAGCGGTCCTGGGGCATCGCCCGCTCCCTCGGGACGGGGCATGGGCTGGCCCCTCTCCCCGGATGGATGCTGGGCTTTGGCCAGTGCCAGGGGCTGCTGTTTCCTCCAGGATGCAGGGTTCTGGGACCCCTCAGGCTCACCCAGCCCCAGTGCCCTGGGACTGGGCAGCGCGTGCCCCTGGTGTGGTGGCCGTGCCGGGTTGTGGTGCTCAGCCCCAAGGGAGCACCCAAAAT
>VYXC01012093.1:104915-118115 GCA_013397175.1 Platysteira castanea | reverse complement strand
CAGCCCCTCTCGCCCCACACCCCCTCTCCCCGACCCCTCCGTGCGGCCCCGCTCCTGCTCCCGCTGCCGGCCGGGCCCCGCGGGTGGTTCCGAGGGGCCCGCGGTGACTCAGCATCCAGCGCCGCTGGAAGCGGCTCCGCGGCGGCGGTGCTGCTCCGGGGCCGCGGCTGTGGGGCAGCACCGGGGAGCGGGGCCCTGCCAGCAGCCCCTGCAGCTCCCGGGGCTGGGAAGGGGTGGCACAGCCAGGAATACCCCCACCACTGCTTCTTCCCACTGCCAAATCAGCCGTGCACCCCACCGTGTCCCCTGGGATCCGTGGCCACCAGCTGTCGGGGGAGCAGAGGGGGTCCCCTGACAGCCCCCCAGTCCCTGCTGAGCTCCGGGACAGATGGGCACAGGGACTCACTAGTCCCTGGGGACACGGCGGGCTCAGCGTGGTGGGTGGGGGGTGACACCATCTCTGGGTCCCAGCAATGCTGGCTGGTCCCTGCAGAGCACTGGGGAGCATCGCTCGTGGCCATGGGCTTGCTGGTGTGACCCCCAGAGTGGCACAGGCAGGCAGGACCCCACGGGCTGGGGACACCCCACGGGCTGGGGACACCCCACGGGCTGGGGGCACCCCACGGGCTGGGGAGACCCCACGGGCTGGGGACACCCCACGGGCTGGGGGCAGCCCACGGGCTGGGGACACCCCACAAGGTGCCTGAGCAGGTGACTCCTGGTCTGCTCTTCCCGGCTCCTGCAGGTGCGAGAGGAGTGGATGTTCCCTGGCAGATGTTAGAGGCCAGGCTGCCTCCTCCCCCTGCTCTGGGTGTCTCCAGAATGGGGACCCCACAGGCAAAAGGCCAAAATGAGCAGGCAGCCCCACAGAGAGCCCCCGACCCCAGCAACAGCGACCCAGGCATGTGCACACTCGAATCCAAACCCACTCCACCGCCCCATCCAACCCTGGCTGGGGCAGGGCGCTGCTGGGGGCTCACCAGGCTCCTTTGGGTGCTGCTGGGGTTTCCCTGATTATGTCACTCATTGCTGTTTTTCAGTTTTTCACATTTCTCCAGGATTTTGCCTGGACTGTTATGCCCTCTCTGAGGGTTACCCTGCCCAGACCAGCTTGCTGACCCTCCAGCCGTGCTGCAGCAAAGATCCTGCCCCTGGAACAAGGGGTCTGCATGGTCCTGGAGCTGTGTGGTGTCCACACAGCCACACTGTGCTGATGCCATCACTGTCCTCTGGCCCTGCCATCAGTGGGACGGACACAGGAGCTGGAGTTTCCATATTTCACAGCTCTGCCAGGCCTTATGCAGCCCATAGAGGATCTTCTCATGCACACGTCTGGCAGTGATGCCAAAAATCTCACCCAGGTGTGTCTCCTCCTGACCTGGAAGAGATGACCAAAGCCGCCCAGGCAGAAGGATGCCCTGGCACCCCAAGGGCTCAGCTGTGCTCCATTCCCAGGCCAGACTGACCCTGGAGTGTGGCTCTCCCTGGGGACCCTGCAGCATCGCCTCCACCTGGAAATCCACGCTCCCTTCTTGGCAACGGCTGAGTTTTTAATCTCTGAGTTTCTCTCCGTGGGTAAGGGATTTTTGAACGTCTTTTCCTCTCGTCCCTCTGAGTGCCATCCTTTGATCTGCTCACCTGCCGAAATCAGCACGAGGCTGCTGCTGCCTGGCAGTCCAACACCGCTCAACGGGGATTCCCTGAATCTTCCCCATCCTCCCAGTGTCAGGTGCTCCTGCCTCCCCTGCTAACGTGCCTGGGTGCAGATAGCAAGAGCTGATATCTTACGCTTGAGCTCCCTGAGCAGAGGAAATTGCAGGAAGTGAGCGAGCACGAGCTATTTTCTGTTATTAATTCATATGGCATCCCCGTGCTGACCCAGCTACACGGTGTTATTGTGCTGCTATTCCGTGAGTTAGGAAACAGCTCCATTTAAAAATAATCTTAAATTGCATTGGGCATCTTTTCTGCTGAATAAGAGTGTGTTTGTGCCAAGGTGCTGGGATCTTCCTGTTGCCTCAATGGCTCTGCCTCTGCCTCACATGCTCCATGCAGAGCTTTCCCTTTCCTCTGCTGAGTTGGTCCACCAGGATCTCTGCTTTTTACCCAAACTGAAATAATCTCATCCTTCAAAACCCAGACTCTCCATCTCTGTCTGGGCCTGTGTGGCTCAGACTCGAGTGATGACCCTACCAAACCCCAGCCCTGTGACCACCTCTAATCTCTGCCTTTGGATCTTCTCTCTTACACTTGTGGCTTTTCTTTCCACTCCATCCGAGTGAGCCGACAGCTCCGTGTGTGCCAAACCCTCCTGTCCCACATCTGGCCCCCATCCATGCTGTCCATGCTCCTGGTGGCAGCACCTCAGGCCACCTTCCTTTGCCCCTTGCTGCTCCCACTACCGAGTTCACTTGTCAGGGTCCTGCACGCACCCACAGCTCTTCCCCAAATCCCGTCTGTTTCTCACACCGATCTTGTTTTGCTCTGGTGAATCACTCCTCACACAGATAATTCACCCACAAACCCATGAGCTCATCCCCAGCTTTGCAGAGAGCAGCTTTCTCTGCAGGTCTGTGCGGGGCAGCGCCGGTGCCAGGCCCTGCCTGGCTGCTTGGGGGCTGCAGGGACAGCCCAGCCCGGCCTGGCCTGGCAGGGAGGGACAGACGTGGTACCCACACCCCGTGCTTGCATCCTCTGTGCCCCATCCCCTTGGGACTGTCTCTCCTTCGCAGGATAGAGCACCAGGAGAAGGGACCCCAAGTGCCACGGTCAGCACCAGCCCAGGCTGAGACCTGGCTGAGATGGCCACAA
This sequence comes from Platysteira castanea, assembly GCA_013397175.1. Taxonomy (NCBI): domain Eukaryota; kingdom Metazoa; phylum Chordata; class Aves; order Passeriformes; genus Platysteira; species Platysteira castanea. The sequence goes on along the minus strand of VYXC01012093.1, from coordinate 115,304 downwards.
CAGCCCCCAGCAGAGGGGAAAGCAGGGCAGCTCTCATCAGCCTCCACCAAAACCAGCAGAGGAGCTGTCTGTGCAGCTTGCCCAGGCAGAGCAAACACCATTTTGAAGGAAGGATGCACTGAAATATCTGCCAAGAAAGCAGCAGAGTCTCTCGGTGCCAGCTGGTAGCTGAGGGCTGCCCCAGCTGCTGCAGAGCTGTTCCCTGTCTCTGTCTGAAGCCGTGTGTGGGTTGCTGCTGGTCAGGACCTGACTGCTGACCCTAAGGCCCTGGTGGGGGCTTTCGTGTGGTATTTTCTGGGCTTGCAGCTGTCTACAGAGACTCCACCACGAGAAAAGTGATGCTCGGAAGATTCCCAAAGTGTCTGAAGCCACACACAAACCTCGAGAGGCACAGGTGTGCTCTGATCAGCTTGAAGGTTATGGATGCTCCTAAAGCCCCAACAGATTCCAAGGGGGCGACCACGAAGCCCTAGAGCTGCATTTCAGGGGTGAGAGGGTGAAAGGAAGACCCATTTCCTTCAGAAAACACTTTGTGTCCAAGGAAAACAGGACAGGGCTGGCCCAGAAACAGGAGCAGCAGCCCTGCAGGAGCCTTCCCCCAGCCCATGCAGCCCAGCTGATGCCGGGTTTAACAGAGCCCGAGGGATCTGAGGCTCGGCAGAAACCAGAGCATGTGCCAGCGCTGGGATCCAGCCACCGTCCCTGCCCTCCTTCACAGGCTGGGCGGGTGCAGGGCTGGTGGAGCAGCTCCGCTGCCGACGCCGGGGCTGCGGCAGGCGCCTTGTAATTGTGGTGACATTCAGCGTTTGCTGTGCTGGCTCCCCGGGAGAGCCCGGCGCTCGTAACCTGCCAGCGCTGCTCGCCTGGTGCCGCGGCCAGGCACGAACTGGGTCAGGCAGGAGGAGGAGCAGCGGCGGCCGCGTGTGCCCTCGAGGTGCCCGGTGGGACGCGGTGGTCCTGGCACAGGTGCCGAGGTGCCCAAAGCCCTGCTCCTCCCTCCCGGGTGCTGCCTCAGCTGGGACACAGCTCGGAACAGCAGCCCGGACCGAGGCAGCGATTTGTTTTTGCCGCGTAATTTCAGCTTTTGCAGGAAAACTTCCCTGAAGCTGCGGATGGGACCCACCAAGCCCTGGCTGGCTCCTGGCTGCTCCCCCCCTTGCTCCGGACACGGCCCCACGCCCGAGGCTGTGGCTGTGCCTGCAGGTGCTGGGATCCTGCTGTCCCCGTGTGACTGTCCTGGGGCTCCCAATGTCACCTGAGGGCACAATGTGCTCCCCCATCGCTGCTCCCAGCAGCTGGCAGCACCCCCTGGGTCTCCTGCTGGCCCTTCTGCTCAGTTTGGGCAACCCGTGCTCTTGTCTGGAGCACCAGGGCTGCATTTCTAGGTCAGTTGGGTGAATTTGAGCGTTGAGCTGAGGATTTTGTTTTCCCTGCATGCCTGTAACCCTCCCGGGGAGCCGTGTGAGTGCACAGCTGGGAGCTGGCCCTGGGCACGGCTCCTGCTCCGGCAGAGGCTGCGGGGCCCTGGGGGCTGCTGGAGCAGGAGCTGCTGCTCTCGGAGCTTGGGGAGCCGAGCCAGTGCTCTGAGCGTGGTGGGAGAGCTGCGGCGGGGGAAGAGGGGTGTCTCACAGGCCTGGGGATGGGAGCTTGGATGGGGGAGTGAAGGTCAGGCGTGAGGAGTTGCTGGGGTTGGTGAGGTCCCCAGCACTGCCGTGGGTGGGAGCTGGGAGTGTGTGGAAGCCGTGGCAGAGGGTCCCTGGGAGGGGCTGCACCTCACGGGGCAGGCGTGGGGGCTGCACCAGCTCCTGGGGGCGTTCCCTGGGGCTGGTGGGATCACCTGGCCTTGGGTGGCACAGCTTCCCCACCCTCCTCATCACCCCGATTTCTTCAGTCCCCCAAGAGTCTGGGCCAGTATGTCTGGTGCCAGGATGCTGGGATGTTGCTGAGGACCTCGTGGCCTGTCCTTCCCCTCTGCCCCCTTCAGGGAGGGCTCCTTGCCCAGTGCCTTGGCTGAGGGGAGACCTTTGGGCACAAGGGGGTTGCAGCAGCCTGGGGCTGCTGTGCAGGCTGTGGGAAGAGAATGGAGCACTGGAGCCAGGGTGACGTGGGGAGGTGAGGCCACTCCATGCACCAGAAACCAGGGCTCCAGCTGGGGAGGGGACCCAGCGTGCCCAGACTGCTGCGGGAGCTGCCGGGTGCCACTGGGACTGTGCTGTGTCCCCAGGACAGGACAGGGGTAACCAGAGAGACTTGGACCACCATGAGCCACGTCCCTGTCTGCTGGGGGCACGTGTGTGTTTGGAGGGGGGAACGGGAAGCTCTGCAGGGCACTGAGCACCCCCAGACCCCCTAAGTGCTCCGGAGCCATCATGGTCCCATGGATGGGGAAGAGGGGGCAGTTTTGAGGCTGCAGGCTCAATGTTTTTGCTTTGAAGGGGCAGGCTCAAGGCTGAGGGCTTCCCCCAGCAAGGCACACGGGGTCCCTGGGAGCCCCCCGCCCGCCCGGGCTCACCCAGCCCTGGCTTCCGAGGACCCTGATCCGCACTCGCGGTTCGGGGCCGGCGGGGCTGCGGAGGAGGCTCTGCAGCAGCGCAGGGGCTGCCTGCCCGGCGGCTGCCTGCGTGCCAGCGCCGAGCTGCCAGCCTGCGCCAGCCCGGCGCTCGCATCCCTCCCTCGGCAGACGCAGATGGGAGCAGACAGCCCGGCTCGAGCGGTGAAGATCAAGCCCCGGGAGCCCGGGGCTGCTGTCAGCGCGGGCAGGGCGCTCGCAGCCACCCCGGCAGCGGCAGCCCCGGTGCCGGCCCTGCCTGCTGATGGCCCTGCCGAGGCTCTGTGTCCCCGCCGAGGCTCTGTGTCCCCGCGTGGCTGCGGCACGGGGACGCTGGCAGGGGCTGCCCACGCTGCTGCCGTGCTGCTGTGACCATTGCAGGGGCTGACGTGGCCACGGGCAGAGGATCCGGGGGTTTGCCTGCCCTGGATTTCCCGGCTGGGAGATGCACGAGCCGCTGCCAGCATGCGGGAAGAACTGGTCCTGCTCCTCTCGCTGGGCTCTGCCGGCAGGGATGCTCCTGTGCCCGGCAGCTCCCCAGGGGCTGCACTCCGGCTTCTCCGTGGGCTCAGAGAGCAGAGGAGAAGCTGTCTCTGGAGCAGGGCACTGCCGGGAACTGCTGTGGAAAGGCCCCTCCGCTGCCCCAGCTTCGTCAGCGGGCGGAAACCTCAACCTTCACCCGCCCGCCCCCGGCTCCGGCTGAGCTGGTGGCTGTGGGAGGATGAGGATGGTGCAGCCGCGGCGGCACGAGGGCCGTGGCTTGCAGGAAGCCGTCTGGCTGCACCCCGCGCCCAGGGAACGAGGCAGGGGGGGCACCTGGTGTGGCTGGGGCGGGACGGGCAGAGGCAGATGCCAGTGGCACCCCGGGAGCTGCAGGTTGAGGCACAGCTTCCCCACCCTCCTCAAGTGCCAGACAGGACTGAAAAGAGCCCTGGGATTCATCATGGACCACCTGGATTCTGCACAGCCTGCCTGTTTCCCACCCAGGAAGGTGGCACCATCGCCCCGGTGCCCACACCCCGCTGGGCCGGGGGTGGCCCCTTCCGGACAGCAGCGCTGCTGCCGCCGGTGCGGAGCGGGAGGGATGAGGGTCCGCGGAGCAGCTGGGGAGCAAGGAGAGGGCACAGCTAATTGGGATAATTGCTAAAGCAGGCGAGCAGCGAGCGGGGAGGGAGGCGGTGAACAAGGAGCCCTTGTGCACAGGCGGCCCAGGCACGCGGCCCCGGCTCCAGCCGGCAGCGAGAGCCAAACAAACGGGGACTGTTCGGAGCGAGGGAGGACAAGCAGACGGCAGGACAGAAACCAGACCTCCAGTGGGAGAGAGCCGGAGCCAAGGGCTTAACTGGGAGCTGGGTGCTGCACAGGGTCTGCCGGCTCCCCGTGTGGACAGCAGCCCCCGCCTGCCACGGCCAAGCCTTCCCCGGGGCAGGAGGGTGCCATCCCTGGTCCATCCCCGGGGCAGGATGGTGCCATCCCTGGTCCATCCCCGGGGCAGGATGGTGCCATCCCTGATCCATGCCCAGGGCAGCGGCCAAAGGAGATGATGACAAAGTGCTGGGGATGCTCCAGGCCAGGAGATGAGAGACAGCCCCTCTGCCACAGCCATTCCCAGTGCTGGAAACTTTCAGTCACGGAAATAGAGCAGGAAACCAGCCCTTGTCCTAAAGAAGCCACGGCAGGTGCAGTCACTGCACAAGGTCGTGGCACAGCGGAAGCTGCGGCCTCGCCCACGTGGAGCTCAGGAGCCCGCGCGGGTGCGAGCAGCAGCTGCCCCCGCTTCGGCTGCTCCCTCCGCAGGAAGGAGAAGTGACATTTGAGCAGGAAGGAACGTGGCTGTGTATGTGAGCTGCCCAACCCCGTGTCCCAGCTGGGGCTCTTCCAGCCCCTTTTCCAGGTGTCTGTGTGAGGGTTTAGCCTTGGAAGACCCCGGGCTGTTTGCTGCTGCCTGGTTCTGCACCGGGAGATGCAGGTTTTGGCCCATGGACACAGACCCCGCAGCATCGACCTGTCATGGGGCTGGGCTGAGCTTGGCAACGGGTGAATTGCCCTTCCTAAAGTCCCTGTGCGATGGCACAAGGCCACCCTGCCGCCAACTGTGCTCGTGGCACATTGTGGGTGAGAACGCACGAGCAGCAAGGGGAACATCTCCGTGCTGGCCAGAGGCTGTGCCCGAGCAGGGATTTTGTTTGTGGGTAGGGTGGAGCAGAGGGGGAGTTTTGGCACTGCCAGCAGAAGTGCCCGGATCCGAGCTGCCTCCTGCTTCCTCGCACACTGGGCAGCAGCTCCAGGCAGGAGCAGCCCCTGGCTCCTGGTCCAAAGGCTGTTGGGAACAGCCCACCCTCAGCCCCAAAGCGCTCGGCAGCTGGGAGGAGACGGGAAGGACTTGCTCCAGGCCAGGAAATCCTTGCTTTCTCCTCCAGCCGGGCCGCAGTGGGCAGCCACAATGCTCGCTTCCCCCGCGCCGCTGCCAAGCCCCGGCGTGACCCGGGGGTGGCCGGGCCGGGAGCCGCAGGGGAGAGGGACGGAGGGGACCTGCGGGAGGGCGATAAGGAAGCCGGCTCCTCTCTGGTTCCTGCGGCCCGGGGAGAGGCCGGCAGCGGGCCAGGCGCCGGCCCACTCCTGTGATGTCGGTGTGGCCGTGCCAGCCTGGACACTGGGCTATGGATCCAACGCGTCATCCTTGAGGAACGCGGCATCCTTCTGCCAGGGGAAGAGCCTGGCGTTAAGCTGGAAAGGCCTCGGGCTCTGCAGCTCAGCATCCCTGCACGGGTGTGTGTCTGACAGGAGCACGGGCTCCGAGCAACCCTGGCACACCGGGCACCGCGGAGGTGCCTCTGCAGCGTCCCTGTCCCCGCGGGCACCGGGAGGGCCGGTGCAGGGGCACACGAGCACGCGTGCCCCAGCTGCGCGTCCCTGTCCCCCCTCGTGAGCCCGCAGGGTGGCTGAGATGTCACATCGGGAGAGCGCAGCCTGAGCAGCGGGGAGCTGGCCGGGGACGCTGCCGGCTCTGAGGAGCTGCCGGCCCTTTCGGGGCTGTGCTGTGCTGCAGGGGGAGCAGCAGGGCCTCGGGAGGCTTCTGCACAGGAGCCTGTGCCGCTCCTCCGCACAGAGCTGAGTGCCAGGAGCCGGCTCGGAGAGCAGCACCTGGGCTGCTGGAGGATGCGGGCCGGGGCAGCCCCGTGTGCGCACCCAGGTGCTGACCCGAGGGACGAGACCCATTCTGGCCCCACAGGAAATCCCTCCCACCGAGCAGCTTTGGCAGGTCACTTCCAGGCTCCATTTGGGCTTTAAGAGCTGCTGCCAGCCTTTGGAACACATCGCTGTTCCCGAGAGGGAACCCAGAGCTGTGGAAACTCCTTGCATGCCCTGGGCAGATGTGGAGACAAGCAGGGCAGGGTCCCTGCACATGGGATGCACATGGCCTGGGGACACGGGCTGGATTTTGTGTTGAGGTGTCCCCCCGGGGTGTTTGTGAGGGGCTGTGCTGCTGAAGGGCACGGAGCACCAAATCCTGCAGCTGCCACGAGCCCCCAAACCCCTGTCTCTGGCAGCTTTGGTCCTGCTCTGTGCTCAGACCCCCTCAGACCTGCACCAGTGGGGACCCCTCCACGGCACCCTCATTCCCACAGCCCCCCCTCAGTGGGTGCCCAGCTGAGCCCTGCTGCTGGTGGCACTCGTCCTTAGGGGATGCTCACCCCACTGGTGCCTCGCACTCCCTGTGATCTTTCCTTCCGTACCCCCGGGCCTCACTCTGATTTTAATGAGCAGGCAGCCGAGGATTAGGGTAAAAGCCTTGAAAAAAACCTCGCACAGCTGTGCTCCGCTGCGGGAGGCTTGTCATGTCCCGAGGGGAATCATTCCACGAGTGTTTCACACAGCCTGAATTCGGGGGTTGCCCTCCCGTCCCCGCACCGGCCCAAGCCGTCCCCGTGTCCTTTCTGCACAGCGGCCACCCACGGGCTCAGCCTTCGCCCTCCCCAAGGCTTGGTGAGTGGCCACCACCTGCCCCCGCAGCTGGTGACAAAACCTTTCCCTGCAGGAAGCGTCGCCCTTCATCATCCTCCGGCAGTGACGGGCTGGGAAGAGCATCACCACCCTCCTGTGCCCGCGCCAGGCACTGCAGCGCCCGGGAGCCCAGGGAAGCGCCTCAAACGGGACCTGCTCGGGAGGTTTTTATTGCTGGTGCCTGGAGAGCCCTGGGAGGAGCTGGAACTGCGAAAGTTCCACCGTCGGGATGCCACACAAATACCTGTCCCCGGCACAAAGAGGCCCAGGAACAGGACGTGCCTGTGGCGTTATGGTTTGTTTGGGGTTTTTTTAACAAAATAAATGTCCCTTTTGCTGTGGGTGAAGCACCAGCGAGTTGAGGGGGATCCCAGGGGATCCCAGGGATTCCTGGTATCCTGCAAGAACTCCCAGCAGCTCGTGCTGGGTCACACAGGTCCGGGGCTGTGGGTGCCCTGCCATGGTACGGCTGGGGGAGAGCAGAACTCATGGATTGGAACTGAGGGATTCCTGAGCCAGCACTTTCCTCCTGGCTGATGTCCCACGGTTATGGTTTGTTTGGGGTCTGCAGCACCTGCAGCCCATGCTGGGAACCCAGGCCCAGCCCCTCCACGGGGCTGGCCCCTCATTTTCAGGCTTCCAGCAAATTCATGAGCCAGTCAAAAAAAGACAGGGAAGTGAAGGTTGGCTTTTTTCCCCTCTTTCTCCTGGTTTTCCCAGGCTCCTCCTCAAACCACCGTTCCTCTGGAAGCATTGTGGCATCTCTGAGGACCTCCCTCTGCATCAGCCCCCAGCACGGGACATCTCCAGGGTGGGCACTGAGCTTTTGGTTGGTTTTTTCTGTTTATTTCTTTCCCCCCGCAAACAATTGCAGGAAATTAGGCTGGGTTTAAGCCTCAAAGAGCCTCGCATTCCTTCAGCTCCTCCATTTATTCAAGGGGGCCACAGCTCTGCAGCACCTGCTCGCTCCCAGCCCGGGGAATCCCACATGGGACAACTCCAAACCAGCAGCTTGAGCTTTGGTGCAGCAACTTTTCCACCTGAGGATCCTCCATGGTCTATAAGCCCTCCAAGGATCAACACACGATTGCTGGATGTGCCCCTTGGAGCTCAGTTTGGAGAATTTCTTGGCAAGAGCTGAAATGTTTGAACTTCGGGCTCCAGATCAGGGGTTGCTGCTCCTGGTCGGTGAGAGCTCTCCTCAGCTGGGGCTGCCACAGCTCTGCCGTGCAGGGAATGGGAGCATCCAGGAGGTGCCTGCGAGACGGGAGCAGCCACGGCTGGAGGCTGAGAGAGCTGAGAGAGCTGAGAGGCATCCCCGGGGTGGAGACACCTCAGATCCCAGCCGGCACTCTGCTCCGGGCAGCAGCGTGCGGGATGTCCCCACCCGAAAATGCCCGAGGGTCTATGAGGGGACCCTGTGGGAGCCCCTTGGGGAGAGGGAAGGCGCTGAGGACGCGGGGGCTGCGGGGTCCCAGGCCCCCCGAGCCGGGCTGTGCCTGACCTGCGGCCTCGCAGCTCCCTGCGGGCAGAGCGGCTCGGGAACGGGGCTGGGCATGGAAACCTGGGGCTGAAAGGCGAACGCAGCCAGTCCTGAGGCACTGAGAGGGAGGGAAAGGCGCTGCTGGAGAGAGCCACAGCGACATCCCCTGTGCGAGCAGGGCCGGCAGGGCTGGGGTTACCGCGGGACACCTGGGCGCAGGAGGCCTCTTCTTCTGTCCCTGCTTAGCCAAATAGGTGAGTTTTCTCTGGGGAACGGCTCAAGATGGGAAAACTGGGCAGCAGCGAGGCCCAGTGAAGGGACAGGGGCTGCTCGTGGCTCTCCTCCAGGTGACCCTGTGGTGGAGAATGGCCCTGAGGGGTCTGTGCAGGAGTTGTGCAGCGTTCAGACCCCAGAGCTGGGTGCTGTGATGCTGATTTCTCACAACACATGCTCTGCTGCACCCCCGCTCTCAGTCCTCCGAGGGGAAACTGAGGCACAGAAGTGCAGGAGGCCCCTCTCTCGATGGCAGAACTGGCCAGAGGAGGGTCAGCTTCTCCCCCTAGAAAATCCCAGGCCTCCATCTGCCTTTCCCTCCACCACCTGGAAGGTCGCTGAGTCTCTTTACAGGGAAACCACACTCGGGGAGCTGCCAGTCCAGCAGGCTCGGGACAGAGGGATCAGCCACAGAGGGAAGGCTGGGGAGCTGGGGATTTGCAGGCAGGTGCTGGCAGCTTCATGCCAAGGGCAGGCAGGCTCCCGTCGCTCTCTGGAGCTCTCCTGTTTGTTCCAGGAGTGCCAAAGGGCCGGCCTGGACAGCCCCTGCTCCTCGGGGCAGGTGAGAAATATTTCCTGTTGTCAGAAAGACGGCCAGAAGGAAGTGGCTTTTCCCTTTGCAAAGTGTGTGGGAAATGTAATTCAGCCCCAGAGGGTTCAGCTGCAGTTTGGGGCACCTGTTCCCAGCCTGTCCAGGAGGATGCTCCCCCATCATCCCTGAGACTCACGGCAGGGACAGGTTCTGCACGGAACTGCTCGTGGGAAGGGGCTGGGGCTCTGCACGAGCCACTTCGGGGGCCTTGGGGATGGGAAGAGAGCCAGCGGCTGAGGAAACCACAGCAGGGTCACATGGCAGGGACATGGACAGGGTAGGGTGAAGGGTGCTGAGAGTTTGCATCTTTTGTTGTGCAGCACTTCTGGTGCCAGGGCCTGGCACACGTGCCAGCACCCTCTCCCTGGCCTAGCACAGCCACATCCTCACTCCTCCCAGCCTCGTGTGTGCCACCACCCAGCGCTGCCCTGGGGGTGACCCCCAGGCCCACCCTGCAAAGGTCCCATTGGGGGGCACAGGGTGGCACCGCAGCCCAAGCTGTGCTGCAGGGATGGGCACCCCAGCAGAGCCCTGGCACGGGGGTCTCGGGGCTGGACAGGGCAGACACAGCCCGGCAGGGGGTGTGGGACCCCTGGGTGCCCATGGGGGCAGGCAGAGCCTGGCAGGGGGGTCTGGGGGCTGCCAGAGGGTGCAGACCTGGTGTCCCCTGCCCGGTGCTCAGGACGCGTGCTCGGTGCCCTCTGCCCAGTGCCTGGCACTCGGGGTTTGCTGGTCCCCACAGACCTGTGGAGTGCAGTGCCCCCCTCCCAGTCCCTGCTGGCTGCTCAGGACGCGGGTGGTGCCAGGGTGGTGCCAGCGTGGTGCCAGTGTGGTGCCAGTGCCCGGTGCCGGAGCTCAGTGCCCAGAGCTTGGTGCCCAGTGCATGGCACACAGTGCTGGTGCCAGTGGAGGGCACTGGTGCCCATACTGGTGCCAGTGCCTGGTACTGATGCCCGTACTGGTGTCAGTGCCTGGTCCTGCCGGTGGTGACTGCATGGTGGCACTGCCTGCTGTGTGGTGTTCACCGTGCACTGTGTGCTGCTGGTGCCAGTGCCCAGTTCCATGCTGGTGAGCAGTTCCTGGTACCAGTGCCTGGTGCTGGTTTGGTGCCCCAGCACTGGTAACGTTGCCTGGTGCCCAGTGCCTCTGTCTGGGGGCATCTCCCATTGCCCCCTGCCCCTGTCCAGTGCCAAGTGTCCACTGCTAAGCGCCAAGTGCCCATTGTCCAGGGCCTGGTATTGGCGCCCAGTTCCTTGTGGCCCCTGCCTTGTGCCGATGCCTGTGCCAATGTCCAGTGCCAGTGTGGGCTGGGGCGGTCAGCTGGTGTTGGGGCTGGGCGGTGGATGCTGGGTGTGGGGTGTTCCCGCCCCGATCTCTCGGGGCCGGTCCGTCTATCTGTCTGTCTGTCGCTCGGGGCCGGTCCGTCTGTCTGTCGGTCGCTCGGGGCGGCGCCGCTCGGGGCGGTCCGTGCAGGAGGAAGCGCAGCCG
>VYXC01012093.1:93516-103767 GCA_013397175.1 Platysteira castanea | reverse complement strand
CACCGTGTCGGGGTCCGCCGGGGCTGGCAGGGAGTGGGGAGCACAGCTCTGAGTCCGACCCAGCGGGGTCTGCCGGGGGTCCCTTCCCCTTCCCCTGCTGTGAGAACAGCCCCAGCCCCACGGCCCGGCGTGACGGGGTCTCTGTCCCGCAGGGGGTGGGCAATGCCAGACAGGCCACTCGTGCTGACAAGGGGCAGGGACATGGATCGTGGGATCACCGTGCAGAACCCCTACGCCAGCGTCAACATCCCGCGGGAGCAGTTCCAGCAGAGCTTCATCACTCGCTACCTGAGGGACGAGCCCACCGTCATCGCCAACCCCGCGGCCGTGCCCACCTACGGCGGGGAGGAGCACACAGACCTTGCTAACGGCTGGAACAGCCCCGCCATCGCCACGGACAAGTCCTGGTCCCGTCCCTACAACCCCTACGCCAGCCTGAAGGTGCCCAGTGGGGAATCATCCGCCTCCTTCTACACCGTGACCCTGGACAAGCCCCCCAAGGGCCCGGAGCGGGGGGCTGGCAGGCGGTGTGGCTGCTGCAGGTGCTGCTCCTGCTGCCCAAAGTGCTGCTGTGTCATCTCCTAAGGGCCCTCCCTGCACCCACGGGACGTGCTGACCATGGGATGGGGCCAGGTCACCCCACAGGGACACCCCGGGAAGCTGCCCTGGCACCTGGCAGAGCTGGGAGCTGGCACTGGCTGGACTCTGACATTGCTTTTCACCCGTGAACTCTGCAGCCAGACGTGCTGGTGACAGGGACGGGCCCGGGGGCCCTGAGGATGACGTGTGCTGGGACAGATGTCACCGAGAAGTGACGGCGCTGGGGACAGGGCAGCGCCGTGAGCCTGCAGCCCTGCACAGTGCCCCTGCCAGCCTCCCCGTGCTGGGAATCTCCACGCTGGGAAGGTGTGGGCAGTGTCCCCTGCCAGCGGGTGGGTTTGGATGCTGGCAGCCCTGTGTGTGGCAGAGGAGGACATGGTCATCGCTGTCTTGGAGCAGTGGAGAGGAGCCAGGGCCGAGCCTGCAGCTGGAACGGGGACCCAGCTCCCAGAAGTGACTCGTCCCCCTCCCACAGCACCACGGGGATGCTGCTGGCACCCTGCACCGAGCTCCATCTGGGTCCTGCTCCTCACCACACTGCCCATGGACAGAGGGACGGAGACAGGAAAGACAGGCGGCCAAAGCACGGCAGAGTGCCGGGCCCTGCTCCAGGGCTCCTGATGGCACAGCATGGATGTGGGCATCAACGTCCCGGTGCCAGGAACCCCCCAGCCCCGTTCTGTTCCTCCTGCCAGGCTTGCGGGGTGCTGGGCACAACCTCTCGCCCCACCTGCACCCCAGAGGCGGGCCCAGCGCAGAGGGCTGGCCCCGCTCCAGCACTGGGGCAGCACTGGGGCACCTTGCTGGGCATGCAGAGCCCCAGCGTTCGCCTCTTGCAGCTCGCTGGGCTCGGAGGACGGCGGGAGGAGCCTGCTGGCTCTTCCCGGAGTGCTGGGGCGTCTCCAGGCCGGGCTTTCGGCTGGGGCTGCTGCCATCGACCTGGAACAAGCCCGCTGTTGTGCTGATGTCCCGCCGTGGTGCTGACGTCCCTCCCTGGCGCTGGCGTTCCAGGGGCAGCCGCTCTGCCAGGCGGCAGCGGCTCCGGGGCTGCTCAGAGCCGCCTGGCCGGCGGGAGCAGGGGCTGGGAGGAGTCCCTGTGCTTGCAGATGACTTCAGGGTGCTGCAAATAAAATTACAGCCCTCTCCTGCCCTGCCAAGGTGTGCCTCTTCCCTCCACGCTGGCTGCTCTGGGATTCCCGTGTCACTTCTTGCTTTCCCTGGCGGGTGTGTAAGGGCAGTGCTAAAGCCTCCAAGCCAAGCTTAACTGTTGCTCTGCTGACTCGTGGCAGCAGCAGCTCTTGCTGAGCTCTTTGGCTGCTGCCTGGTGCCCTGCTGCCAGCCTGGGTCCAGCAGTGCCAGCCTGGGTCCAGCAGTGCCAGCCTGGGTCCAGCAGTGCCCAGGCGTTCCCAGTACAGGCTGCTCCTGCCTGTCTGGGGACACTGGCTGGTGCTCAGCGCAGCCCTGCCAAGCTGGGTGACTGTCCTGTCTGGAAAGATTTTGTGATTCTCTGGGAGAGGCTGAGGAAGGGCCTGGGGAAGGGAAGTTCCTGGCTGGGCCAGCTGGGTGGGCTTTGGGGCTGGCTGTGACCCCCCCGGGGGTCCATCAGCAGTGGGAGCCCACCATGGCTTGGAATTTGCCACTGCTTGGAGCCCACCTGCACTGGGACCCCACAAGCGCTGGGTGCCCAGCACTGCCTGGCTGCCACCACACTGAGATCCCACTGGAAGCCCACAGCCCCTGGGAGCCCACCACTGCCGGGGGCCCCCCACCAGGAGCCTGCCGCTGCCTGGAAGCCCATCACTCTTGAAATCCAACCCCCTGGGGTACTCTGGGCTGGGGCAGCAGTGACTCGGCGGAGGTCTGGCCCTGTCAGTTTGTTCCCCCCGTGCCAAGGCCCTGCCTGGCCCAGGTCCCAGGGCCGTGGGTGGCCGAGGGGTGTGCGGCTCGCAGGGGGGGCTGGCAGGGACACAGCCCCCGCTGCACAAGGCGCTCCCTTGTTCGCCCTGCCCAGACCGCGGCAGCGGAGTCCGGCAGATCCACCCCGTGTTTGCTTTCGTGTCCCCGCCGCCAGCCCTGCCCTGTGGCGGGGCAGGGGACACGTCACGGCCGGAGCCCGCAGGGCCGGGGCTGCCCCGGGGAGTGCGGGACACGGCGGCCTGGGCACGGAGCGCTGTCCCCGGGGTCGGAGCGCTGTCCCCGGGGTCGGAGCGCTGTCCCCGGGGTCGGAGCGCTGTCCCCGGGGTCGGAGCGCTGTCCCCGGGGTCGGAGCGCTGTCCCCGGGGTCGGAGCGCTGTCCCCGGGGTCGGAGCGCTGTCCCCGGGGTCGGAGCGCTGTCCCCGGGGTCGGAGCGCTGTCCCCGGGATGTGCGGTGCCCCGGGCGGAGCGCAGGGCGGCCGCGGCCGGTGCGAGCGNCCCCGCCGCCAGCCCTGCCCTGTGGCGGGGCAGGGGACACGTCACGGCCGGAGCCCGCAGGGCCGGGGCTGCCCCGGGGAGTGCGGGACACGNGGGGGGCTCGGGCAGGGCAGGGCGCAGCATCCACCGTGTGTCACCGCTGCCCTTCGCTCTGCCCAGCCCCGCGGCGACAGCAAACACGGCGGGAGCGGCCGGGCACAGCCCGCCAGGCAGCCGGGCAATGATTAAACTGCAGCAGGAAAGGCGGGGTGAGCAGCGCAGGGTGCAGGCTGCCCCAGACCGCGGCAGGGCTCTGATGAGCCGGGCAGCCGCGCGGAGCCCCAGGGGTGTTCCCCGGGTGTGTTCATCTGCCCAAGGTGCCCAGGGGTGCGGAGGGTTGTGCTGGGTGACCGCCGCCTCCTGCCTCGGGAGCGTGGCTGGCGGTGCAGGGCTCCGGCTCATCCCGCCCTGACCTTTGCTCTCCCCGAGGGTGCCGCTCCCCACCCCGCGGTGCCAAAGGTCCCTGCGGCGCCCGGGGATGAGCCCTGGGAACAGGAAAACACGTTTCCCATCCATGTGTGTCGCTGCTGGTTGCAGATCTGCCTTCCCTGAGGGGAGACCTTATCGCTCCACACAGCTGCCTGGAGGGAGGTGTAGTGAGGCGAAGGTTGGTCTCCGTTCCCAAGTAACGAGTGACAGGATGAGAGGAAACGGCCTCAGGTTCTGCCAGGGGAGGTTTAGGTTGGATATTTGAAAAAAACTTTTCACTGAAAGAATTGTAAAGCCCTGGCACAGGCTGTCCGCGGGTGTGGAGGAGTCACCATCCCTGGAAGTGTTCCAAAAATGTGCGGCTGTGGCACCTGGGGACATGGGTTAGTGGTGAACGTGGTAGTGGAGCTGGGTTGGCATTGGACTTGAAGATTTTAAAGATATTTTCCAGCCTTAACGATTCCATGATTCCCTGTTCCTGGATCCAGGTGGGATTTTGGCAGGGCTCATGGTGCCCTCGGTGTCAGCACGGCAGCTGCACAGCCCCTGTCACCGAGGGCTCCCCTGCCCCAAACCCTGCCTGCAGCAGTGGAGGCAGCACGGGCAGCGCTGCTGTGTGCCCGCAGTGGGAGCTGCTGCCCTCTCCTGCTCCGTGCAGGAACGCTGCCGCCTGTCCGGGCCGCCCTGCCCCGCCTCCGGGATGGGCTTTTCTCCCCCAGGATCCTGAGCCCAGGATCTGTCCCCCTACCACACTCCCCTCTTCAGTCTGCAGCACCCTCCCTGCCAGGCTGGGACATGGCAGCTGCGGGGACAGAGTCTGGCACTCCCCTGGTGCTGTCACATCCCCTGGGGCATGCACTGCCGTGAACCTTGCAGGTGTCCCCGTGGGGTGCTGGGGTGTCCCCAGCGTGATGCTGAGCACTGGTGACTCAGCCCCCCAGGCCAGAGCCCGCAGCCCACGGGGAAGGGCGGGGACCAGTCACGGACACGTCACCCCAGGCTCCAGGTGGGAGCATCACCCCACGCGTGGGCTCTGCCAGCCTGGCCCAGGCCCAGCCCCGTGTCCCTGCACCAGTCCCAGCCCCGCCACCCCACCGTGCCCTCCCGCTCCTGTCACAGCTGTCCCCACAGCCCGGCCCACCTGGGGAGACGTGGCTGGAGTGTGACGGGGTCTCTGCTGGCCAACGCCTCCCCGAATGTTCTTGCCTGTGAAGGGTGGCCCAGGACGTGGAAGACTCTGTTGCTGCTGCCCAGGTGCAGATGGTGTCCAAGCCCTCTGCCCACGGCAGAGCCCAGAGCTCTTCGCCTCACAGGGACAGCTCCTTCTGTTAATGAAGCACAGGCTGATGGTTAATGACCATTCCTGGGCTTAGATTTCAGAGGTCTTTGTTACCCAGGTGCTTGTAACCCAACCTGCCGGGCTTGGCTTCCCTGCAGCAGATCCAATAGCACCTGTCCCAGAAAGGTGAGCCCCTGCCCCCTCCTACGGCCACCGGCAGCCACAGGGACCTGGCTGGGGAGCTGCTGGCAGCTCAGCCCCCCGATGCTCCCCACAGGACTGCCACAGCCCCCCGGGACAGCACAGCTCTTCTGCCACCAACCCTGAGGCCCTGGGCAGCATCTCGGGACAGGTAGGGATGGGGGAATTGGCAGGAGGGGAGGAGAGGGGTACCCGTGTGCATGGAAACACTTGTGGTCACCTAAGGAGAGGGAACAGAGTCTTGGTGGCTGCCAGGAGAAGTTTGCAAATATGCTGGTGGGTACCAGACCCCACCTGAGAGAAGGGTGGACCCCCTCAGACCCCTCCCCACGAGCCTTTGTGCCCACCCCCTGCTGCCCACAGCTGTGCCAGCCCAGCCCGTGGCTGGGGAGGAGCAGGGCTGTGCCACTGCCTGGTCCCCAAGTGCCATTCCCCAGCCCACCCAGCCACCTCACTCCTGCTCACCGCGTGTTCCCCCCAGGCCCAGGCCACACCCTGAGCAGGCTGCTGAGATCTGGCCAGCTCGCATTCCCTGCAGAGCTCCCACTGGGAAAAACACATCCCCCATGGATGCAGGAACACCCCACTGCAGTGGCAGCGTCCTGCTCTTCCAGGCAGGGCTGGGCCCGGGGCAGGCAGGCAGCGGGCAGGGATGTCGGGCAGGGATCGGACTGCTCCCCATCTCTCCCGCACGTCGGGTGCGCTCGGAGGTGACATCCCACCCCTGTGCCCCCTCCCCAGCCACGGCCTGACGCCTCCTCTCGCCCCCTCCCCAGCATGTCCCAGGCCGGTGGCAGCCCCGGGGCGGAGGACGCGGGGCCGTGTGTCCGGGCGCACTCGCGCACCCCGAGCCGGGGCAGCCAGCGCGCCGAGTGCATCATCTGCTACTCCTGCTACGACCTGGGCGTGCGGCTGCCGCGGCGCCTCTACTGCGGCCACACCTTCTGCCAGGCCTGCCTGAAGCGCCTGGACGCCGTCAGCAACGAGCAGCGCTGGATCCCCTGCCCGCAGTGTCGCCAGAACACGCCCACGCCGCGCGGCGGGGTCACCATGCTCGACCTCGACCTGGCCACCTTCCTGGCCGTCAAGGCGGACAAGGAGCAGCCGCGGGTGGCCGGCAGGTCCCCGCCCGCGCTGCCCGCCAAGGACTCGAGCAAGGAGCGGGCGGTGACCCAGCAGCCGGCGGGGCTGTGCCCGGAGCCGCTGCCCCCGGCGCTGCTCCCCCGGCGCGGCTGCTGCCGGCTCTGCCTGTGCTGCGGCGTGACCGCGGCCTTCGAGAGCTGAGCTCCCGGCGACAACCTGGGACTGGTTTTGGGGACCTGTGCCGTGCCTCAGACCCATGTGTGGACTGCAGAGGTGGAGCTGTGCTGGCGGCTTAGAAGGGCTTCAGCCTGGGCAGGGCTTGCTGTGCATCCTGCCGGGATTTGGGGTGCAGCGGCGGGGGGATGAGGAGGCTCCCTGCCCACCTGCCCTGCTGACTGCTCAGACACCTGGTCTGGACGTTCCCTGGTCCCTGAGCACGGGCTGGCTCATGCTCTGCTCCCCCGTGCATGTGGCTCTGCAGAGAGGACAGTGGCACCGAGCGTCCCCCAGGCAGGGGACAGGGGCCTGGCCCTGCCGTGGGGAGTGTCCAGCACCCTGAGAGCTCCACGTCTGTTACAGACACTCTTGGCCCTGCTGGGCTGCACATCCTGGTCGTGTTTGTTGGCAAGCCCGGAGCTGGCCCGGGGCGGGTGGGGGAGAAGTGGCCTGCCCTGCTGGATTGCTCTGCTGGGAGTGTTTGCTCTGCTGGCCACTTGCATGAGAAGTGTTGGCACGGGGGTAGCAGGACGGTGAAATGGAGGATGGCAGAGCTGTTAGGAAACCCCCAGCGTTGCTCCAGCTACGTTGCTGTGGTGTGGGAGGAGAGCTGAGCTCCAGGAAGCTCCTGCTTGGCCTCGTGCTCTGTGGCTGGTGCCAGGTTTGGCTTTTCCTGCCTGACCCTCTCCTCACACACAGGCACACACAAGCCCTGCTGCTGTTTTTCCAGCCATGCCCTGCTGCCTGCATGGCTTTTCCCGCTTCCCCTGCCTGACCCCACACCAGGCTGCAAGGACAGGAGCCCAGGCAGCTGGTCGGGGTTAACAGGGGTCAAATGGGGAGCACTGGGGTGCACAGGGTGGCACTGAAACAGCTCTTGGCCAGGGCTTGGGGTTGCCTGGGTGGCTCTTGCGGTTCTTCCTCAGAGCCCATTTTCTGCATTTCATTTCCATGTGGTTTATGAGCCCTTGCAATACCCCAGCACCAGGAGCCCCCTCAGGGCTCAGCAGCGAGCCCGGCCTGTGCCTCCCTGGGGCTGGCAGGGACCTGGTGTCCCCTGGGCAGTCCTGGTGTGCGGATGTTCCCTGTGCTGGGGGCCAGGGCTGGACAGCGCCCAGCCCTGCACAGAGCTCATGCACCATTCTGCCACTTGGTGTCACCTGCCATAAAAAAGTCCCAGCTGAGATGTTCCCAGAAGGATTAACCTGGGGTGCCCCAGGGCAGATAGAAGAGTGGTGTGGTTCAGAAATTCCATGTGAGTCCTGCCTTGGCCCTTTAATTACCGGGGAACATGCAAGAAATTAAAGCCTTCAAGGAATGGGTAAGAGCTGTTACTGAGTCCTAATGCACCTTCCCCTTATGTCCATTTCTCCCCAAAATCTCTGGGTGGGGTGGTGGGAAGAGTGTGGGAAGGGCCCATCCCTTCCCCTGGCGTGGCTCCGTGCAGCTCTGTGCCCAGCCCAGCACCTCTGGGTCCCAGCTTTCCAACAGTGCCGGTGACCAAACCATGGCTCCCTGTCCCACACCCCATGTCCCCTGCGTCCTTGCCTCCCCCAGCACCAGAACCACTCTGGGGGTTGGCCCTTGCTTTGTTCCTCCGTGGATGTCCCCCTGCAGTGGGCACTGCATCTCCTGGGGAGGGACAGCGTTTTGGGACAGAGCTCCCTCAAAATCCGGGCGTCAGTCTCGCCTGTGGCTGCGGATGGGATGAGCTGGGGCTGCAGCTGCCCGTGGCAGTGGGTTTGTGCCCTTGCCCTGGGGCTGGGCTGGGCTGGAGGATTCCTCTGAATTATTTCCAGATGGGGATTAATGCAGCAAACCGAGTTTGCTGCAGGATAGATAAACAAACCAAAGCTCCTCGGGATGCTATTAATAAACCCTCTGCCTGCTGCTTCTGTCCCAGATTTGGGAACATCCTGGCCTTGGCCTGGGGTGCAACTGTGCCCTGTCTTGCT
Source organism: Platysteira castanea (assembly GCA_013397175.1). Classification (NCBI taxonomy): domain Eukaryota; kingdom Metazoa; phylum Chordata; class Aves; order Passeriformes; genus Platysteira; species Platysteira castanea. The sequence goes on along the minus strand of VYXC01012093.1, from coordinate 95,553 downwards.
GCCCATCCAGCCCTTGGCCAGTGGGGTCCTGACGGGACAGGGGCTGTGCGGGTGTGAATGGGGACAGTGTCCTGTTGCTGCCAGCCATGTCCCCCGGTCCCCCAGTCCCCACTGAGCTCTGCCAGGGGCAGTGGCACTGGGAGGTGACACCTCTCCTCCCCAGCCCTCAGCAGCTGGGCTTTGGGTGGCTGTGAAGTGGAATTGGTGTAAACAGGGTGGGGGCAGACTTTGAGCCCCGTGGAACTGGCACGGCCGTGCCAGGGGGAGGGCAAACCAGTTTGGGGTGGCTGCAGCCCAGCAAGCTCACCTTTGCCATGCTTCTCATCGGGGGGCTCCTGGGTCACCCTCCGTGTGCACACAGATGTGTGACCCTCCTGGGAAGGAGGAGGGCGGCCCACGGGATCTTGTCCTGCCCTTCCCACTTTGACATGGCCCGTGGTCTCCTGCCAGGGCAGCCAGGGCTTGGACGAGGGCTGGGCTGGGCAGGGTGGGCCGTGGTTCCCAGCACAGCTCCCCACCGAGGGCCTCTGGGCGTGGTGGGACAGCACATAAGGTGGGATAAAACCTGCAAATGACCTGATTTTGTCCCAGTTTTGTTTTGTTCCAGTAACCCAGCCACTTATGGGGGCCTGGGCCCATACACCCTTCTGTACCTGGCTGTACCCCCTGCCCATGGGGGATGCACCTGGGGAGGATGTAGGCTTAGAGATGGATCTGGATTTGCTGATCTCCAGCTCTCCAGCCTGCAGCACACACAAGCAGTTAATCCCAGGCCACGCAGAGCTGGCTGCTTACCTGGCTGGAGCTGTGCCTGCTGGAGGGAGGGACGCGGGCACGGTTCCACACCTTGCAGGGCAAGCATCATTGCAAAAATATTTGCTGGAAAAAGTGCAGCTCCACCCCGAGGAAAACCGGGTCCGGGAGCAGAGCCCGGGGCAGGTTTGCAGCCGGGCGAGCAGGGGAATGAATGCGAGCGGCCGCAGGGAGCCGAGCACTGCCCAGCACCTCCGGCCAGCCCCGCCGGGCTCGGCCGGGGACACCGGGCAGGGCAAGGCGTGGGGCTCCAGGGAACCTGTCCGTGGGGCAGCACGGCGGGTCAGGGAGCCCTCTGTGCCTCGGGTGGTGGCCGCTGCCCGCCGGAGGGTCCCCGGCCCCGCGCTGGCCCTGCTGCTGCTCCTGTGCCCTCCGCCCTCGCCAGCCTGCCCGGCCGCCTGCCGCTGCGCCCCGGCCGAGGTGGACTGCAGTGAGCGGGGCCTCCGCGAGGTGCCCTGGGGCCTCTCGCCCAACACCAGCAGCCTGCGGCTCGGCTACAACTTCCTCACCGTGCTGGGGCCGCGCTCGCTGCCCGCGCTGCCGGCGCTGCGGCTGCTGAGCCTGGCGCACAACCGCCTGGAGCTGATCCACGGCCGGGCGCTGCGGGGGCTCGGCCAGCTGCGGGAGCTGGACCTCAGCCACAACCGCCTCAGCGTGCTCACCCCCGAGACCTTCCAGCCCCTCGCCAGCCTGGCCACGCTCAACCTGGGCAGCAACAGGCTGGGGGAGCTGGAGCCGGGGGTGCCGGGCGCCTTGCCGCAGCTCCGGGCGCTTCTGCTGCAGGACAACCCCTGGGTGTGCAGCTGCGGCATCCTGCCCCTCTGGCGCTGGCTCAGCCTCAACAGGGAGAAAGTGCGAGGTGAGTGCCCGGAGGGCTGTGTCCCCGAGCCCCCCGGCCGCTCCAGGGCTGAGGTGGGCCCAGCAGCCCGGCTGCCAGCTGGCTGAGGGCTGGGGTGGTCAGTGCCCTGGGGGTGAGGTTCCCCAGAACCTGTCCTTAGGTCATGCCAGCTCCTGTGGCGTCTTGGGTGGATACACCTCAGCTGGTGCCCACATTTTCATTCTGGTCACCAGCAGGGGCTGCCTGGGAAGGAGAGCTGGGCAGTGCCCCAGTGCCAGGCACCCAGCGCTGTCCCCAGCAGTGGCACCAGTCCTGCCACATGGCACCTGAGGGGGCAGGTGGAGCCGGTGTGTCAGGGTGCACATCACTGCTGGCCCATGCAGGAT
>VYXC01012093.1:69042-93364 GCA_013397175.1 Platysteira castanea | reverse complement strand
TCCCATCCCATCCCATCCCACTCAGATGAGTCCTGAACCTCACCGTTCCCCTCCTTTGTATCCTGACGTGGGTGATCTTGGTGACCCTGGCCCATGTCCTCCTGCCCTGGTGGCATCTGCCACCTCCCCTGTCCTTGGTCCCTGCCCTGTGTGCCCTCCAGCTCTGCTTTTCTCTTCCAGAGAAGAGTTTGCTCCTGTGCAGAGCTCCGGAGCAGCTGAACAAGTATCCGATCATGGCCTTTGGGGAGGAGTCCTTCAGGCAATGCCAGGAGACCTCGCTGTCCCCCCAGCACTACATCGCCTTCTTCATCATTGGACCCTTCTCCTTCATCGCCAGCATCTTCTTCTGCACCTTCCTGGGCTCCCTTGTGGTGCTCTCCCACAGCCTGCGCCGGGAATCCCACTGCTGGAGGAGCCCCCGTGGCTGCAGGGTGCACTGAGCTCAGCCAGGCTCTGCCCTGCCCAGGCTGTGCTCCGNCAGCTCTCCAGCCTGCAGCACACACAAGCAGTTAATCCCAGGCCACGCAGAGCTGGCTGCTTACCTGGCTGGAGCTGTGCCTGCTGGAGGGAGGGACGCGGGCACGGTTCCACACCTTGCAGGGCAAGCATCATTGCAAAAATATTTGCTGGAAAAAGTGCAGCTCCACCCCGAGGAAAACCGGGTCCGGGAGCAGAGCCCGGGGCAGGTTTGCAGCCGGGCGAGCAGGGGAATGAATGCGAGCGGCCGCAGGGAGCCGAGCACTGCCCAGCACCTCCGGCCAGCCCCGCCGGGCTCGGCCGGGGACACCGGGCAGGGCAAGGCGTGGGGCTCCAGGGAACCTGTCCGTGGGGCAGCACGGCGGGTCAGGGAGCCCTCTGTGCCTCGGGTGGTGGCCGCTGCCCGCCGGAGGGTCCCCGGCCCCGCGCTGGCCCTGCTGCTGCTCCTGTGCCCTCCGCCCTCGCCAGCCTGCCCGGCCGCCTGCCGCTGCGCCCCGGCCGAGGTGGACTGCAGTGAGCGGGGCCTCCGCGAGGTGCCCTGGGGCCTCTCGCCCAACACCAGCAGCCTGCGGCTCGGCTACAACTTCCTCACCGTGCTGGGGCCGCGCTCGCTGCCCGCGCTGCCGGCGCTGCGGCTGCTGAGCCTGGCGCACAACCGCCTGGAGCTGATCCACGGCCGGGCGCTGCGGGGGCTCGGCCAGCTGCGGGAGCTGGACCTCAGCCACAACCGCCTCAGCGTGCTCACCCCCGAGACCTTCCAGCCCCTCGCCAGCCTGGCCACGCTCAACCTGGGCAGCAACAGGCTGGGGGAGCTGGAGCCGGGGGTGCCGGGCGCCTTGCCGCAGCTCCGGGCGCTTCTGCTGCAGGACAACCCCTGGGTGTGCAGCTGCGGCATCCTGCCCCTCTGGCGCTGGCTCAGCCTCAACAGGGAGAAAGTGCGAGGTGAGTGCCCGGAGGGCTGTGTCCCCGAGCCCCCCGGCCGCTCCAGGGCTGAGGTGGGCCCAGCAGCCCGGCTGCCAGCTGGCTGAGGGCTGGGGTGGTCAGTGCCCTGGGGGTGAGGTTCCCCAGAACCTGTCCTTAGGTCATGCCAGCTCCTGTGGCGTCTTGGGTGGATACACCTCAGCTGGTGCCCACATTTTCATTCTGGTCACCAGCAGGGGCTGCCTGGGAAGGAGAGCTGGGCAGTGCCCCAGTGCCAGGCACCCAGCGCTGTCCCCAGCAGTGGCACCAGTCCTGCCACACGGCACCTGAGGGGGCAGGTGGAGCCGGTGTGTCAGGGTGCACATCACTGCTGGCCCATGCAGGATGCAGAGCTGTCAGCCCCTTCCCCAAAGCCTTCATGAACCTGGTTCTGATCCTGCACTTCTTCCCCCGTGAGCCGCAGTGAAAGACAGCTCTGCCAGCAAGGCCTCTCCCACCACTGCTGCCCTCTCCTGCTTGCTTCCAGCTCGGACGTGTGACTGCACTTGTGCTGGCTGGGACCTTCTGTGGTGTCTCCAGGCTGGCTGCTCTCTGTTCCCCACATCTGGGAGCCAATCTCTCCCCCTTGCCTGCCCCACCTGCCATCCTGCCCCAAACCCATCTTCCTGTNGGAGGAGTCCTTCAGGCAATGCCAGGAGACCTCGCTGTCCCCCCAGCACTACATCGCCTTCTTCATCATTGGACCCTTCTCCTTCATCGCCAGCATCTTCTTCTGCACCTTCCTGGGCTCCCTTGTGGTGCTCTCCCACAGCCTGCGCCGGGAATCCCACTGCTGGAGGAGCCCCCGTGGCTGCAGGGTGCACTGAGCTCAGCCAGGCTCTGCCCTGCCCAGGCTGTGCTCCGTGCCCCTCTCCAGGTGCCCGCACCCACCTGTTCCAAACACATCCCTGTGGACCAGTGAGAGGGAGTTCTGTTCCTGGAATCGCCTTGGGTTTCCTCAGAGTGCCCCAGGATGGTGCCAAGCTGCCTCTGCCAGGGGGGAGCAGCCCCCAGATCAGCTTCCTGCAGGGCACAGACTGACCACAGGTGCTCTCGGTGTTTTGGGAGGCTCCCCAAGGCCACTCTCAGATCTGGATATCCCCTTCCTGGGGGCATCCAGGGGATCCTTCTCCCCTCGTCCTGCCCCCTGTGCTGCCCAGGCCCCTCAGGGTGCATTTAGGATGCCCCACATGTCTCACCGTGCCTTTAGGTGCAGCCTGGGAGTCCCTGTGTGCATCCCAGGACTCACCACATTCCTCTTGGTGCCTTTCAGGCCACCCCAGGAGTCACCATTTGCCTTTTGGTGCAGCCCAGGAGCCTCTCTGTGCCCAAAGGCTGGCCTCACTGGCCAGGCCCCACACTGGCCACAGGAGATGGGGGGCCCAGCAGTGGCAGGGGACCGTTTTCCCCAGGATGGAGGTGGGACAGGGCCAGCTGCCGTGGTGCTGGCGTTTGGACAGCCCCAGACTGTCCCCATCCCCTTGCTGCAAGGCCTGTGCCCCACCCTGGCTGTCCCCTGCGTGTCCCAAAATGGGGATGCCCTTTCCCTCCCAGTCTCCCCTACAGCCCCTGGCCTTTCTCCCCGCTGGTTTCTCCATCCCTTCCTGTCCCTCCACGGTTTGCAGACCCTGCAGCAGGGCTGGGTGAGGCTCTGATTCACCGCAGGGCTCCCTGCCAGCTTTGCCAGAAGTCAGAGACAGAAAGAGGCACACAGCTCTGGAATAAACCACTTCATGATCCAGTCTAGACTTTACTGAGCTCTTGCAAAAACTCGGTATTAATGTAACATTGACGTATAAAGTAGAATGGGTCCGATTTCTCAGCTGGAGCTAGATGAACTTGATGGAGCCACAGCAGTCGGTGGGACGATGCTCACAGACCTCAGCTGCCATGTGAAAACCCCTGGGGCGGGGAGCAGGCGGTTCGTGCCGCAGGTGGGTGCTCCGTGCCGGCAGGAGACGCGATGCGATGCTGCCCGTGCCCTGCGGTGCCGCCCGTCCCTGCCCCAGCGCCCCGTCCCCGCCCCGCTGTCAGAGCCCACGGGGAGGGTGCTCAGGGTGGGCTCCAGGGGAGGAAGGTGCGGGGTGGCATCGGCCTGGCTCTTTCGGTTCCCTTCTCCCGAACCGGGATCTGCTTTGCACGGCTCCAGGTTCGGGCAGACGCAGCGCCGCGGGCTGGGAGCTGCTGGCAAGCTTGGGCTGCGGGTGAGGGTGGCAGGGGAGCCGCCGGCGCTGGCCCTGGGGCCCCGGCGGGGCAGACGAGCTGGGCGGCCGCTGCAGCACCGCAGCCAGCCGTGACCAGCCAGCAGCATCTCTCCTTGCATTGCTGGTGCTGAGGCAGTGTGGAGCTGGGGTAGAGGTCAGTGCAACCATCCGGAGCCATTTCCCGTGGAGAATTCCTGGCCAGGAGAGCTGCTGTGTGAGTGCTACATGCTGGCCGTGGCCAGGTCCTGGGGATGTCTTCTGTGCAGGAGAGGTGGGAGCCGGGATCTTGGCTGGCGGCGCTCCGGGGCTGCGGAGCGCCGGGGTGGGCACAGGGGCGGGGGCTGCAGGGCGGGCGCTCTCCTGCTGCAGCCGGACCACGGACGGGAACGGAGTCACAGCCACGGGCCGACGGGAGGGAGGGGAATCGGCTCCATCCCCTGCAAGGAGCAGAGCACGCATCTTCCAGGCGGACGTGAGGGTCACTCGGCACAGCAGGGGCGGGTGCCCAACCTGCCGCACCAGCAGCTGGCTGCTCCAGCCGCTCGGGACCGCGGGCACGCCGCCGGAGCCCTCCAGGTGGTGGGGGACGTGGAGCGCACGTCTGAGGGGCTGTGTGTGCTCTGAAGGCTGCAGCCTGCGAGGTGAAGCACGTGTTTGTGGTCCGGCACCAGCTCTTCCCTGCTACCGTGGGAGAGCAGGCACCGTGTGCCTTCCGCAGTCCTTTCCCCTTGCACGGAGCCGGTCAGTGGCAATTCTGATTATCGTGGCACTGTTTGGAAGCAATAATCTCTGTACAGTGAAGTCCAAACCTTGTCCTGGTCCTGCCGTGCTTGCTGGGGCACGAGCATGGCAGCAGGCCTAGGGAGGGAGGGAGATATACAATGGAGTCACTGTGTATGGATGAAGGATGCTTTCCTCCCATCTCACCCGGAAGAACCCATCAGTGTCCCTTGAAAGGCAGTCCTGGCTGTGCCTTCCTACTGTGTTGGGCAAGGACTGATGGCCCTCGGGGAGAAGGTCACACCACAGTGCTGACTGAGGGGTCGGAGAGGTTGAGCTGGCCAGTGATGTCGGTGGGGTGATACTGCTGCAACACACAAATAGACAGACAAGGAGAAAGAAGTGTTAGGCAGTCCTGGCACTTGTCCCCGCTGCTGCTTCTACCCCATGTGTCCCTACAGGATCTCTCTTGGGGGTGATGCAACGCCCCGAAAGCTGCTGCTGGCTGAGGTCCCCTTCCCAGTGCCATCCACGCTTGTGCAGAGGTCGTTGCAGACGCTCTCCAAGCACCCTGGAGCTGGGCAGAGGGGACGCCAGGAGCGTGGCGCAGCTTCTGCGGAGCGTGGCTGCCACGTCACCCGCTGAGCCAGGCCCTCTCTGCTCTGGGAGGGCTACAAAACAAAGCCTGTGACTCATCAGCCCAGCCCACGCCCGAACCTGTGTTTGGAGGGTCTGGCTGGGTTTTGGCACCTCTCTGGTGCCAGATCAAGCTGTGCTTTGAGGCCAGGGCATTTCACCTCCTTGCTTGAATGACCCTGCCGTGGCTGTCCTTTCATGCAGGTGAGATGTGTGGTGTGGTTGACTCGTGATAAAGTGTGGCGTTGATTGCTAATGTGAAAATACGGCCGGTGTTGGGGATGTGGCCTGGGTTTGGGGTTCTGAGCTCCTTGCGGATGGGAGGGCTTAGCATGGACCATGTGAGAGCCCTCCCCTGCTGCAGGCCCACCAGCAAGTGGGGCGGAGAGCAGACATTCCCAGCAATGGGCACGAAAAAAGTCCTTCCTCCCCAGGCAGGAATTTACAGCTGGGCAGTTATTTCCTCGCTTCCTCCTTCCGTACTCCCTTCCTCTCCCAGCTCCACTCTCCTAACTCCAAACCCTGACCTGGAAGCCCTGTCCAGCCCTGCTGGTGCAGCGGGTGGCCCGGAGCATCCTGCGCTGCTCCCTGGGGTCCTAACCCGGTGCCAGGGCAGGAAAGGGTCTCCGTGGGTCTCACGGACGGCAGCACAGACCCTCTCCAGTGACATCTCCCCAGCCCTTGCACCGCCCTGCCCAGGAGATGTTTTGAGGGTCCCCAGGGGGGCTCCTCAGTGACGGATTTCACCCGCCCTGCTTTGGTCGCTGGTGGCCGTGGCCTCCGCTGGCAGCTCTGGCACTGTGGCTACCCTGCGTGCTGCACACCCTGCCTCCTGCCAGGGCAGGGCTGGGGTCCCCTGAGCCTTGCGTGGGGTCCTCGGGGCTGCCCTGCCCGGCCCAGCCTCGTGCTTCCCCAGGACCCCCGGGTGGGAGCTGCTGGGCAGGGCCGGGAGCCAGCGCGCTCCCGTCTCCCCGGTGCCGTGCTGGGGACGTGCTGACACCCGGGGAGCCTCTCACGGGGCCCTTCTGCCGCTCAGGGCACTGGCTAAGATTCCAATGGAGCCTCTGGGAATTCCTGGCCATGGCCTTGCTTTGCTAAGGGGCACCAGCTCAGCCATGCCCGCTGGGACAGAGAGCAGCAGAGGCCATCCTGGTGTCACTCTGCTGCCCTGGGGGGAGCTTTTTGTGGCTGTTCATCAGCCCGCCAAAAAACACCCCTCTCTCCCAAAATCAGGTGCAGCCACCCCCTCCTGGTGAAAAATTTGGGTTGCAGCTAAATGCAATGTTTCCATGGCAGAGCTGCCGGAGGTGTGCGCTCATGGGATGGGGCTTGGCTCCTGCGGGGAGGAGGTGACTGGGAAAGGGGAGAGGCTGGTGACTCACTGGTGGAGGAGAAGGAGGAACTGGAGACACAAAAATGGATGGGGAGAAGAAAGGTCCTTTGTTAAACGCCCTGCCTGATGCGAGCGGGGTGGGAGAAGCGGAGTGTGCCTGTGTGAGTGTGCCTTGGTGCACGTGTGCTGCTGTGGTGGTGTAGCAGGGCAGGCTGGGGCCTTCTGGCCTCTCTGCACAGCTCTGGGGGTGGGAAACTCTAAAACAACCAAGCGAAATGGGCAATCTGGCCAGAAAAATTAAAATACAAGAGCGTGGCTTTTGATTTGAAAGCATATCTCCTCCAATCACAGAGTTATCACAGGGTAACATTCTCATTTACTTTTTTTTTTTTTGTGTAAAGTTCATGCATGCAATTTTTAATAATAAAAATTAAAATTAAAATAAAAAAGGAAAAGAAAAAAAAAGCAAGAAAACGGTCATATCAAAACTATGTTAAAGTAGGACTAATGCTAGAAGCACATATCAGTAATTTAGGGTAAATTATGTTACAGGGATGGTGCAATAATCCCCAAACCAAACATTATAAAGCCAAGAAATTAATCAATATTAACTGGAGAAAAGACTCAAACATGTTAAGGTATGGAAGTGAAGTGAAGGCACCAAAAACTTTAAATGACAACCAGGAAGAAAATATAGACAAGAACTTAATGTCTTTAAAAATGACTTCAACCTAACTGGGCTCATATGGTAGTCCCTGGCTGGTGGAAGATTTTCTGGAAGAATTTCGGTTTGTTGTTGTGTTTTTTTTTTTTTCTCAATTAAAAATTAGGATTCCAGCTAAATGCGATCCTGTTGTAGAAAATATCACCTTCCCTTTAGGAGAAAAAAAAAAAAAAAAAAAAGAAAAAAAGTTGTCTTTGACCTACTTTTGGTTCTTTTGAGCCAAAAACTAGGCTCTTTCTCAGCCAAGAAGCGTTTGGCTTTGGGACAGCTGATCCTTCACTGAAAAGGTGACCTTTTCCAGGAAGCCCCTCGGTTCTGGCCCGGCTCTGGCACCATCCCCACGGGCGGTGCCCGGGGACCGTGTCAGCTGTGCCTGGGCTGGCAGTGTGGCTCTGCGGGGGCTAAGGGGCCGGGGCACCTCGACACGTGTCTGCAGGCAAAGTGCCGGCCCGGAGGTGTCTGTGTGGCTCATGCGGCTCACATGGCGTCTGTGGGGTTGCAGGATCGTGGGTGGCTGCGATGGATGGACACGTCAGCTCTGCCAGTGCTACTCGAGTTGCAGGAGCTGCCTATGGGGAACACATGCATCTCCTCCTGGGGCGGTGGGGATGATGTGCCGCGGAGAGGCTGTGCAGCTCGGGTGGTGGTGGGCGCTAGGACGTTCAGAGTGGGGTGGAAGCTTCCCAGGGCTGTCTTGGCTCCATGGTGCCAGCCTGTCTCTCTGGCACTCCTGAGGGACCATTCTGCAGGGCTGCAGAGCAGAATCCATTTTTAAAACTCCCGACAACGGAAAGGAAAGAAGCAAGGCCACCAAGTCTGCGTCTTTCGCTCGCTAGCCAGGAGAGCCCGTGGGGCTGGGGTCAGGCTGGCCTTCCAGCCCCATGGGCTCTCCAGCCTTGCCCGTCTAAGACCTGGTGTGGGCCCGCGGCTCTGCTGAGCGTCATCAAACAGAGCACCTCGCTGCTTGCTCGTCTTTACAAGGACCCCAGGCAACGTGCCCCAGCATGCTACGGACTCATGGGGCCTTCCAGCAGGAGGGCGTCGGGGTCTCTGAGCCAGGGCTGCTGCACGGGAGTGGAGGTCACCAAGCACAGGCTGTGACATGAGCTGGTGGCAGCAACCCCTCCTGCTGGCTGCTCACCCCGCAGAGCAACCAGCAGGTCTGCCCAACATCACCACAAAGCTCGCTCCACCACGGACCTCCTGCAAGAGCTGCTAGCCTCCAAGTTGGCCACGATGGCTTGGACGTTCACCCCATGTGCCTGTTCTGGACCCAGCTAGCCCGGTTCCCTGGGGAACGTGTCGTGGGGCCCTGGCAGGCAGAGCACTGTGATGGGCTTCTGAGCAGCGGGGGATAACTGGCCATGCAGCTGCCCCCAGAGTGGGGACCATCTTCTGGGATGAGAGGGGTCATCTCCCTCCACAACTTGCCCATGAACGATGTGCCAGGAAGAGCATGACCAGGACCTAAATGTGGGGAGCCCTGTGTTGTGCTGGACCCCAGCGGGTGTGGGAAGGGGAGACAACAGCTCCATTGCCCATCCATGGGACCTGTGGGGCAGGTGGGCCCTGGACCTGGTCAGCTCCGGGCATTGGGGTGCTCCTGGCATGGGGCAGAGAGGGCTGTGGGCTGGTTGGTGTAGGGTGGATGCCACACCATGGAGCAGGACCAGGAGCAGGACCAGGATGCTTCCCTGAAGAAGGAGCAATGTGGGAGGTACCAGGGGTGCCACACACCAGCTGCCCCGTTTTTCCTGGGTTCTGCCCCTCTCCTCTGCCCGCCAGTGGCACTGGTTCCCCCAGGTGCCCAGGGCTCCATCATGATTCTGCTCTCCCAGGACAGAACCCCTTGGTTTCCTACTCGTGGAGTAGTTAAAACACAACAGAACATGGGGGGTCTATTCAGGACACGCAGATATTTCTGCGAATTTTTCTCCCCTCTTTTTTCTGTGTGTTCCACTTGTCCCTCCTCCTCCTCCTCACTCTTGCACCACCCACCCGATCTCTGCCTCCTCTGCCCCGGTCATGGCTCAGGCCACAAAGACACAACCTGTGACCTCCCTGCGGAGGAGGGGACCCCAGACACGGGGCATTACTGGGACAAGCTGCCACCCAGGGAGCACGGAGGCAGCACAGGGGATGACAGGGATGCCCGTCTTCCCCGTGGGGCACAGAGGATGAGTGGGAAGAGTGTGGGTGTCCCCCCCAGTGACTTCCAGGCTTCGAGGTGACAGTGAGAGGAGCACTTTGTGTGAGATGGTGGCAGTCGAGCCCGGCCGAGGGCTCAGCTGTCCCCAGGGCCACGTTCCAGGGGTGCTCCGGGAGCTTCTTGGTATGGAGCCTGCGCTGGTGTCAAAGGCAGCCTCCTCCGTTCTCACACAGAGCCGTGGCCCCGAGACCCCTGCGGTACCACATGCTGTCCCCGAGGCGCCCGAGCTGCGGCTGGGGACGGGCCACCCCGCCACGGGGGCCACATCTCCCCCGCTGCCACCGTCCCCCCGTCCCCGCCGCGCCTCGGGCAGCCTGGCGGGGACCTGCTCTGAGCGGCCCCGGGCACAAACCCGCCGGTCGCCCCGGGGAGGGGATTTTGGCAAGCCCGTCGCGCCAGGAGGTCGGGCAGCAAAACGCAGCGGGCGCTGCCACACGAGACAACAGAGTAGCCACAGTGCAGAGTGTCATACAACAGACGGCGACATGCAGAGGGACACGGCTCAGTCCGACAGACCAACAGCCCAACCTGACGCTGAAGTGTCTGAAGCTCCAGCACGAGCAGACACATTTGCACATTTGGAAACAGCTGGCTTTAGAGGCAGCAATTTGGAAATTTTCTCTGGTTATGTGAGAGCAGCGGAAAACACAAGTTTGAACCAAGGCTGGGTCTTTAACAACCTCCTCTTTGGAGCCTTTTCATCTCTTTTCTAGAGCTGCGTTACTGCTGACGATAACCAGAGACAGCTGTCACTCCTGTGCGAGGACTATTCCGAATGCTAATTGTCACAAACAAAAATCACATGTAGAGAGTGTGACACGCATGGCTCTTGGTGAGGTGACACGGTGCCCAAATTAAATCGGGGTGATTGTTTTTAGGCATACAATGACAAACAGGTACAGGAACACTTAGGAACAGAAAAAAAAAAAAAAGAAAAAGAAAAAGAAAAAATGTCATCAGTTTCAAGAGGTCAGCACCGGTAAGGTGAGCGAAGCACAGAGAGGAACATCAGAAATCATCCAGGCAAAAAGAAAACAAAAAAACGAAACAAAAACTCGGTTGCATCTCCCAACTCATCACAGGACTCCAAGCCACCTCCTGCCTGCCCTCCAGGATCCCAGCATCCTTTCAGGTACACGGGATGACTGACTCACTGACTGACTGACTGACTGGTGACGAACATGAGCTATGCATGTACACTGGCAGCTTCGGGATGGGTGTGTGGCAGTCGATGGGATGGCAGAAGAGAGAAAGAGAGAGAAAGAGAGAGGGCAGAATTGTTCTTCTTCCTCTTACCGTATCCTTGGAGGACCTACGTCTCTTGAAGCTGGAGGCCAGGGTGGAGGTGATGGACCTAAAAGTGGCTTTCTTTTTAGGGTCAGGTTCTGCTCTACCACTTTTTCTATCCTAAAATGAATATGTATAAGTAATTAGATCTCTAGTGTGTTGTTGGAAACTCTAAATCTATTTGAATACTGCCCCGTGTCATGGCCTTCATTTAGGTGAGAAAGCTACTGGAGGTGTTCTGCCACTCCCAGTCCTCCAAGGGCCTCCGTGACCCAGGGCTCCGGCACAGCCACCACACTGCTACAGCTGCGGGGTCCGGCCTCGCCTGCGGAGCACTGGGAGCCCCTCTGGGAGGCAGCCCTGCTCTCCTGGTGTCTGCAGCCAGGCCGGCACAGCTGACCTCGCTTCCTGGGGATGCTCTGCCTGGCGCCCTGCCCCTCGCTTCCACCGCTAGCCTGGCTGGACCGAGACGTGAGATGCTGCACCTACCACTAAAAAAAAAAAAGTGCTCAGGGCCTTTTCTGAGGCTGAATCCTAGTGCCACAAGAGAGAGAGAGGACTGCATTGAAAGAGAAGTCATTGTATGAATATTCTGTAAAAAAAAAGTGTTCAAAAATTCAAATGATGCAGTTGTGCAAAGCCGAACGTGGTTGTTGGTGGTGGTTTGGTTTGTTTTCCAAAGTAAAACAGGCTAAAAAACGAAAAAAAGGAAACTGGAAGAAAAAGAAAAGTAAAAAAAAAAAAGAAAAAAATACAAAGGAAAAGAAAGGGAGGAAGCAAAGCGTTAGTGCCGTGATGTCGTCGGGTCGGGATGAACTCAAAGAGAAACAGAACTGAAAAATGTAGGCGTTGGAGTTAGCGAGTCGGACCTGGTTGGCGCAGGCTGGCAGCACCAGCCGCCATGGTGCGGGGGCCGCGGGCCGGGGGGCCCGGCCGCGCTCGGCGCCGGGCGCTGGCAACGAGTCCTCCCCAATTGCTTTGGTGCCAATGAGTGTGACCTTTCCGCCGGGGGACGCAGTGACCAGGTCTGGCTCTGCTACCGCACGGGGGTAACCAAAATGTATCCCGCTGGTGCGTAGAGCATGCTCGGGGATACATTTGCTCCTCCTTCTCAGTTCTCTCTTTTGCGGACATGCACAAACGGAAAGGAAAGCAAGATGAATGGAATGAAATGTCTTTTTCTTCCATGGCATCTCAGGAAATAGCCATGGCAAAACTGTGATCCCAAAAACCATTATTTTTGTTTGTTTGTTTTAACAAATAAATCTTTCCACTTGCCTACCTTCTAGCAATGTACCAGATACTAGTGCTCTGACGTTTCCTCCTGTGGAAAAGTCTTACAATGTCAAACGGCTCTTTACCATGAGGCTGTTTACCCCCACAGGGCAGCATGCTTTGCTCACAGTCCCACAGACTCTGCCCAAGGACCCAGTGCAGTATTTTCTAGAAGGTTGGCAAGTGAAAAATGGCAGTGCGACTAGTGTGCTCTGTCCCAGCAGCCTTAACCCCCTCGGTGCTGCTGCTTTTCGGAAGCAAAGGAAAAAAAAAAGGAAAAAAAGGAAAAAAAAAAATTTGAGAAATGGCTTTTCCGAGACTCTTTCCGGTGAACTGAACCCAGCGAGCTCTCAGGATACAGCAGCCCGGCCTCGTGCTCCCCTCGCTGCTCCACCCGGGCAGCCCCCCCGCAGCCCCAGCCAGCGCTGCTCCCCGGGGCCCCGGCCGGGCTCCTCGCGGGGTCCCCGAGCCTCCTTCTCTCTCTTTCCTGGGCTGGCTCTGCTCCGAGCGGCAGTGTCCTTTAGTCACCTAAAGGAGCTCTTGCTCTTGGAACGCCGCTGTGCTTCCCCAAGGGAAAAACCAGCCCGGGCAACTCAGACAGAGCCTCCAGCTGCCCTACACTGGGGTCAGGGGCACTGTGGGGCTCAGCCCCAAAAGCAGCAGGGTAAGGGACGTGTGAGGCTGGTGGCCCACGGATGTGCCCATGGCTCGGCATCACTGCCAGGCACTGCCTCTGACCCTCCTGGGCTTCCCTGCCCGAGTGGCACAGAGATGTTCCAGGAACGGGAGGAGCCTGGGAGAGCAACAGCCCCATGGAAGGAGCCCGAGGGAGCCTTGGCACTGACAGGGACCGGCACTGCTGGCTCCTGTGGGGGGGATGTCCTTGTCTCCAAAGGACAAGAGCACGCACCACCTCTTTTTGAGTCGGTCCTGGGTATGGCGAGGGCTACCGCGCTGTTGGGGAGCAGGCAGGAAGGGGAGGTGATGGAAACTATCCCTGGAGCATTCCTCCAGCTGAGCACCGGGCAGGGATGGTCAGTGGCAGCGGGCTGACCCTCCCATCTGCTGGTGAGCGCGGCTGGAGCCGGGCAGCAGGGCAGAACCTGCACAGGAGCCGTGCTGGCACTGCTGCTCGGCCAGGCCAAGGTGTGGCTCCGGCTCGTGGTCCCCAGCAGAGCAAAGTCCCCATCCCGAGCTCCCCCGGGGGCGTTTGGGCCAGGCCTCTGCCCCGTTGGAGCTGTGCTGGGACAGCCAGCGTCGGCCAGGGGCAGCTCCCGGGGACAAGGCAGGGACAGTCCCCTGCAGCTTAACCCAGTGACGCCCAGCCAGAGCTGCTGGGGGTGGGGTGGGGGACAGAGGGCCCCATGCTAATCCACAGCTCTGCATTCACTGCTTTGGTGAAGGAATGGACAACGCACCTGGTGGAGATTTGCTCTAAAAACGGTTTGTCCTACCTGCAGGTTTTTCCTCCACACATTAACGGCCGCAAACGCCAGCTGCATCTGCTTCCTCCGCGCGTCCTTATGCCTTTTGTAAGCTATCTCTATGAATATTAAAAATATCCCGGCAACAATACCTCCAGCCACCAGCATAAACACACCTGAAATAAGCAGGAAAGTTACAGGGGGCAGTGGAAATTGCAACATGACCCCTCATTTCTTCTGCACCATGCTCAGCAAAGGGAGCATCTGCCAACCCCGGGTCCCCCCGCCATCCCCTCCAGGGGAGCACAGCCTGGGCACCTGAGGGGTGTTGGTGCAGCTCTGGGGGAGCACAGGGCACTGAGCTGCAGCAGTGCTGGGGACAGGCATGGCAAGCCCCAGGGCAGACCCCATCCCCAGGACCGTGGGGCCGTTTGCACCAGAGCCCAGCCCTGGTGCTCCAGTTTGGCTCTCCAGGAAGCACAGCCATGCACAGAGCTCTGTGCTGTCCTCGGATGCCTGCAGCCCTCGGGGCTGACGTTTTTGGAGTGGTGTCTGAGGAGATGGAGCAAAATGCCCCCTTTCTCCATGTCTGTCACCTGGCCAGCAGCGCTGGTGAGGATGGGGTCCCACCCAACACCCCTCATCCCTTATCACTGCACGGTCTGGGGCTGGCAGCACCACCTCAGTGCAGAGGGAGAGCCTGTCAGGGGCTCTCACAGTCTGTGCAAGGTGAAAACCCCTCTGTATCGATTATCCCCATCCTGCCCCTGCCCAGGGCTCCTCAGGACTGGGGGCAGCCCCTTGCCTCCAGCCCCTCCTGCAGCAGGGCTCACCTCGGGAACAGCCCGGGGTGCTGCTCCCCTGTCTGCAGTGGGGACAGCTCTGACTGCTCTGTGACAGCTCTGACTGCTCCGGGACAGCTCTGACTGCTCCGGGACGGCTCTGACTGCTCTAGGACAGCTCTGACTGCCCTGGGACAGCTCTGACTGCTCCGGGACAGCTCTGACTGCTCCATGACAGCTCTGACTGCCCTGGGACAGCTCTGACTGCTCCGGGACAGCTCTGACTGCAGTGGGGACAGCTCTGACTGCCCTGGGACAGCTCTGACTGCTCTGGGACAGCTCTGACTGCCCTGGGACAGCTCTGACTGCTCCGGGACAGCTCTGATTGCTCTGGGACAGCTCTGACTGCTCTGTGACAGCCCTGACTGCTCCGTGACACCCACAGCTCGGCCCGGGCAGAGGGAGGGGAGCAGTGCTCATGCCAGGGCAGCCCCACGGGGAGAAGGGCACCCAGGGATGGTGGAGGAAGCTTTGTTTGGAACAAGGTGGGAATGGAGCCCACCTCAGCAGCCTCCCAGCACTAGGAAAGCACAAACCCAGAAGCAGCAGAGATTTGGCCCGAGAGGAGAGCCCCGGAGAGGAGAAAGTCTTGAGCAAAAGCGGGCTACCCAGCGAAGGGGGAGAAAGAGGTTTGCAGAACAAACCTGCCATATTTTCAAAGGTGAGTGTTGCTGGGGCATTGCTACGGGAATCACACTCTTGATACCTCACCCAAGTCTTGTCCAAATCCTCCATGAAGCCGTTCTCGTGGGACCTGGAAGCACAAGGACACAGCACGGGGTAGTCACTGGGGCCCAGCCACAGGCAGCTGGGGCACACACTCCGTGTGCCTTCGTGCCCTCTGTCCTTCTGCAGCTACAAACGCAGGAGCCAGGGGTGTGCTGGCTGTGTGTGTGCACACCTGGGTGTGGGTGGCCTTTGCAGAGCGTGTGTGGGCGGGCTGCAGGGGCTGCCAGGGCTCTGCACACACAGAACCACGCAGTGCTGTGAGCAGGCACCCGCAGCCCCCAGGGCCAGCGCCCCACGGCAGCTCTGGGCAGTGCCTGCTGCCCAAGGAGCCCCGTGCAAGCCCTGAGGAGGGTGTGCTCCCCAGGAGGGGTGGAGCTGGCAGTGCTCAGAGAGCTCTTGGAGAAGGCTGCAGGGATGAATCACATCTCCCAGTTCTCTCCTGCATGGTTCCTCTGCCTGCCAGGGCCGCTTGGAGCTCAGGCAATGCTGGACTCCAGTTCTTTCTGGTGGCCCCCAGCACCCTCTAGGTCAGGGCACTGCTGCTGGCAGCTCCCTGTGGTGCACAGTGAGGGCTGGGACACCCCAGCAGCCTGGTGGCACAGCTTGGTGGCACAGCTTGGTGGCACAGCTTGGGGGGACACAAGCTGTGCCCTCACAGTGCCCGTTTCTGCCTGACCACCTCGTGGGGATGGGGTGGGCACAGAGCACACATCCCACCCCGGGATCCATGCACTTCCCTCCCTCTTGTTCCTGGTACATCCTCACCACCCTCCTGGGCCACCTGTAGCCCTGGGTTTCCCCATCCTCTCCCAGGAGGACACTGAGGGCTCCTGGGGCCTCTTCAGGCTTGTCCTAAATCCCATCTGTCCTGATGCCACCCATTCCTACATTAAGACCATCCCACAGACGGGGTCCCTGGCTCCCTACACCACCCTGGGTCCTGCCCCTCTTCCACATCCTGCCCATTCTCTCTCAGGCCTTTCACCTCCGCATCTTGGACAGGACCCTGGTGGTTCCTGACCGTGTCTCTCCTAAAATGTCTCCCTCCCTTCACTTGCTGCTTCCCAGCTGCCTGTTCCTCCGTCGTGACATTTCTCTGTCTGCAGCAAGTGTGGCATTTCCAAAGTACTGCAAGGAAATCCCTTTTCACCCATAATAATCAGACTGGCTTGTGACACCCTGCACTTCAGATCAGTGCTGCTGCAAAAGCCTTGGACCCAGAGGGGAGACCCTGAGTAACAGGAACAGCCAGAGTTGAAAGAAACCCCCCTGGATGACCAAGCCAGGGCAGGGCAATGCTGTCGGACAGGCTGAGCCCGAGGAAGGAGTGGGGACATGGCAGCACCCACACCCTGCTGGCAGAGACCTGTGCTGGACAGCCCCCGCTGCTCCCTGCCAGCTCTGCCTACACTCCCAGCTGACCACGACCCTGCTCCCTGCTCTGCTCTGCCCTCCTGCCAGCTCCCTGCTGCTTCCCCAGCCCTGCGAGCCAGAGCTGAGGCCGTGGGTGCCCACCCCAGTCCCTCAGTGTCCCCTTTGCCAGGACGGAATGGATTCCCAGCGCCCCTGTCCCTGCGGAGCTCTGGAGGGTGGCTGGCAGTGCCTGGCGCCAGGCCACTCGCGTGCCAACACATGCAGCACTGGGGCAAGCCCCACGCCAAGAGCCGTGTACGGACTTGAGGATGGCCAGGGAGACGTTCTGCTTCCAGGGGCTGTCCTTGCGCATCCCGATCCCGAAGCCGGAGCGGAAGAAGAGCTCCCCCGTCGTCACCAAGTCACACTTCTGGGAGGCCTCGAACTCCAGCACCGCCGAGTCCCAGATGAAGGCGTGGAGCTTGCTGGACACAGAGAGAGCACGGGCAGGTCAGGCTGGGCAGCCCAGGTGGGCTGCAGCCACCGTGGGAGCAGCGAGGGTGCTCCCAGCCCTGATTTAAGCACTGAAGCCACCCAGCCTTGCTTTGAAAGAAGAAAAGAGGCCAGAAAGGGAGGCCATGGCCAGGGCCAGGGCTCCCACTGTGCCATTCCCCACCAGACCTTGTGCTGCCTGCTCAGAGACCTGGGCAGATCCCGATCAGCCCCAGCTGGGAGGTCCCACCAAGCCACGCTTTGAGCGCAGCTCCCTCCAGCTTTGCCCTGCTTGCCCCACCCAGCTGCAGCTGCCCGCAGCCCTTCCCAGCGTGGCCAGGCCAGGTGCCGGCCCCACTCACTTGTCCCGCACTGCCTGGATGGCTTCGGCAGCGCTCTCGTAGTTGTGCTTCTCCATGTGCCTGTACATGGTGCTCAGCTCCACCTGCCGTCGGAAGTAGATGTCCACGGAGCTCTGCTTCACCGTGGCGTAGATGAACTTGTCCGAGGGGTTGCGCAGCTGAAAGGCAAGGGCAGGGCTCCTGTTCTTCCTGCCCTTCATCAGCAAAACTGACTCACCCCAAAGCCGTGTTTCCTAATTTCCCATCTCCTTCGGGGACCTGTTCCCTGGAGAAGAGCTTGATCTCCTCAGAGGATGCCACGGGGCAGTGAACGCTCTGGGGACCGTGGTGCTGGGGCAGGGGACGCTTTGGGACAGGGACAGGGTGGCACTGAGGGTGCAGGAGGCCTGTGGATGCCACGGGGCTGGCAGTGCCGTGGGCAGGGCACACAGCAGGGCGTGGGACTCTGCGGGTCAGTGCTGCTGCGGGGCACATTCCTGCGTGCCTGGGCTGATGAGCTGCGGCTGTGTCCTTGCCAGAGCAGGAAATTGATCTGAGGCATGCGGAGAGTATTGACTGCACCGCAGGGACGATTTCATTAGTTATAACTCATCCATAATGAATCGTTTCCTCGCTGGCTGGAGGAGGCTCTCCAGGAACTGGCAGGCAGTTTCACTGCAGACGGGCTGTTTCTGGGCAGGTTGTTTCCCTGCTGGCCCCTTCCCACCCAGGACAGGGGCTCAGACTCACCAGCCCCAGCCCAGGCAGAGCTACCTGGGTCAGGCCCCCCGGCACAGATCACAGCCCTGGGAAATCAGGGCTCTGGGAACCACAGAGCCCCGGGGAAGGGGAAAGCAAGCGAGGGGTCATTACCCGGGGGTCGTTAATGCCCGTGATCCTCTCCTCAGGCCGGTCTAACACCAGGAAGGCTGCCAGGTTGGCAGTGTAGGAAGCCACGATGATCATAGCAAAGCCAGCCCACACCATGCCGAGGATGCGGGCAGAGAAACTCCGGGGAGCACCTGCAGGGGGAGAGGAGCGATCAGAGCGGCACGGCCAGGGCTTGGCTTGGCTGCCAGAGCCGTGCCCGCGCACACGAGCCCGCAGTGTGCGCCATCCCTCTGCTCTGCCAGCAGGAGCTTCTGCCCTGCCCCAGCCAGGAGAACCCCAGCTCCTCCCCGGGCCCGCTGTGTCCCACCCGGACAGGGTGGGTGACCCTGGGCGGGGGACCCAGCCCAAGCCTCCCTGCCGTGTGTCCCGTCTGCGGTGCTGGGGGTGGCGGGACACAAATGTGACAACTGCCACAAACACAGCGTCACCAAACCTCCCGCAGCCTGCTCCGGGGAGGGCTCGGGGAAAGAGCTCCCACAGGGACCTTGTGAGAGGGGGAGGCTGTGGAGGAGGGCAGGGGCTTCCCCCCAGCCTGCCCAGCCCAGAGCCAGGGCTGCAGGGCGGAGCAGCCCCGCTGTGACTGGGACTCACCTTCTCCGATGCCGGAGTTCAGCAGGACTCCCCAGGAGAACCACATGGCTGAGGAGAGAGTCAGGGCGTCTTCCTCCTCCTCCTCACTGTTAACTTTGAACCGGCCAAATGGGCTGGAAAACAAGACCAAGAACCCTTCTCATTCCCCTCACCCTGGTTCCCAGGGCTCCCCACTGTGCCCTACGTGTCCTGCTGCAGCCCTGTGTCCCTCGTTCCTACAGACCATGCCTGTGTCCCAAGCAGCTCTTCCCTGCTCTGTCCCACTGCCCGGCACATCCCCTGTGCTGATCTGCAGCCCTGTCTGGCTCACCGCTGGTCCCAGTCCCACCACACTCTCCCCAGACCAGAAAGATCGTCTGACCCTGGCCAGCTCAAGCCTCTGCCACTGCAGCACAGAGGGCTCCCTGCAGATCAGCCACCACAGCCTCAGGGCACAGGGCTGAGGCAGGGAGAGGATCTCTTGCCCTCAGAGGAGCTGCCACAGGGC
The DNA here is from genome assembly GCA_013397175.1 of Platysteira castanea. Taxonomy (NCBI): domain Eukaryota; kingdom Metazoa; phylum Chordata; class Aves; order Passeriformes; genus Platysteira; species Platysteira castanea. The sequence continues at coordinate 74,389 of VYXC01012093.1, read as the reverse complement.
CAAGGGAGGCTGAGAGGAAATTCTCCCAGAGCCCAGAGGCTGACAGTCCCCTTGGCGCCTGCTCTGTCCAGCACCTGGCCTGACAGGTGTGTTCCCACATCCCCAGGGGCTGGCTACCCCACACATCCATGTCCCTTGGGCAGCCAGAGGGGCCAGGAGCCTCATCCCAGGGCTGGTGGGGCAGAGAAGGTGGGTTAAGTCCCTGTGAGACCCCCAAAGGGCTGCAGGGCTGTGCCTGAGCAAGGGATCCAGGGGACAGTTCCCAGGAGCACCTCCCTGTCCCCTCCAGACCTGGGTGGCCCTGAGTGCACTCACCTGAATCGGTCCAAGAGGTACAGCATCACTGCCACCACGTGCACAGACAGCCCCACCAGCAGCCAGAGCGTGCTCTGGAAGGGCTGCATGAACGAGTCCAGGGTGCTGCGGGGGATTTCCTGCACACAGGAGAGAGGGGGACAGCGCTGGCACCCAGCACGCCTGCACCCTGCCCGCCTGGAGGGACCCACGGGGCCTGCCCTGCCCCCAGCTCCTGCTGCACAGGAAGGGTCAGGGTGGTGCAGATGAGACCCAGCATTAAAACCAGCAGCCTGGAGCCTGGGATTGGCAGGGGCTGCACTGGGGGAACTGGGCACGGTGCAATCTGGGGAACAGGGGCACAACACATCCCACCCAGACCATACCTTCTTCACCAGGATGGTGAGGCCCTGGTACTTGAAGGGCTTGGAGAACTCAATGTACTGAGCCCGCTCGTTGTTGATGGTGAGGGGAGCCACAATCATGTCTGCCTGGCCGCTCAGCAGCTCCCCCATCATCCCGTTCCACTCCTTCTTGTTGCTGTTGTTCACCTGCCGGGAAGCCCAGGCAGGGTCAGAGCCCTGCCCTGACACACATCCCCCACCAGGCACGTCAGGAATCCCGTCTGCCCTTCCACCCCACCCTGCTCTGCAGAAGGGCCTGGGGGCGTTTCAACACACGATACGGGCAAAGAAAGATCACAGGCTGCCCAAACTCACCCGCTCTTGGGTACCAAATTTACCATCAGCCACCAGGTGGACCTCGTAGGTGAAGTTCATCACCCCTGCCAGGCGGATGAGCAGGTCGATGCAGAAGCCGTAGCAGCACAGTGCCACGGTGGGACGGCCTGGGGAGGGACAGCGGGGGTGAGTGGGGGCAGCCCTTGGCCAGGGACCTCACACGGGATCCACGCCTGTCCCCAGCGAGAGCAGCCACCCCGTGGCTCTGCTCCGTGTGGGATGTAACCCCGTGATCCCTTAGGGCCATCTGCCTGACCCCCCTCTCAGTGCCTCCATCCCCTGTGGGTGTGGCAGGCTGGGGACAAAGGGGTCCCCTTCCTTTGCCGTGTCCCAGTGAGGTGGGCTGAGAGCAGGTGCCACCCACCCGCTGCAGGGCACGGAGGGGGCTCGGTGCACGTGCTGGAGGAGTCCTGACACGAACCCAGCAGGCTGAACACAGCCCAGGACACAGCTCTGGGGGCATGCTGTGCACAGGAAGGTGTGATGAGCCAAGGGGATGCCCTTCAGGTGGATTTGGGCAAGCCTGGCATTGCTGAGCAGCGCCCACCCGCAGCAGGTGCTCGCTCCTGCTCCTGACACAGGTTTCTGGAACAGTTTGGAACTGGTGCTGTGTCAGTGCAGTGCTAACGTGCCTCGGGGTCCTTGCTGCTGCTGCAGATCAAGGCAGAGAGAACTGGAACATGTCAGCAGACAGAAACCTGGGATGCAATCCCTCAAAGCAGCCCTGGAGCCATCCAGAAGAGAGACAGTGGGAAAGAATGTGTTGGGCTCAAACGGCTGGATCCCAGTGCCCAGCTCCTGCACAGCACTGCTCTCAGGCTGAGCTCATGGGGGGTGTCTGGGGGCCGGCTGTGCTGTCACCTCTCTGTGCCTCATCCTCTGCACCTCCCGTGTGACTGAGCACCCTCCCCGGGACCCCCTTCTGCTGGCTGGGCTGGGGGAGTCCCCACCAGACTGAGTTACCTGGGATGGTCTCATTGGGCCCCGTGCAGAAGACCTTTTTGACAGGATCTCCATTGATGGTGAATTCCTCCCTGCACGTCCCATCTGCCTGAGTGGGCTTCACATACACGAAGGGCTCTTGGTGGATGGTCACAATCTGGGAGGTGAAGCACAAACACCCTCTTGTCTCTGTTTCCCTCCAGAGCTACACTGCCGTGGTGGGAGCTGGCCTGCCCTCCCCAGAAATGGTGAGCACCTTGTCCCTCCCCTCTTTCCATGCTGTTTACTCCCAAATCCACTTCCCAGCTGTCTCTTTCCAAACCCAAGGATGCCTGCCACCCTATCTAGATTGACTCCAGCTGAAAGTTGTGCTCTGAACACCCTCCAGTACCATCTCTATTTCTCTCCTGGCCTTGCAAATGCTGCTGCCAGCTGCAGAGCAGCCGTGGAGGTGGGAGGCAGATAAAGTCACTGCCTGGCATGCAGAGAGCTGAGCAGCCCTGCCCCCAATGCCATTTGCTCTTACCTTCAGCTTGGTTGACATCTGATAGCCTTGAGGTTTCTCGGTCTCCCCGCCTGGCCAGATGATCTTCCTGTCGTTAGTCAGGACCTGCGATGGACCCCGGAGGAAGCAGATGGGCGTGAGGCCAAGGTGGACACCCCGGTGCCCAACCCCTCCTGCCCAGCCCAGGCCTGGACGTACATTGCTGCCGTTGTAAATCCCGACCTGGACCAGCTTCCGGTTCTGCAGGTTCATGATGCTGTAGTTGGCAAATTTCCTGTCCCCGTCCTCGTTGAACTCCACCCGGCCCGTGACACCCTCTGAGTACTTGGAGGACATCAACACCCTACGGAGAGAAACACAGCAGGGACAACCTAGGAAACCTGTTGTGGCCGCTGAGACACCTCCCAAGGCGTCAGAAAGGCAAACGCCCCCTCTCAGTTACCTGCCATAAGCTCACTACCCTGGAAAGTCCAGCCAAGGCTGCCTATGGTCTGTTCACAGCCCTGTGGTCATCCCCTCCTGGTGGATGGAATCAGTTTCCCAAATGGTCACTGCCATACCTGCTGTCATTGCCCCTTGTTTTCCACCAGATCAGTCCCGTTCCCTTCTGGAATGATCTGTCCCACAGCACCCAAGGTGACACTTTCCTCTGGGTGTCCCTTGCGAGATGTGTCTGTGCTACAGCTTCTAGTGCTGTGCCTGGCACCTGCCCTTCCCAGCCTGGGTAGTGCCCCAGGCACACACAAACACCACCCAGGGGAGAACCAACCCCCAGACTCTGGAAATATGACAGGGGAGACACACGAGGATTGCCTGAGCCAGTTGTGAAGAGCAGCTTTGACTCGCTCATGCCAAAGACTCACTGCAGGGGATGCCAGAAATGCCTCTAAAACAATCTCCAGGCTTTGCAGGCCTCATGCTCAGCAGAACCCAGGTCTGCAGGGAGTGGCTGCTGTACCAAGGCCCAGCCCCTGTGGCCCCAGCACCCACAGGGATGCAGGAATTGGCGTCTGGAAGCACATGCAGGACCTGCTGACCCCCTGCCCCAGCAGCAGGACCCCACAGGCACATGCTCCCATCTGTGACACCCCATTCTCCACATCCACAGCACCAGGGTTTGCCACAGCTGACAGCAACCTGTCCCATGCATGGACAGCTCTTGCCACCGAGCCCTGCTGGCAGCGCTGGACCCATGCCACAGCCCTTGGAACGTTCAGCAGGAAATGCGTTTGCAGCACCAAAATAAAATGGGACGGAAGTGTCCTCCTTCCTTGATTTGGCAGAAACCCCCCTCTTTCCCAGTTCCACCCATGGAATCAATTGGAGGAGACCACGGTCCCCAATCTTTTCTTCCGAGAGTCGTTCCCTGCCCACACATCCCAGCTGTCTAAGCATTGCCCAGGGCAGCATGGGTTGACATGGACTGAATTGGTGCCAGGCACCAGGATGATGCCTAAACAGCCTGGAAAAACCAGGTGCCATTGCCTGAGCCCGTGTCTGGGAGAGTTTCCTAGTAGAGATGTTGCCCTCACATCCAAATCATGCAGGAGAGCCCAGGCAGCCCTGTGCCACATGCCCCAAAGCTTTAGTGACAGACACCCTGAACAAAGCCACCACGTCCTCCTGCACCTTTTCCACATGCTCCCACCTTTTCCAGCTCTCCCCCAGCAGCTCCTCTGCTCCCTCCAGCAGGACCCTTTCCCCAATACCTCTTAAAGAGGGGTCCTGTCTTCCAGATGTTGGTGTTGCCCACGCAGCCCCGCGGTGGGTCTGTGATATTCTCCTTCTCAAACAAGTCGTGCACGGCCTGGGCCACCACGGCGACGGCGTCACTGATGTGGGCTGACTCGTTCTTGCCGTTGATGAGCTGCAGACCGATCACTCCTGCCGCGGGCAGAGGGGGAGGCGGGTCAGCATTCCCGGGGTCACCGCCTGCTCCGGCCTGACTGCCGCGCCCAGCGCTTGGGGACAGCGAGCACACGGCTGCGGGCTGAGGATGCCTTGGATGCAGAGGGGTGTTGCCTGAGCTTCAGGCAGGAGCAGGCAGGGGCAGCGGGGCTGGGCTGGCACTGTCCTGCTGGGTACAGCAGCGTACCACGGACACCCCGAGCTCCATCCCGGTGGCCCAAGCCTCCCCCCAGGTGACGGGCAGCTTGCACAGCCCCGGTGACGCGGATTTGGGGCGCGGCAGCGTGGCCAAGGCTGAGTCCCCACGCTGGCAAAGGGAGCGGAGAGCAGAGTGTGGGACCCTCCGCCCGGCACCACCGCGTTCCCCCAGCCCCGGGGGTCCCGGGGAGGGCAGGGGCCGCTCACCCCGGCTCCATCAGCTCTTGCGAGCCCGGCTGCAGCGGGAGGGAGCTGGGGAGGTGCCTACCATCGGGGGCGTAGCGCAGGGCATTGCCCGAGATCTCCCGCTCCCCCACCAGCCACACGTAGCCGGAGCCCGTCATGTTGAGCATGGCAGCGGATCTGTACACCGTGGCCGCGTCATCCTCGCTGCAACGACACGAACGGAACGCCCATGTGGCTGCGGCTGCCCCGTGGCCCCGCTCTCACACCCGGGGGTGTGGCAGCGCCGGGGAAGACCCAACCCCAGGTGTCTCTGACTGCTGGTTCTCCTGGGCAATGGCTAAATCCTCGGTGCAGCGCGATCCTGGATTCCTCTCGGCTTCACCTGATCCCACAGCTCCCAGCGCTGCCGAGCACCCGCACATCTGCACATTGTGCTGTAGGCACAGGGCCACGAGGCTCCACCTGGGCCAGGGCACACCCTCAGTGACCACGGCTGCTCCTGCGGGCCGGCCGGGCACGTCAGCCACACCATCAGTGACCACGGCTGCTCCTGCGGGCCGGCCGGACACGTCAG
>VYXC01012093.1:0-44713 GCA_013397175.1 Platysteira castanea | reverse complement strand
CACTGTCCCCGCTGTCCCCGCTGTCCCCGCTGTCCCTCCCGTCCCTGCCGGCTCTGGCAGCTGCCTGGTGCCATCTCGTGGTTCAGTCCCTCCTCCGGAGCATCCCTGTTTCACTCCCGCCTCCGATCTGCCTCATGCAGAACCCCTCAAGCCTTAAAAGGAGAAAAAAAAAATCCCCCTGAGAACCTGTCCCGTTGTGTTAATGCCCCCCTCTCAATTCTGGCAGCCCCACGCCCCCTGCACTCTGCAGGCAGGGTGAAAAAAGCAGATTTTGAACTCTGAGCCACCCCCTGCACCCCTCAGGGGTGGATCCCGAGGGGCTGCGGGGTCTCGGGGAGGATTCTGTGCTCTGCAGGGACAGCTGACACCACATCGCTGCTGAAATGTCTCATTCACAGAACAGCTTCCCAGTGGGGATTCTATTCTCCTTTTAAGGCTGAAAGGGAACTTTTGGTTGGGATTCAGGAAAGCTCCTCACACTCCCCCACTGTTTGGAGAGGGTTTGCATTGACTGTGTAGGAAGAACATCCCAAAGTTCACATGGAGCAATTACTTGATCGGGCTGCACTAATTAACTGAAATCATCAACTCGTTTACCGTGAGTTTTGCCTTGGCTTGTGTTTCTCAGCTGTTGTCCTGAGAAGTTCAGCTTCAGTGGGTTTGGATCGATGGGACAGCAGTGAAATATTCACTGGCTGGCAGCACAAGTCAGACTTTGTACTGAACAAATGATTTCCCCCAAAGTGAAAGAAACATTCCATCTCTATGGGTAAGAAAAACAATTTATAGATCTCACCAAACAGCAATTTCTTTTTCTCTCTCTGTGTTATTTTCAGAAAAAATATTATTACTGTATTTTTTCCCCACACTCAGTCAGGAGCTGCATTCAAACGAAAATTTGGTTCCGAGTACTGAGCAATGCTGTGTTTCACCAGAAAGTGAGAGAGAATATTCTGGACATACACAAGCACTTGCCAAGATATGTGATTTCATCTGAAGTGGCTGAATTCACAGTCCTTGTTATCCAGAGGCATTAAAAGAACAGAACTGCAGCCGCCTGCTCTGCTCCCATCCACCCGAAGGGGCCGGGGGATTTGGAAGCCCTCTGTGCTCACCAAGGACACTCTGTTGGAGAGGGATTTTGGGGAGCTGGGATGAGCAGCACCTCCAGCTCGGGGCTTGCAGGGACCCAGAGCCAGGCAGAGCCCCAGAGCCCAGCGTGGGGCTGGGGGAGCTGGGGAAGGGGCTCAGCCTGGAGAAAAGGAGGCTCAGGGGGCCCTGGTGGCTCTGCACAAGTCCCTGACAGGAGGGGGCTCAGGGGGGGTCGGGCTCTGCTCCCAGGGAACAGGGACAGGAGCAGAGGGAACGGCCTCAGGCTGGGCCAGGGGAGGGGCAGGGTGGGCATCAGCAGGAATTTCTTAAATGTAAGGGTGGTCAGGGCTGGCACAGCTGCCCAGAGCAGGGGCAGAGTCCCCATACAGCCCTGTGGCTGTGGCACTTTGGGACGTGGGTCAGCAGTGCCCGGGTGGTGCTGCTTGGACTCGATGGCATTAAAGGTCTGCTCCTGCCTGAACGATTCCAACATTCCCTGTCTGTGTGGGGGCACTGGAAACCCTCTTTAAGATTCAGTGAGATTCATCCCACCCGAAGCCCCAGGTTCTGTCACTCAGGAGTGGCAGTGATGGGCTCCTCCTGCCCCCTCTGATGTTCATTGACTGAAGGGGAAATTTCACTTCTCCCCCCATTCCACCTCCCACACGTCAGTGCGAGGCTGAGTGAGAACGAATCGCTCTCCTTGGTGCTCGTTTCCTCATTAGGGGAAAAAAGTAATGAAGGCAAGAGCCTCCCAATCCTGTAGGAGCTGCATTTTCTGACACTGGGTAAATATAAATGCCAAAATTAATTTCTCTGGAAAGAATGAGCAACACGTGATCCTACAATGTTATAACAGAGAATGACTTGAACTTGAGAGGCAGTGAGGGCTCTTACTCATCTGGAAATAAAAGCAGCTCCTTTTAGCTCATTGAACCTGGAGGAGGATCCACTGGTGGATCCATTCAGTTGTCGGAAGGTTAAAGAGGCAGCAGAGCAGCCAAGCCAGGTTTGTTCCTTTAAAAACTTACCCAAAACATCCAATTGAAATAAACTCGATTGAAGCAAACTCTCTGCCGTGCCCTTTGTAGCTGCTGTCCTCCCTCAGCACTCTGAAAGCTGAAACAGTGTCACCACGGCTCTGTGCCACGGGGCTGCTGGCACGGCTGTGACCCAGGCACAGCCCGAGCACACGGCACGTGTGCCCCAAACACAGAGCGCCAGCTCCTCCAGAGCAGAACAGATGTTCTGGGTACTTAAAAAGAATCTGTTAATTTGCTGTGACTTACAACTGCTGTAATTTAAGAGGAGATTCCCCGGGAGCTGCAGCACTCGGCGTCAGGAGGCGCCGCAGCTCATCCATCACCGGGCGGGAGCGCGCAGCTCCTTCGCTGTTCATCTCCACAATCACCGTCCCAGGCTGGCAAACGTGCCATGGACAACGAACAGCTGCTGCCTCCACCACCTCTCTGGGATTCCTGGTTCCTTTGGAGGTGGGTCCTGGAGCTCCAGAGAGCACCAGCAAGTCCCAGTCCCAGTCCCCAGTGTGTCCCAGTGACCCCCAGTGCCCTGGTGCAGCCCGGCCTCTGAGCCCAGACCCCCGGGCCCCTCTGGGCTCTCACCACGAGCAGCTGAGAGCGTCTTGTCCTGGGGAGGAGCTCAGTGCCCCCCCAGTGCCCCCCCAGCGCCCCAAAGCCTCCGTTCCCCTGGGTGGAGCCAGTCCCAGCTGGTACAGGGGGAATCCCCGAGCCTGGCACTGGTTCACCACCACCCAGCAGGGCTGGACCCCCTGGAGGGGTGACCCCAACCCCAAGGGACACCCCCAAACCGAGGGGCTCGGGGTCTTTTTGCTGCACACAAACATCCCCCGGAGAGACAGGAGCAGCTCAGGGCCCCGGCAGCTGAGGGTGGGACACGGAGTGCCCTGGGCAATGCTCTGGGCAATGCTCTGGGTGCCCAAGGGATGTGGGATGTGGAGCTCTCCTGCTGCTGAGTTCACCTGGCTTCCCACTGCCAGAGGGCAGGGCTGGATGGGATTTTGGGCAGGAATTGTCCCCTGGGAGGGTGGGCAGGCCCTGGCCCAGGGTGCCCAGAGCAGCTGGGGCTGCCCCTGGATCCCTGGCAGTGCCCAAGGCCAGGCTGGACACTGGGGCTGGGAGCAGCCTGGGACAGTGGGAGGTGTCCCTGCCATGGCAGGGGTGGCACTGGGTGGGATTGAAGGTCTCCCCCAACCCAAACCACTCCATGATTCTTCGGGATCCATCAGACACCACTGCTGGGATCCAGGTCACCTCCATGGATGCTTCCCCTCCTCACACATCAGCACTGGGGGTGTCCCAGTCACAGGATTCAAATATAGAAAACACAGAAAACCCCAGACACTTCTTTTTTTCCTAAAGGTTGTTTTATTGTAAAACCATAAATACAACACTGACATGAAAATCCTCAAGCAACGGATGCTTTCTTACAGTTACAGTTTGTCTTCTGCCTTGGCATCAATTCTGAAAAGAATGTTGCAGAAACATGTCTCTAAGGTATTTCCAAATAACCGAGCTCTGGCCTGGAGCGCTCGGCCCCTTTGGAAGCTAAGTGGAACTATTCCTCCTCTCTTGTGGAATATTTCCATTCAGACAGCAACAGACTTGTAAAAACAGCAACATTTAAACACCTTGATTTTTTTTTTCTTTAATAATCCTTTTCATTTGACGTCAGTCTAAGTTTCAAACAGCACTGAATTTATTTAGCTGAAAAAAAACCCAAAACAAAACCAAAACAAAATCCTAAAAAGAAAAAAAAAAACCAAAAAAAACCTCAGAACTTGAGTTGGCCTCAAGCGTTCGCGCATCACAATGAAAATCAGCAACTCAACCCCGTGCAATATTGCTCTCTAGTGAGTCATTTGATCCACACCAACAATACATGAGACTTCAAACAGGTTTTGTTTTGTTTATTAACACAGCAAGTGTGACATTAGATAACCTTTTAAATACAGTACATGGTACAGCGCGGGGCCGGCTGCCCGCGCGTTTCCCGTTATGAAGACAAAGCCAGCGGTNCTTTCTTACAGTTACAGTTTGTCTTCTGCCTTGGCATCAATTCTGAAAAGAATGTTGCAGAAACATGTCTCTAAGGTATTTCCAAATAACCGAGCTCTGGCCTGGAGCGCTCGGCCCCTTTGGAAGCTAAGTGGAACTATTCCTCCTCTCTTGTGGAATATTTCCATTCAGACAGCAACAGACTTGTAAAAACAGCAACATTTAAACACCTTGATTTTTTTTTTCTTTAATAATCCTTTTCATTTGACGTCAGTCTAAGTTTCAAACAGCACTGAATTTATTTAGCTGAAAAAAAACCCAAAACAAAACCAAAACAAAATCCTAAAAAGAAAAAAAAAAAACAAAAAAAACCTCAGAACTTGAGTTGGCCTCAAGCGTTCGCGCATCACAATGAAAATCAGCAACTCAACCCCGTGCAATATTGCTCTCTAGTGAGTCATTTGATCCACACCAACAATACATGAGACTTCAAACAGGTTTTGTTTTGTTTATTAACACAGCAAGTGTGACATTAGATAACCTTTTAAATACAGTACATGGTACAGCGCGGGGCCGGCTGCCCGCGCGTTTCCCGTTATGAAGACAAAGCCAGCGGTGGCGGTTTATAAAAATATTGTGTTGCTACAAAAGTATAAATTAATGCTACCGGTATTAAGAAATATTAAACACATAAAACTTATAAGGATTAAGAAAAATATTCATTAATACCTGTAGAAAACTCTGGCCTAAAAAAGATATTTTTTGTATATTTTTTGTATATTTTTTTTTGTATTTTTTAAGATGACATGGTGGCACTCGCAGCGCGGGTGCTCTGTGGTATTGCCTAGAACATCTGCATCTACAGAAAGGAAGGAAATGCACACGAGTTACTGAGGGCAGGGAGGGCCAGGAGGGACAGGAGAACATTAAATCCTTTGCCTGATGAAACAAGAATTCAGCTCCCAGGAGGAGGTCTGGGAAATGGAACGTACGAGCGAGGAACAGCTTTGATTTTCAGCCTGGCTGCCAACAGGGAGCTCCTGGTGTTGGGTTGTCACCGTGACACTGCCTGGCTGTGGCCTGGACCACACTCCTCAGGGCCTGGGCAGGGCGTTCCCCCCACTGCCAGCCTGGGCTGGCACCTGGCACCACCGTGCAGCTCACCCCCTGCCAGCCTGCCTTCAAAGAATTCAAAAAAAGGAGGGTTAAAGTACCAGTAAGTTTCAAGGGACCATGGAAAACAGCTCCTAGGACTGTTGCTCCTTCCAGACCACGTCTCCCTCCTGGAGTGGAAAGGTCCTACACAGCAAGGGGAGAAGTTATCCCTTCTGCCATCTCCCAGCCCACTGGAAAAAACAACCCCAGCCTACCCCCAGACACTGCAGGGACTCTCACCGGGGAGGTGAGAACGAGGATTCAAGGCCAGTGAGGCTGGAAGTGTCTTTTAAAGGAACTTTGGTTGTAAAAAGCAAGGGTTGGATGTGCCTGTGCTCATCAGCTCCACCCTACAATGTTCCCAGCATTAAGGCTGAGCTGCTCACCCAGGTCCCACCGTCAGGGATGCTACAGAAAATCCTGCCAGTCATCACTCCTTGTTTCAGGAGCTAAAAATTCCAGCTGAGCTGCCTGCAGATGAGGAACCCCTCAGGGTCCATGGATACACCGTTGTCTATGTGAGCAAAACTCTCCCGTGAGTTACAAACAAAGGACTCTTAACAGGAAAAAAACCTCAACTAAGCAGCCAAACGAAACCCGAAATGAAACAGAAATCCCACAAACATTCAAGAGATAAAAAGAAATTCCAGGGCAACCCACTGTCATTGGTTCACCATTTCTGGCTAGCGTAAGCAGACTGTCCCCAGGCCTGGCCCCCGCGGGCCCGGGCGCTGCTCAGGGACACTCCAGGAGCCCAGGGAGGTGACAGAGCCCTGGCACGGGGACAGGTCCCACCACAGGAACAGGGAGCTCTTATTGCTACAGTGACAGCCTCACGCCTGGCACGGGCTCTGGTGGTTCTGGGCACTCCCGAGGGATCCCACGGAGCCGAGATTTTGGTGGAGCACAGAAAAGCTCAGCAGAAGCAGCGGAACTTGAACATCTGCCCCACCTCGGCGGGGTTAAGGCCTGGCAGGACCTGGCTCCTCGGCCATTCCCGGGGTGGAAGCTGGCTGATGGACACACTGAGGGCTGGGAGGGGCTCGGTGCTGGTGAGGAGTGGGAGGATGGGGAGGAAAAGGCTCTGTGAACCCTCCTGGAGAGTTCTGGGCAGGCACCTGGCACTCCCCACCTCTACACCAGCTCCTTGTCTCTTGGCAAGGCCCGGCCTCGTGTCTCACGGAGTGAGCAGCACTCTGCAGCCTTGTCTCCAGTGACAGGGCTCAAAACACATTCCCCTCCTCCCAGAGGAACAGAGTTCTCCCCCCAGAGAGGTTTCCCAGAAGCTGCCTTCAGCATCTTTTTGATTTTCCTCCCATTACTCCCAACTGCTCCTCAGGGAACAGCTCGCCTGTCCTGGGTGAGTGCTCACAGCAGCTCCTGCCTCTCCCCCAGCCCAGAGCTGCAGCCAGAGACCCAAACCCCCCCTCAGCACAGAGCAGCACTCCCAGCCTGGAACACCCTCCTGGCTGCTCTTCTAGTGCCTTTTGATTCATCACTAACATGGTGCCGCGGGTACAGAATTGCTGCTTTTCTATCCCGTGAGAGACTTTTCTCTCCCACAGAAGTGATCTGTACAGTTTTTGTTAACTATAAGACACCTGCTAATTGTTTATAGTTCTAGCAGAAAAATGTTATGAATAAAGTTTAACCAATGGCCCCTGCGGGGTGGTTACAGAATTGACCAATTGAACCATGAGAAACTTTTCCTATAAAAGCTGTAAATAATGAAATGAATCACTTCTATTGCTGCACCGTTTCCTGCCTCATGGATCTCTCTCTCCTCCCTCCTCCTCCTGCTGTATCCAGGACACGGTGCTGCCCAGGAGCGTGCAGGGCACCGTGGGAGCAGCAGCAGGGCCCAGGCCCCTGTCCTGTGCTCACCATGGCCCCTCCGAGCAGGCTCAGCCACCAACACAAACATTTTTGGTAATTCCTTCCCATGCTGGACCTCCTGGGTTCTTGCAGACAGTTGGAGAAAAACCACCCAAGCCACCTGAACCATCTCACTGAAGGCTCCAACGCCACCATTTAGAGGTCAAACCATTTCCAGAAGTGTCTCCCTCTGTTCTCAGTCCTTCCCAAGCTCTGAGAGCATCTGCTGCCAATTCACGTGCAAGATTCACACGAGGGTCACGACTCCCTGAGCAGCTGCTGGACATCACCTCTGCCCAGCAAGCACAGATAAACCAGTGCAGGTGGTTTGTGGGGATGCCTGAACCAGTTCAGCTCCAGGTTAAACTGGCTTAACCAGCAATGAAGGAACAGAGTGAGACAAAACCTGAGCCCACAGTCAGCTTTCACAGGAAGTTTTGCAGATTGCACCAGTTCAAACCCACCCAAAGCCGTTTCCTCAGCACAGACAGAAAGGGAAGCTCACCTCCACCTCAACTCCAGCCAGGTGCAGGACACCAAATCCACCCTGCAAGCCAAACACAACCACTGCCTGCTGAGAGCCACGGATGACAAATCCTTCCTGACCTTCTGGCTGCTGCACCCACACACAACCAGCCTCCTGAGGAGCTCTGCCTCTATCCCACTCTCTTCAGCAACAAGTAGATTCAGGCAGGCCCTTCCCTCTGAGCTCACCTGGTGGTGTCTGTTCCCACCTGAAGGTCAGAGCGCTCCCAAAGCAACCCGGGGAGCCAGAAAGAGAAGGCAGCAAAGCAGCAGGAACAGGTGAACACCTGGAGGCCACGCACCATCCCTGCACCCTGACACATCTCACAGGGGAGATCAAAGGACACCAACGAGCAGAAGGCAAATTCCCAACACGACCCACCAGAGGATGATCCCAATTCTGAGGACTTCTCCTCCCAGCTGGGAGGGAGCAGAACCCCACGAGAGCCCTGGCTTAACTCAGAGCCTGTCCTGTGCAGTGTCCCACCCCAGGACCAGCAGTGCTCCCTACAACAGCCCTGCTGCTCCACAGAGCAGGGACAGAGCAGCTGGGCTTGGAGCGACCTGGCAAACAAGAGCATCCAAATTTCAAAGTGTTTTTGCTCCTTAGAATGTGAATTCAAGCCTTGAAGAAGGAAGGAGGAAGAGGAGCAAAAGCTTGGCATTTAAGGTAAATCCATGTGCTACAGATGTGCTTCTCTGCTTTTACTGAAGCCTAAGTGACCCAGAGAGAGCCTGGAGCAGAGCCAGCAGGAGCAGCTCCTCTCCTCACCCACTTCCGAGAACACTCCATTTTAAACCTTTAGGTTTTCTCTTGCTTTTCCAGCTGTTGAGTTTGTAAGTCTTTGGGAGAATCTCACCTACCCGACATCACTGCTAAACATCCATCATTAGTGCAACCACAACCGAAGCTGCCTTGGAGGGGCAGTTTTTGGGATGGGGAGAGGGCCAGTCCGTCCCTCCCCTTGGTCAGCACCGCGAGAAAACCCCAGGGCTGGTGCCAAACCCACAGTGTGAGAAGGGAAAGGGGAGGTGGGAGGGGAGGTAGGGGTGCTGTGCCCTCCCTGCCTGCACGTCCTGACTGCAGCACAGTCCTGCTCACTGCTGGGCACAAATCCCTGCAGTTCACCCCATTCTCAGCTCCAGGGATCTACAGCTGGGCTAGCTCTGCCTTGCCCACTTGCCACCCTCAATGCCTCACACAGACAGCACGAGCCCGAGTCTGCAAAGCCCACAGAAGCCATCCACGTGTCCCTTAGCAGAGGAGGCTGGGGTTGGAGCTCTTTCCAAAGGGATGCCAGGGCTTTGCGCGTTCCCCTGAGCAGCACAGAGCTCTCAGCTCTCAGGTGAACCACACAAAAAGGTGTAATGTGCCAAGAGGAGAAGAACTGCCCTTCCTGATCCCTGTGCCATCAGCTGGCACCCTCTGTGCCCACAGCTCACCCTGGTTTGGGGACATGCACCAGCCAAGGTTTCCTGCTGCCCAGCACACGCCTCCCTCCCTCAGGATTTGTACAGCAGAAAACAAAACCAGCCAGAAGGAAAGCTGGCCCAAAAACCAACCCCTCCAGCAGCCACTGCCAGGGAAATCAGGTGTCCCAGAGCCTCTGCCTTGGCAGCTCCTGCTCACGGGGCAGGCTGTGTGCTTTAGGCAAAAGCTGAACGTTTGAGCAGACAATGTTTTTGGCCTGGTGGCAGTAACAGCGCTGAGAGGTCAGCCCAAACACCAGCCCCAAGGCAATGGAAGGCTGAAAGGGCTGGGAAGGGCCAGACAGCTGGTGCCAAGCTCTGTCCTCGTGAGCCCGGCGTGGGGAAGGGTCCAGCAAAGGGTGCAAACTGTGCCCCTGGGTCCCGGGGCAGGGCAGGTGTCAGGGAGTGCCCGTGAGGCTCAAGGCATCCGCACACAAAGCCTGAGAGATTGGGTTTGCTATTTCTCATGTCTGGGGACTTGCACCTTCCCCTACAGCAGAGCTGGGCAGGGGGATCCTGGTTTAACACCTGGGCAGCAGCAGCACTTCAGAGAGGAGCCCCAGTCTCGCCCTGCTCTGTCAGCCAGCAGCAAACTCCCCTTCAGTGCTGCTGCAGGGCCCCAGCTGCTCCCAGCAGGGACAGCCCCTCCTCCCCACCCTCCCACACCACCGGGACCGCAGCTCCAGAGCTCCTGGAAGCAGGAGAGACTGCTGAAAAAACGAGAATTTGCTTCAGTTTCCCTCTGGGAGACAGGTCCCAGGGGTGAAAAATGCAGAGTTTGGCACCAGAGGCTGGGAATTGTCCAAGAGGCACCAAACCTGACAGAGCCTGTCCAGAGCCCCAAGCTCTGGCCTTGGGGACAGCAGAGTGACCGAGAGGTTTGGGGTTGTGGGGATCTCAAATTGCATTGGGGGGAGCCAGTCAGGTGTGAACGTTTCAGGGCCCGTGGCCTCCCTGGCCAGAACAGGTCAGCAACAGAACAAGTAGTGTAATGCACTGTAGGTATCAAAAAGACATTCGTGCCACTAGAGGAAACCATTCCAAACAAAAATGGGAAGATACTCTTTGCACTCAGTCAGGAGCACTTACATTCAGAAGGATCTTTGAGCCCATGCACTTCTCTAAGCTTCCTTCAAACCCCAGCTTGACAAAACTGGTGAGCTTTGTTCCCCTGAAAAATCATACACCTTGGTTTGTCCTTGGCCTCGGGAGGGGTGGTTTGTGTGTCACTGAGACACTTTTTAACAAAAAACTTTAGGTTCAAGGGTTCTCTGGCAGACCTGGCAAGCTCTCTGGTGGCCCACAGCCACTGGTGCTGCCACCATTTGCTTTTCCTGGTGTCTAGGCTTTGCCACATAAACAACTGCTGTGGTTCCCATGAGAATATTATTTAATTGCAAATGGGCTACTCTAGAACAAGTTTGAGAGCACTTGATGTACAAAATTTACAGAAAAGCTAATTAACACCGGGAGTTCAGAAAAAAGATAAAGCCAAGAAACGTAACAACTACTGACAGTTTCTGCCATGAACCACTTCTCTTGGTTTGAAATCAAACTTATAATCACTCGCTGCCGTGTCAAACTCAAAACTGGGAGTAGAGACAGAGGAGTAACTCTTGGTTTTTGGAAAAAAAAAGGATATGGAAAAGTTAAAAATAAAACTAAAAATCAAAAACCTTAAAGCCTCCCTTCCTGATTTCTAAAGATACCAGTGTTGCTGGGACACAGCTGCCCTGATTCGTGCACCGTGCCAAGAAGGCTGCAGCCAAGTGCCCTCAAGGTGTACAGTTATTCAAAGGAGCAAAGTCCAGTGCAGAACTGGTCAATGGAGTCTGATTATCCATGGCAAGATGGCCCAGGGGACAAGAGGAAAGGTGAGGTGGAGGAGAAACAAAAGAAACTTCAAGTCACTTTAGATCTCAGCTGCCTGAAGACTTTAGAACATCAGCCTCCCATTCGTCTGCCCACTTGAAAACATTAGAAAGTCTGTCAAGTCCACACACTATCTATGGAAAGGAGCACGTTCCTGGCAGAGGGCTGTCTCTCTCCCGTGCTCAGCTCTCCTTTCAAACTTAATTTTATATATATTTATATTTTTATATATATATAAAAAAGCACTTGGTTTCCAGGGGCATTCATAATGAGGTCCACAGTGTTTAGAACTTAAATTTCTTTTTTCTTTGTTTGGAACAGTGTTTTAGAGTTTTGTTTTAATTAAAAGACAGTCTTAAAGCATGTTGGACTTCAAAAACATGAGTTTGTTCATGTCTTCTGGACTGAGCAGCCGCCTCCTTTTGATCAAGAGCGCCTGCTCACACATATTTACACATTCGCTCCTGGCACCCACAGCAGGCACTGCTAAGAGCCAAAAGGCCAGCTTGGCTAGTTTCGTATGCTTTTGGGTAACACACGACCAGTACTGAAACAGGTCAGGGGTGGCCTGGAAGAGAGGTTCTTGCAAATAATCATACACTTCATTTTTCCCGAACCAATCTTCTTCCTGAGCTGCTGTGGCCTCCCCTGCTGCACGAGGCTTCTTGGTTGAAGGTTCAAATTCTGTTTCTTCTGCCCAGGACTCTTTCACCTCATTGATCAGCTCGCAGACCTTGCCAATGATCTCTTCGTGCTGGTAGGGCGGGACGGGCCGCAGCTTCTGCTGAGGGTCCAAGATCATGGCTACCTTGTGTGCCGAGTGAACCTTGAAGTTCTCCTTCAGCGCCTCCAAGAAGAGGTGACAGAGTTTGCTGACCACGCCAGCATCGTTGGCTTTGGAAGTGAACAGTTTCTCCAGTTTGACGTAGGTGGGCAGCACCAGCTGCAGCGTGGGCCGGCTCTCGTTGCTCAGCTCGATCACGGCCTGCTTCACCGGCGCCAGGATGGCTGCCAGGTTGCTGAGCAGGTGTTTGTTCAGGTTCTGGATGAGGTTCATCTTCTTGGCCCTGCTGTAGAACTCGCAGATCTGCTCGTAGCGCTCGTGGACGAGCAGCAGGGAGTCGGTGACCGAGTTCCAGCAGGGCGGCGGGGAGGTCTCTTCCAGGGAGCCAAAGGTCTCCTTCGAGAGGCCCGTGGACCCCGCCAGGTCTTCACAGACATTCAGGAGCTCGATCACCTCGTGCATGTTGCGAGCCTGTAGTGTTCTCTTGTTGAGCACGCTCTGCACCACCGAGTTCAAGGCACAGGCCGAGCAGCGCAGGCACATGCCCGCCTTGGAGAACGCCGAGGAGTTGACCTTGCAGTCCGTCACGTACACCGTCCTGATCTCCGACATCACAAACTCCGACAGCACGTTCTGCACCCAGTGGTGGATAAAATCACCATTGTCTCGAAGGTCCACGCCCTTAATGCCCAGGACGTAGCTCTTGATGTGGTTGCCCTCCACCTGGTAGGCGGTGAGGATGTAGCAGGAGTCGGGGCCGACGCTCTGCGAGTGGCAGGTGACCCCGATGCCGAGGCAGGCGTTGCTGCCCAGGGCGCAGGTGACTTTCACCTTCACCTGGTTGTACATCCGAGGCAGGTGCTTCAGAGCCAGGGTGTTGAAGTTGCCCAGGATCTCGGTGACGGAGAAGGCACCGTAGCGGGCGCCGCTGTCCACCAGCGTCTGCGCCAGCTTGATGAACTCCTTGCCGCTGAGCACGCTGAGCGCGCCCAGGTCGGTGCACATCACCCGCAGCAGCCTCTCGGCGATGTTCTGCCGCTCCTTCTCCGGGATCGCGCTGTTCCCCACCGAGCCGCTCGCCGGCGCTGCGGGAAACAAGCGGCACACACAGCTCCGGGTCAGCACTGCCGTGGGGGCACAGAGCAGGGGCAGGGCACACACAGCACCGGGTCAGCACTGCCGTGGTGGCACAGAGCAGGGGCAGGGCACAGAACCATCCCCACAGACCCCCCGAGAGCTGAACGTGCCCAGATGATGGAGAGACAACTCCAACCTTGGATTTGTTCCCCCAAGGTTTCTGGACAGAGGAACCTCCAGAGACAGGCCCGGCTCTTGCTCAGAGCAGCAGGGAGCTGATCTGCATCCTGTCCCTGGTGTGGGGGTGGTCACAGCTCGGCCCAGACGGAAAGGTGGACATCAAACCACAGAGTCCCAGACTGGTTTGGGTTGGAAGGGACATTAAAACCCAACCAGTGCCACCCCTGCCATGGGCAGGGACACCTTCAACTACCCCCAGGGTGCTCCAAGCCCCGTCCAGCCCGGCCTTGGGCACTGCCAGGGATCCAGGGGCAGCCACAGCTGCTCTGGGCACCCTGTGCCTGTGTCACACCACGATGCCTGGATTAGTTTTCTAACTCCAGGCCAGGAAGTCTGACCTTGGATCAGAAGTTACCTTCTTTCAGGAGTTACCAAATGCATCTTGCTCACAAACCTTTCCAACCACCCCGGGGTTCTTTGTTGCACTCCTGCAGTGGGAAGGGGTGCTCTGCTCTGCCAGGCAGGACATGAATTAAGGATGAAATCAAACACAGTTTGGTGAGGACAAGGGCCTTGTGCAGTGCCCATCACTGCTGCACCCTGGGGCACCTGCTGGACAGGGACACAGGGAGCAGCTGCTACGTACTGTTGTTGGCGTTATTTCTTTGGAGCTGTGGTTTCCACTTTTCTTCAACCACGGGGAGAGGTGACCTGGGCTGGCTGGAGGCAATGTTGTTCTCATTGTCAGCTGTGAGGCAAGAGACAGGGAAGGGTTAAAGCACAAAATAATGCTTAAAGCACAAAGAAGGGGAAACTGCTCAGCATTTACGTAAGGTTCCTTTAGCTACGGGGACAATGACCCACCACACTCTCTGTGGCTCTTAGGCAGCTTGCAGTGAGCTGGCACAGCACCCTCAGGGACCCTGAAACTGTCTTTGGACTCACCACCTGTCACTTCCCGAAACGTGGCTGAAATGTGCCACGTGTCTTTCTGTGCAGCAGGACACTGATGCCATGAGCACACCCCAGGGATGTCTCCTGGGGAGCTGCAGGAGGGATGGCAGCTCAGCCTGACCTGGGCCATTCATTTGCCTCCAAAATGAGGTGGAGCAGACACTGATCCTCCTGTAGCCTCACTGCCTCTTCCTCTCTGCAGGTGGCTGCCCTGTTCTCTCTGGGAAGCACCTTGGTTTTCAGGCTGTGCTCAGCTGCTCTGGATCTAAGGGTCTCACTGCAATCTCCAGGTCTGGTTTCTTCCCCGTGGAGAGCAAGGGCCCATCTCCTCTGGGGCTCTCACTGCTGCCTCAGAGTGCAGACACAAAGCCAAAGTCTCTGGAGTGTGACCAAAGGCCATCCCACCCGGGGCTGCAGACACCACGTGCCCCCAAAATCTCTGTGCTCCTGCTCCCATTGCTGTGTCCGTAACTGGGCCAACCACTTTGGCTGCCGATCTGATGGGATCTCACAAGGAAATGCAGGCAAGATCAGTAAATTCTGTATTGGAGCCATGTTCTTTCCTCTCCTGTGTCCCAAGAACTTCTCCCCACCCTCCAGAGGAGTTCTCAGTATGCTTCAGTATGAAATGGTGCAGTGAAACAGGCTCTGAAGGAACATTACAGTGCACAGTGAAATGGGCTGCAAGAGGAAGCAGAAAGATGGAGAGACTGATGACCAGGCTGAGCAGAAGGATGGAAATCAAACCAAGGAAAACAGAACAGGCCCTTTGCTCATCACAGCTGGACCCCTTGCACCCCACTCTGGCCCTCTGTCAGACACACCTCTGTCTGAGGTGGCCCGTGACTCCTGTCACTCTCAGGGGTGCCACTCACCCACCCAGGCAGAACCAGATCCTCCTGTGGAGTGAGAACCACCGTGGTCTGAGCTCGCCCGGAGTCACAGCCTCTGCCCTGCTCTCACAGGGAGGGCCATGGCTGTGGCAGGCTGCCCAGCTCAGGGGCAGCCCCTGCAGCCCGGGGCCAGCAGCACAGAGGGCAGTGACCCTGCCCCGTGCTCCAGCCCTGTCCCTCCAGGACACTCAGGAGGGCAGAGCTGCTCCCCTCCACGCGTGCCAGTGCCCTGGGGGAGCAGGGAGGCCAGCAGGGCTGTGATGGAGCTGCAGTGCTCCTCTCCTCACCCCTGTGGTGTGAGCAGCTCTGCCCCTCCCTGCCCATCGACGGGCACAGGCTGCTCCGTGACCTGCGGGCACTGCGCTGGCACAGGCGGGGTCAGCACCTCAGAGCCAGGCCATGCCAGACCCAGGGCAGCCTCTGGGCCCACCTGGGGCCCGTGTGTGCCCAGGGAGCTCCCTGGCCAGGCTGGGTGCCCGGGGAGCACTGCATGCCCAGGCTGCAGCCACAGGCTGGGCTTTGCAGAGGTGAGAAGAGCAGGAGGTGCCCCAGAGAGCACCAGTGACCAGGTGTGACAATCACCCGTCCCCCAGCACCCCCAGACTGACTGCTCTTGAGCCAATGTCACCAATGTCACCAATGTCCTCAGCTCCAAACATCTGTGGGTGGGCAAAGCAAAATGCTGGATGTTGCCTACTAACTTTGCTCATGGTTCAGGCCCTCCTTGTCTTGGTGAGGGATGGGTAGGGGAGAAACCCTCAGCATTCCCTCACCATAACTCTTTTATCTATTTCCTAATAATAGGGGATTTATTATATACAAATATCTGCTGGCATTCAGCGTGGCATTAATGAGATTTGTACATTTCAACCTCATCTTCCTTATCAGGCAGTCTGTGAACTACACAGATCATGGTTCTTTAATTTTTCTTCATGCCTCCAATCCTTTAATCCAGGTTCAGACTAGTCCTCCTTTTGTTTTTTCAGGCCTAGATTGTAGGAAGGGCATTATATGGCAGCACTCGACCTGAACAAAGCACTCTAAAGGGAGTCAAAGCTGTATATTTTTCAGTGTAATTACAGAACAAATTCCTCTGCCTGGTGCTCTGCTGTTCTATTTCTGCCTTTCAGCACCCAATTTACATTCTAATTGCTTCTTCTCACTGCGTAGCTGCTTTATGAAGCTATAATCTCTCCTTGTTACCTCCCAGCCTCTGGGCTCAGCCCTCTGAATGACTCCAGAGCCAGTGTGTCCCTGAGACTGCTCCTGGAGGCCAGCAGCACCTTCCCTGGCTTCTGTCCCTTCTGAGAAGGGTCCAGGGGAGGCAGCAGAGCCACTGGGAGAGATCAGCCCTTTGCACTGGACAGGACAAACCAAACTGGGCTCCTGAACACATGAACTGAGGCAGCATTTGACCCATACAGCCCTTCTGGGCTCTCTGCATCCCCAAAACGAAACATTCCCTGAGTCCGTGCCTCCTGTGCCACCAGTTCTGCTGCCCACTGCCAGGTCCCTGCACTCCCAGACTCCAGAGATGCTGGGGCACTGCTGTCTCTTGGGTATGGAAATCCCAGAACCACGGACTTGCTGAGGTTGGGAAAGGCCTCTAAGATCATCCAGCCCAACCATCAGCCTGGTGCCACCACCACATCCAGCGCTGACCCACGTCCCCAGGTGCCACCCCCACGTGTTCTCTGAGCACCCACTGTCCCCAGGTGCCACCCCCACACGTTCTCTGAGCACCCCCCGACGCTGGCCGCAGTTTTCCTGCCTCTCCCTTGGCTTTGCCCTCACCCCAGGGCAGCAAACACTGCCCGCTCGCTCTGGCTGCACGTGCAGGAAGGGCAGAGGGGTGGGCACAGGGTAGCCACAGGGCTACCACACCCAGAGATGCCACGGGAGGGACAGGGGCTCTCACAGGGCACAGCCTCGGCGGCGCCTGCAGAAAGCAGCTGGAGAAGACACGGACACCCTCAGTGTCACTGCAGCAGTGAGGCTCCAGGAGGAGGCAGCCAGGCAGAGGAAGGGACTTGCAAACACAGCAGGGAGCAGTGAGAAAACAGAGTGTGCCAAGAGTAATCCTGAGCTGGGCAGGGGGGATTTACCCACTCACAGAGCTCTGCTGGCTGACAGGAGCCAGGTCACAGACACGGCTCCCTCCAGCCCTGTTCTGCAGCCAGACTAACCCAGGTGAACACCACAGCCTGGTCTGGGTTGGAAGGGACCTCAAGGTCCCTCCAGTGCCACCCCTGCCTGGGCAGGGACACCTCCCACTGTCCCAGGCTGCTCCCAGCCCCAGTGTCCAGCCTGGCCTTGGGCACTGCCAGGGATCCAGGGGCAGCCACAGCTGCTCTGGGCACCCTGGGCCAGGGCCTGCCCACCCTCCCAGGGAGCCCTCAGCACCATCCAGGGCGGCCATTGGTAAAGAAGAGAGAAGGAAGGTGCAGGCAGCACCAGCTCAAAACTTGCAACAGCTCAGCCCCGCCAGCGAGCTGCCCTTGTCCCCCTGGACACCTCAGCCCCTGCACTCGGTGTCACCCAGAGCTGTAACTTCAAACGCTGCGTGTCAGTGCCAGAGCCCACAGCAGGAACAGGATGCTCAGGGCACAGCGTGGAGAGAGCAGAAACTGCCACGGACAACCAGCAAGGACAGAGCCAAGGCCAGGGAGTGAGGGCAGCCCTGCCCTGAGCAGAGCTCCACTGCTCCTCGGGGTAACACAGCCCCACTACTCCACAGGAACCCCCACGCTCTGACAGAAACACAGACTCACACCTTCTGCTCCAAAGAGAGCTCCAAAACTCTCTGTAACAATACAGAGATGATAAATAAAGTAGCTGCTGAACTCCACACAGAGCCTGCCCTAAGATCTGCCAGCAGGAACTGAAATGGAATAGAGGAACCTCATGGATGAAGAACTCAAGCGACACTATTAAAATCAGGAGTAAAACTAAAATAGAGAGCAAGATAAGAACTTTGATTAACATTATTGTTACAGAATGGAAAATATGCTTTTCCTCAAGCCTCTTGTCCTCCCGTGCCACTCTCCTCAGGGCCTGCACTGCATCTGCATCTCAACAGAGCAGCTGTCTGTTGGAGAACACAGGTCTGTCAAAGGGGATTTAATTGTTCTTAAAACTGTGCTAGTTCACTTGAATTTTTATTCAAGAGGAAATAAAAAAAGAAAAAATATCTGCCAATATAAAATTATTTCTGTTTCTACATTTTTGAATATGTTGAAAGCTGTCTTTGAAACAGCTTTGAAATTTTAAAATCATCCCTTATGTATCAAGACAGGAAACAAAACCAATGACTTAGAAACAAAGCACTGGAATGACTCCTAAGGATTCTCATTTGTAGGTAGCTGAGAGGGAACTGAACACAGCTGCTGAAATGGCAAATTCTTCTTCTGAGAACACATTTCAGTCCTTTGCAGAACTCCAGGAGACACAAGCACAGGACAGGACGTGAGTGGGCAAAGGCTCTGCTGCCCTGCGAGCAGTTTTGGTTTGTTTGCTTCCATGAGAGCCACCCCTTTGGCACGAGGGGGGATTAACCTGCTGCAGGAGTTCATGTGATGAGGAGTCTCTGGACAAGGCAATGAGCAGTGTGATGGGCTCTGAGCTAGCAGGGCACATTGCCTCTGTGCCTGTGAAAGGAGCAATATTTACAACACACCCTGAGCCTGTGTGCTCCAGCCTTTGAGGGGTGACTGCTGCAGGTGGAATGACTGGGGCTGTGGGAATGGGGAGCACTGAGAACCCTACGGACACACACCGGGGTCAGCACCAGGCAGCAGCACAGAATTTAATTCTCTGCTTGCAGTGAGCCCAAGTGCCCAGCTTACCTGCGTGGGACTGCATGTGCTCCAGGAGATTGTTATAAAACTGGAACTGGATTCCACAAGCTCCACAGGTGTAAGGCTCTGTTTGGGAGAAATCAGTTCAGAAGAATTACACAGAGTCTGCAGGGAAGCAGCACAGGTGCATAGCTCAGTGTGTGCAGCCGGGGGCCGTGGCCCTGGCACTGCGGCTCCGCAGCGAGCGGGACAGGGCCAGGCACGGCTCTGCCTCCTGGGCTGGGCTTGGCTGGGCTGGGCCGGGCTGGGCTGGGCTGGGCTGGGCTGGACTGGGCCGGGCTGGGCAGCCTCCACCTGCTGCATTTCACTGCCAGGGGCACAGGCAGAGCACTGAGGGGAAGCCCCTGCTGCTGTCTGTGGGCATCTCGGGCACCTGCAGGAGGATTTCTTCGGGAGGCTGCCCACCGGCCGGGCCTGCTCTGTGCAGCCTGCCCCGAGCACATCCCTGCTGTTTTAGAGCCTGTGAGCAAAGCCTGGTGAATTTATTTTACATCCAGTTCTGTCCGACTGCGGTGTCTGCTGCCTGTCCTGAGTCAGACAAGGGGCACTGGCCTGTGACAAGGGCTGCAGCCAGGAGCTGGGGGTGGAGCAGTGCCACGGGGGAGCTCAGCTGGGGCTTTGTGGCTGTCACCAAGCGCAGCGAGACCAGGGACTGGCGAGTGGCACGGGGCTGGGTGGCAGCAGGACGCCAGGGAAGCAGAGGTGGAGGGTGGGAAGCACAGGAACCAGGGCTGTGCCCGAAGGCTGGGAGCAGAGCAGGAGAGCCATGTGCCAGAGCAGTATGGATGAGCTGCAGTGAGGAAAGAGAGGGGTGCAGAGCCCCCTCGTGAGCTGGAAGATACATTTAGCCCTGTTCTATGTTGAAAGTGCATTTTTTCCAGTGAATTAACCTAACAGCAAACGTTTGCAGTTGCCTGTTTACACAGTATCAGCAGAGTGCATTGAGATGTGGTCTCAAACTGTGCTGGAATATGGGAATATTGCAGCCTGCCTCTGGCCCTGCAGCCACGCCAGCACTGCCCCCTCCCACGCTGGGGCACTCTGTCCTGGGGCAGCAGAACGGACAAACACATCTGGCACAGTAACAATTCGGGTACAAATGCCTGGCACACACACGGAGCAAGGTCTGCTGCTACAGTATTTCAGAAGCCTAGATCTAAGCTCAAAGGGAAGAACGAATTCTGTATCAATGAATAAGCAGAAGCGCCAGCTCCCAGGATGAAGAACCAACACCCAGGGAAGCACAAGCCTGCCTGTACCCTGTGAGAAGTCTACCTCAGGTAGCAAACCCCAGAATCCCCCTCATGGCTACAGGAATGCGTGAGGAAGAACATAAAAGAGAGCATGAGCAAGGCTGTATAAGCTGTACTTTAATGCCGTGAGGTTAAAGCTTTCCCACAGAACCCAGAGCCTCTGAAGTGATGGAGCCGGCTCTGGAGGAGTTGTGCTCAATGCTTTCACTCATTGTGTTTGCTTGTGATGCTGCTCCCGGGCTTTGCTGTGGCACAGAAAGTTGGAAATACACTACCTAAGTAACTGTGCTTGTGAAAAAGAGAGAAGACTTGGGCAGCACACAGGGATTTCAGGCCTTGGGAGTTAACAGGGACTGGCTGTCTCTGCTGAAACCACCAGTAGCGAAGTACTTGTAGGAAAATGCCACAAGAGGTACAGTGCAATCTAATTGTTCAGACTTATTTTCAGTTGTCAGAGAGGAGAAGACTCCCTGTGGGTGCAAACCATCCCTCCTGGGTTTGTATGTCAGTGTCAGTGACCTGTGCTACAGACACACCTCTGCCACGGAGCCCCGACTGCTCCGATGGAAACGCCTCAAACCGAGGGTCCTGAGTGCCCCTTCAGGAGCCACAATTAACGTGTGAGTAACCTAATGAGAGTGGTCACACGTCCAAGAGCCTGCTGGCTGCTGCTGCCCGGCCCCTGGCAGGTCCCAGGAGCTGTGTGAGCCCCTCTGCCCTGCTGGAGCCCCTGCCCCTCCAGCAGAGGGGGGAACAGACCCTGCTGCACTCCCAGCTGCAGGTGCCACCGGTGCCACCCCTGACACTGGCAGCTCTCCTGTGCCACTTCAGCCTCATCTCAGTTCCGAAAGCTGCCCCTTCTATTCCACTCCAGAAACGTCCAACTCTGGAAACAAAATCACTGCCTACTTCCAAAAGCTGATTTCACGTTCTGAAAACGCCAAAGCATTTTCTAAATAATTCTGAGACAAAGACACATGGAAGTCTAAGTTTACCACAAATGAAAATGAGTCATGTTAAAACCAAGCAAAAAATTTACATTCACCCAACAATTCCAAAGTCTTTCCCAGGACCAAGGGAAGGGATGCTTGGGAATAAATGAGCTCACTTTACTTCCCAAGAGCTCTCTGAACCTTCACACTTCTGAGCTTTCAGCTCCTGAGCCCCTCGTGCTCCACAGTGCAGAGCTGGGAACAGTCAGGCTGGCTGGAAGGAGGGTGGGATGTGCCACAGCTAGAAGAGGAGGAGGGATCTGGAAGGTGGAGAGAAGAAAGAGGCAATCTGTATCCCAAACTGGGGAACAGTCACTGCTCACCTGGGCTGGTAACAGAGAGTGAATCCTCCTCCCTTTGATTTCTCCTGATACTTCAACTGGGAAAGTTGTCAGAACTGCTCTGCACACCCATGTGAGCCACACCTGTGCCCCACTCTCCCTCCTGGGAGCACAGCCCCCCCAAACCACTGCAGGACCTCTGCTCACCCTTCCCCTGGGGAATTCAGCTCTTCCTTAGGCTTGGGTTTATGCATCCACAGGGATCTGTTCTCCTTCAGGAGGGCTGAGCTCAGCAAAGGGCCCCCAGCTCTCCCCCTGAGTGCTTCCCCCAGCAAACCTGTCCTTCCCTCGCAGCTGGTGGGGGTGCAAGGGCAGCTGGGGCCCCTCTGTGCTGCCCACCCCAGCCCCTGGGCTCGTGGAGCTGTTTGCTGGGAGCAGGGTTCAACCAGCAGCTCTCGGAACCTCTTCAGCGTCCTGAGCCCCGCAGAACCAACGCTCACATCTGGTTGCACAGTTTAAGACATCTTTCCCCAAGGCTGTAATTAGACACTTTTATTAGTGCTTTACCCAATGAGCAAGGCCCCAGAGCGAGGCGGCAGCTGTGTGAGCCAAGGCAGAGGAGAACCAGTGCCTGTGCTTAGGTTAAATAAATCACTCTAATTCCCACGTTAACTCTCAGTGCCACATCTAAGCCAGCGGAAATAGCAGAGCCTGGTCTGAAGCCAGGAGTGAACAGGAGCTGGGAGCTTTAACAAAGTTCCAGCAGCAAGTGCCCTGAGGTGCTTGTGCAGTGACAGACACCCAGCAGGGTGTCACCACGGCTCAGCAGGGACAGCCCCCGGGCTGCTCTTCCCTCGGCAGAAAAGCCCCACATTTCAACACTTCTGTCCACATCTTGGTGAAAAACAAATGCACAACAACTGTGAGGAAAACTTCCCAGCATTTCCACTGGCTTTAGCTTCACTCACAGTGTAACTGCACCTTCCCTCTGACACAAACATGAGGCAAGGCAGGAGAACCAGCAGCAGGCTCCTACAAAAACACCAGCACACCCCAAAACCAGTGGAAGTTTCTTGAAAACAGAATTTCTGTCACCTCCAGCCAGCTCAGACAGTAAGAGGTAACAAGGTGCTCTGGAGCATGTTTGGAAAATGGAGTCCCAAATCCATCACCATTGTCACACGGCTTGGCAGAAATTGGATTTCTCTTCCCACATGAACTCGTGTTCTCAGTGAAGCCCCTGCTTCCCCCTCAGGTCTGTAAGATGAGGAAGAACACCTGCCCTCCTCCCTGTGGCCCTGCTCAGGGCACAGCACTCAGGGCTGGCCCGGACTGAGAACCACCCTGAAATCCCAGCGCAGGCCGAGCAGGAACCAAACCCCTGCAAGGCAAAGGAAGAAGCTCCACCTGCTGAAAGCATCACGGCCACAGGGCAGAACCTCCAGCAGAGCCCACCTGTGTCCAGACCTGCTCTCCCTCCATCCTCACTCCTGCTCCCAGGCCACAGGAACTGGCTCTGCACAGGTGCTCACTGAGCTGAGCCACCAGGATGAGTTTTTCTGTGTGTAAATGTAACTTAAATACGGGTTCATTTTCACATCTTGGTCTCAGAACATGTTCACAAAAAACTCCCTGAAGACTGAATATGAAGTGATTTGGCAGTCCCAGACTGCACGGAAACACCCTGGAGGATTTCTGCTGCATTTAAATCTGGCACCAGAGCCACAGGAGTGAGGCAATTTATTCTGCGACACCTGGACTCCTAATAAAAAACCCATTTATTGATGAAAATTGCTCAGAGGGCAGGGCAGCAGGGCTGCAGGAGGGCAGTCCCTGCCTGTTGCACCACAGACATCCATCACACTTACTTTGTAAAAGCGGGAAAGGATTTGAAATCAGGGGACTTGCGGTTTCTGCAAAAAAGAAAGAGATTCAAATATTGAGACTGGCAGAGACCTCGCTGCATTCTACACAGCTCTGCCTATCTGCTCCCTGCTCCTTATCCCTACTCCACACTTCCAGAGTTATCCAGGGCAGCATGGGAGCTCCATTTACCACAAATCCAACATGTCCAGCTGTGAAGTTTCTCTCCCTTGCTCAATTTCTCACGGCTGGGGTTCTGCATCTTTCCTGTCCAATTTGAAACGTCCAGAGACTTTAACACACACCCAATGCTACAGCAGTGGAAACAAGGGGGGAGGCCAGCAGAGAAAAGCCATGAGGGCAAGAAACCCTTTACAAAGGCTTTCTTTGGTGCTTCAGCTGCAAATTCCCAGTTTCATCACACAGCTTCTTTAAACTGAAGCTGGGAAGGAAAACCAGGGTGTTTCAGCCTCCCTGGATGCCAAAGGAGAGAGCTCCTAAGCAGTGCAGTTACAGCAGGCTGAGAAGGCACATTTCCTACACAGCACACCTTGCCTTGCCTCTCTGTACGGTGTGCCTGAAAACTGGAGCTGGCTGCATCCAGCCCCCAGTGCCCTGGGGCAGAACCAGTGATCCCCAGTGCCTTGGGGCAGAACCAGTGATCCCCAGTGCCCTGGGGCAGAACCAGTGCTCCCCAGAGCCCTGGGGCAGAACCAGTGATCCCCAGTGCCTTGGGGCAGAACCAGTGATCCCCAGTGCCTTGGGGCAGAACCAGTGATCCCCAGAGCCCTGGGGCAGAACCAGTGATCCCCAGCACCTCAGACTACGTGTGGTTTCCTGCAGTTCCCTGGTGGGGTCCTTTAGGGTCAGACCCATGCAGAGGGGCAGAACCATCAGTGTTAAATACTCAGTCATGGACTCAGAGCATTTCCAGAGTGGTCCCAGGTCCGAGGCTGTGAGCTGGCACATCCCTGCCCGAGGCTCTCGGGGCTCTCTGACAGACTTGGCCTGGCTTCCTTGGAAGGAAAACTGCCCTCGTGAACTGCCTGGGTGAACACACTGAGCCCTCCTGCTGACCACCCCAGCGTGCTGAGGACCTGAGTGCTGAACAGGGCTCCAGGCAGCAGGGCCAGCCAGTGAGGAATGGCCATGAAGGCATGGATGGTGCTTGGCAGAGACGTGACTGGGCAGTGCTGAGGAGAGGGGATGCAGGGGAGGCCCCAGCTGGGTATGGAATGCTGCTGGTCTCTCACCACAGTGACCAGCCAGCAGTGCTCCAGGTGCTCCTGCAGCTGCTGAGCTCTGCACCTGGGGCAAGATCTTCACTGAAACAAGTCCCTAACCGGGCCCTGCTGAGCAGGGCAGGCTCCTCCAGGCACCATTCTGTGTCCCTGGACCCTGCTCGGGGAAGTGCCATGCCACAGCTCACTCAGTGACACACGGACGCCCACGGCACCCTCCGTGGCCCCAAGCACTCCAGCAGCCCAGCTGCACGGGAGCTTTTGAGGGGTAAACCCCAGCTTCACTGTCCCCCCAGGAGAGAACCTGATCTGGAGCAGGCACAGAGCCCAGCAGTGGCACAGAGCACTCCAAACAGCCCAAGGAATTCCCAACACCACCTCCAGCTGCTCGCCAGGCAGAAGTGCTGACAGTCTCCTCATTGTGCTTGGCTTCCTGCACACATGGAAACCACTGAAACAGCAGTTCAGGTACTCTGCACAACACTGTTTTATGTGAAGGAAGGCTCTTAGGATTTTTTTGGTCTTCATGTTTATAGTGGGACAATTTTTTCTCCATGCACTGTCACATCCCCGTTACAGCACAGTCACTTCCACTAAAGCCACCTATCCAGGCAACAACCACAGAAATGTGAGTTGGAATGAATTATGATAAATCACCTTGCACTGGGGATTTGTAATCTTCACCCCCACAGACTCTGCAGGCAAAATGAGAGTTCAGGTTTTTCTGCCCACACTTTGTTCTCCCAGGGTCCCTTCTGGCCATGCCCTGCCCAGCCCCAGCCCATATCTGTGCTGGCAGCCTGCAGTCCCCAGTTCCACCCCTGGCTGTGCGCCCCAGCTCTGCTGAGTGCTCCTCAAGTACTTTCATATGGATTGCCTCAATTCTTCCCCCGTGTCCCAGAGCTCTGGAGCAATTGGCAGGACATTCCCCACAGAGACTGGCTGCTGAGTGGTTAGTTTAACCCAGATATATTTCTTCCTGTCTGCAAGTTGCCTGTTCAACATGAGAAGTCTGGAACAGCTTAAATGAATGTGGCACCAGAAATAAACAGTTCATTCCTAGAAACCTCAACTGAACACAAATGCCCAGCGGACACAGTGACTTATTTATGCAACCAAGCAAAGTGACACTTTGCTAACTGAAGCTCTCCCTGTGTGGCTCTCGCTGTCCTGGTGAGAGCTGCCCTCAGCTGCTGACCCTCCTCCTGGGCACAGCACTCCAGGCTGCTCTGAAAACACAGCTCAGTGTATTTGTGCAGTTGTGCTGCCCCATCACCAGCACTCCCTGTGCTGTGCACCAAGAGGGAGCTCACAGAACAACTCCCCCTTCCCCTTTTCCTCACTCCTCAGACCCGGCCATCTGTTGCCCTGGTTTTTGCTAAGCCTTCTGTTTTTAACCTTGGAGTCAGATTCTTTCTCACGCAGTTTCATGTAAATAATGGCCAATGTTTACTTAACGGTATTTTCTGTTTTTCATTCCTTTTGTGATAAGAAAACTCTGATGAGCACCTTTCTTCTCCAGTGGGATTGAGAAGGAAGTGACATGCTCTCCAATCCCTTGTGGAGTTGGGACGTGTATAAGAATGAAATAATGTAAACAATAAAGGTCATTATTCCTTTCCTTTCTGCTGAACCTGGCAGGTGCGAAAGCGACTTTATTGTGTCTGCTCAGACCCGGCCATCGGCTCTCCCGGCTCCACGGAGACCTGTGGCAGTCACAAACCCAGCACAGATGAGAAAGAGAACTGCCAGATGAGTGTTAGTGGGAGCTGTGTTTGTGCTGACAGAGCCTGAGGGGCAGCTGGGTGCACCTCAGGAGGCAGAGGCGCCGGGGCTGGCTGTGCTAATGTCACACTGCAATCAGGAATCACGAATTATTATGCCCCAAACACCAAAGCTGCACTCACCCACCAAAATTCCTATCCTAAAGGTCCTGTCCTTCCAGCAGAAATCCCCCCACATGGGTTATACAATGACTGGACTGCAGGGGACAGGCAGAAGGGGATGTATGGCCACACCAGGGAAGAAAGCTTGAAATTTCTGAAAATCCAGCTATCCATGTTTAAAATCTAGTCCCGTGTCCTTTAAATCCTGACAACTGGAGATTCTCAGGCTTTTCCAAGAATTTTTATTCTAAATCAAATGTAGGAAATCAAATTTTTTTGGTCTCAATCTCAGCTTGGCACAAACTGATTCCAAAAAAGAAGACATTTCGATTGACCCTCTCCCCAGTCTGGAATAAACAGTGCTGGAAAGCAAAGCTTCCCTGGGTAAATAGGAATGAAAAGCGTTGACATTTCAAAAACTGTAAATGCTAAAATTGTTGCACTGGAAGTTCTGACAGTAATAGCTCCCTAAAGCAGCAGATGAAATTGAGACGTATTTATACAGCTTAAATCAACCTCCAAAGTTCAAAATATTTCCCAATTCCCTACATAATTTTAACTGTTCTCTTTCACTCTTGTAACATTGAGCAAGTTCAGACTTCAACAAACACTGGCAATTTCAATTAGATTTCCCCTTTGATGGCTGTATTTGAAGGTGTTGAAACCAAAGAGCTTTTTTTCTCCTTTTTTGCTTTTATTTTACTTCTTGAATTCTCACAATTTCCTTAATCCCTCTCGACCTTCATTGTCCAAAGGAGTCATCCACAGTGCCCAAAACAACGGCTCGAGCTGCATGAGGCTGTAAACACTGGAGTCAGAGATGGTGACTGTCCCTGAGGAAGGTCACTGTCCCTGTCTGGAGGCAGAGCAAGGGAGATCCCAAAGCCTGGGAGCCCTGTGGTTACAGAGGCACCAGAGCAGGGCCCAGCCCCAGCCAAGGCTCCTCTCCAACCACACACGGATGAAAAGGAAGGCAGCAACCTTCCCTGTGGAACACAACTCAGCTCAGCCCCTTTCTGGGGATCTCCCTGCCCGTGCTCAGGCTGATCATCACTGCCTTTTACACTGCACAAGCTGGCCTCAAAATACTGTTTGGCCTCTTGGGAATTCAGACCAGAAAACCCCAGCGTGTGTCAAGACTCAGCAGAACGACCCCCACCAGGGAGGGCTCCCTTGAAAGCAGCTTCATGGCACCCTCAGGAACAACAGCTGCTGTTCCCCCCAGCGAGACAGTTCCATGGTCAGGGTCAGGCCGTGGCACTGCTTTCTGGACCTCCGTGAGCTCAGCAGGGGACAAACAGAGTGTGACTTGGGACCTCTGCTGCCCGTGCTCCCGAGGCAGCACAAGGGAGCAGGCGGAACATTTCAGCAGGATGCTGTTTTTAAAGCACTGTGAAACTTCCATGTTTCATCAAAAAGCAAGTTCAGGTGGTGTGGAGACCCTTTCCATGAGCACAAAGGACACTCTGCAATCATAACAAGGACAACAGCTCGAGTCCTTCGCCCACCCCGTCTCCATCCCACCCTGCTGGGAGGAGACAAGCCTGGGACTCGGGTCAGCCCCAAGGCAGTGCTTGCCATGCAGCACAGAGCTGCTGTTCCACGGGCAGGTGACACGGGTGAGTACCTGCATTCACTGTGACAAGGACTGGGGTTGTGTACAGGGAGAGACACCTGAAATCCAACGTTTCCCATTCTAGTTCCATTCTCACTCCCACTCAGGACTCCCCCCAGCACTGCACCCCGGTGGATTTTAGGTGGCTTTAGTCGCTGACCTCCCTGCTCTGCCCGTCCTGCCCCTCACTCCAGACACCAGGGGTCTGTGCCACTGTAATCAGGACGCTGACACACGGAAAAAGCAAAATGTGCCCAGCTAGGTAGCCTGAAAAACTCCTGCTGATCTCTTTGATATCTCTGTATCTGAGCCTATGACACAGAACTCACATCCACAGAGAGCAAGAGCCATCAAGCATTTAACAAGGCCAAGCCCCACAGCTCTTGGCTGCTCAGCTGGGATCTACATTTACCTCCCAAAGCTGGTGACTGTTCCTTACAGCAGCAGTTTGGTGACAAGCAAACAGCAGATGGGAGTGGGAGGACGGAAGTGTCTGTCCTTCTGTCATTCCCCACCACATTATCACCACCTGCTCCCCTGCCTGGGAGAGATCTGCTGGCTGGGACACAAGAGAGGACAAGCCAACGGTGCCAGAACCACCCCAGAGCTCCCATCCCACGTGTGAGCCACATGGTGTTTGTCCCACCCACTGAGACACAGCCATGGGAAGAAGGAACACGGGGAGGCAAGGACATGTCAGCTCTTCCAAAAGGCAGCTACAGAGAGCTCTGCTGGACACCTGAGCACACAGAGCTCTCCACGGCCTCTCTGACCACCAGTGGCACTCACAGTGACTGGTGATGCTCACCTGGCTGCTGTCAGTGAGGCCACTGGCACTCCTGAGAACTGGAAGGAAGAACAGGAGAAATGGCTTGGTGCAAGGGCTGGAAAAGAGCACTGAATGGGACACGTAGGAAGCAGCACAAAAATGGAGCCAGAGGGGGAAAACAGAGCTGGGGAAGGAAAGAGGATGCAGGATAGATAAAGGAAGAAGTTTATACATCCCCATGCACCAGCCTGGCTTTGAGGAGCGTGTCAGCTGCTGGGTGCAGAAAGGAACTGCTTCCAACCAGAGCCCAACTCCCCTCAAACCAGTCCTGGGCAGCTCACTCGAGTTCCTCAGCTTTCCTGGCTCAAGCAAAGGTTTAGGTGAGTCCCTTGCAACTCCCCTGCAGCCTGCCAGGCCCTCGACTGAGCCACTAAAATAAACTGACACTACACGTGGTGCAGACAGGAACACTCCTTGCAGGGAAACTCGGTGAGCAAATCACATGAAACTTGCTACCCAGCTTGTAAGAATTTCTGGCTTTGTTTTGGTTTTTGCTGTGAGCTTTCACTCGTGGTTTCAATGTTACAGTCCAGACAGAAACAGTTGAGGAGGATGAGTGTGATGTGAGCTGGTACAAGGAGATGGCAGGGAGAGTCTGGGAGGTGTGTCACAGCAACAGTGGGTCAGTATTTAACAGTTCAGAGAGAACTGAAGTCCTGGACTGCTCAGTACAGCCACTCTGTGTGTGTTTCCTGTCAGTGCTTCCTGGAAACCCCTCCCATGCTCCAGGTTCATCTCCCCTCCTGCAAAACTTGAAGAGATTTCAGCCAGCAGGTTTTACAGTGCAGCTTTCTCGGCTTCAGGAAGGAGCTGTCTGATAGGAAGGAAGATATTTCTGCCCTTCCTTTGCTGGCTGTACAGGGGTTGACAGGAATTAAAAAGGTACAATCTCAGGCTGCTGCTTTCCAAGGGCTCCAGAGGAGTCAGGAAATACACCCCAAGTGGTGTACTGGCACTTACAGATGTGCACCTAAAGGCTCTGAAGCCCTGCAGAACACTGACAGTACCCTCAGAAGACAAAACACGAGCTGCTGACAGGCAGGGGCCATGTCCAGGGCTGCACCCCAGCCTGGGAACCCTGGCAGTCAGTGACCACAGGGCCTTGAGTCGTGTCTGACAGCCAGGCTGGGCTCACTGGCCAGGGCCTGGGCAGCCCCAAGGACTCCTGACTGCCCAGCAGGAACAGGACTAAGGAGTACAAGGGCCTGAAACAGAGACAAGCTCACCTGATGGGTTCTGCTTACACCTCTTTTCTTTAGGTTTCTCTGTCCCCGAATGACCAGCTGCAATTGTGGTGAATGATGGGTTAGTACAGGGCTGCTCCCCAAAACACAACACGCAGTATTGTAGCAACAAACAACATTTTCCCCCATTCCCCATCACCCACTCTGCTACCACAGGTGTGTTTTCCAGCACCACATCACTGCTTTCTGACATGGTTCCAAAAGCCCCTTACCTGCTTCTGAGGCAGATGTAACCCCCAGCAGACCCCGTGTGACCTGCTCCAGGGAGACATCCCACCCCTCAGCTGTCCATGCCAGCCAGAGGCACTGCCAACACCACACACTCTCCTTCTCTTGGATGGGGAATGGAGGGAGGCCAGGCTTTTCTGCTGGCACCTCTTTTATCTCTGCAGCAAGATGCCAAAATTACCTTCCATTGGTCTGTCACTTTTGCTCCAGTGAGGGAGCACAAGGAATGGCAGTGGCCCATGGGAAGGCTGGGCAATACACAGGCAGGATAAAAACCTTGCACAGAAAACTCTGAGGTGGTGCACCTGAACAAAATTGTCCAGGCCAGTGGTTATGTCCAGTGACTACCACTTGGACTTAACCCTGCAAGGAAACTGCACAAGTGGAGGGGATTTTCATTCCTTCTAGCACATGTATTTTGGTCCCACATACACACATCTGGTTCACTGCGACCTCCAGGCAGTGACTCCACAAACAGCTGGACAGTGGCCACAGTGACATTTAAATAAACTGTGACACCTGGCATCACTGTGAGCTGCAAACTGCTGTCCTACCCACAGTCCCCAAACTCCTGCTGGTTGCAAATGTCTTTGTTCCATCAGGACTGCACTGAGACACAGACACAGCACAAGTGCTGCTGGATCTCCACCCATCCTTCCTCCACATCTTGGCTCCCCTCTGAAAAAATCTATGCTCCAGTAGCTGGTCCTTGGCAGCAGGATTCCCACATCCCCTGTGTGACAGGGCTGGAGTGCCAGCAGCCTGGGGAGGAGGGGGAGTAAGGCACTACCCCAGGAGCTCAAACAAGGTACCCCACAGCACTTCAACATTCCCTGAGCACAGCTGAACCCTGCTTGGAGAGGAACAGGGAGCAGCAGGAAGGGGTGACCACACTTACCACTGGAGTTCTGGGAATTGCTGTTTGTTTCTTCGAAGTTGTTTTGCGCTTTGCCTTCCACTCTTCTGCTGAAAGCACTTTCTGCTGGGTGGAGAACAAAGCAGGGATGGTGACTGGTCAACACTGGATGCAGAACCAGGCAGACAGGAGGCAAGACATGCTCCTGTGCCACATAATCACAGACCCTGAATACAGCAGAAAGGTCAAATACCTCATTTTGGAGGCAAATGGGCCAGATTCAGTGAAGGGATAACAGGTGGGTATTTTTCTTGAATGCCTTCTGGCTGAGGTGGCCTGGATTGGCTCTTAGGGAGCCCATGAACACCAGTCCTGACTGAACCAGAAAGGTCATGGCTTCCTCCCCTGCAAAAAAACCCAACCCTTATCTTACTCTTCCTTAAGGCAACAAGCAGCCCTTAAAGCCTGTGAGCAGAGGTGACCAGTCTGAGCCTGCACTGGGGCCTCATCACCACACCAAGGTGTCACCTCCAGGAGCACTGTGCCAGCTCTCCTTGTGCTTCCCAGGCACCTGCATTCCCTTCCTAAACAGCCTCCTGGAAATGCTGAAGCAGAGGCCTGAAGGGCTGTCTCGGGGCCTGCCCACCATGTCTGGAGAAGCTGTGGGAGATCCTGTGGCTCTGTGCTCCCAGAGCCCTCCCTGGGGCCAGGCAGGCAGGCCCAGCTCCTGGCACTGGGCAGCTTCCCAGTAACTGTACTGGGAGGGCACAGTGGGCACTGGCAGTGGCCAGTGTCCTGAACCATCACTGCCCAGCACAGCCCAGGGGCCTCCCACGCTGCTCGAGCTCAGCAGTGCAGTGAGGTCCTGTCTCCCTTCCCTGAGTTTGCAATATCTGGGCACATGGATTTACTGCAGGGACTCAAAGGATGAACTAGAGATTAACAAACAATGAACTGGCCAAAGCAGTGAGTGTGGCCTGTGCTGGACAGAGCCCTGCCCTGGACACTCAGTCTGGAGCCCACTGCCACCCGAGGGGTTCACGTGGGCACGGCCAGGCCTGGCTCTGCTGGGCTCAGCCTGCAGACTGGGCAGGCCTGGGGGCACAAGGCCTTCATTCAGGAGGGAGGGGGACTCCTGAAACAGGTGCCAGACCACGATTTCATTCCTGCAGACCACTGCAGTGGCCACGCTGCTGTCAGGACTTGGCAGAGGCCCCGGGCCCCTGCAGGCTCCCAGGGCTGCAGTGGGGCTCACACACGTGGGCTTTGGGGCTACCAGAGACCTGAACTGCAGCAAGAGCACAGCCCGTGGATTTCGGCCCAGCCAGTCCTCAGTGGGCCCTCCCAAGTCCTGAGCAGGCTTCTCAAACTCTCAGTCAACTACACTCCTGATTCCTACAGTTCAGGAGAACAAGCAAATTTGGTAACCAAATCAACTGAAACAGAAACACATAGAACAGGGCTGAAAAGGAACTGGAGACATTATCTATCCGTGCCACTTGACAGATAAATAATAGGAACGAGAGGTATTAAATAACAGGAAAATCAGATGGTGACAAAATGGTTTGGGTCAACCCACCCCTCCCAAGCCCGGTTCAAGTCCTGGCTTATGTCACAAGTGTGAGTGAGCTGAAAGTCTCCAAAGACACTTGTAAAGAATTTGCATGGTGGTTTTGCCTTCATCCCTTAGCTTCCCCACCAAAAACCTCCCCCAAGTCTGGAAGTTGGAAAAATCTGGTTTAATGCATCTGCTTGGTCTTACTGTGCCCTTCCCACACCAGAGGGCAGCTCACTCTGCTGTCTCCCCTTGTATTGGAACCTTTTGAATGTGAAGTAAAATTATCTGTATGGACCGAGGCCTTGGCAGCTGTGGATGTGTGCTACCAAACAAACCAGCCTTGTTCAGCACCCATGGCCTCTCCCACCACAGCCACCTCCTGCACTCAGCATCTGTCCACGCTGGACATTCTGGGGGTGTTTAAACACCAACTGATGGAGCAGCCCTTCTCCTGCACCCAGTGGACTCTCTGTCCATCAATCCCACGGACTGTGCTTCCCAGCTGACTGCACATGGCACACTATGTCTCACAGCCTATTTATTAACTGCTATTTTTCAGTATTCTTCGCTTTCTTTTTTTTTTAGGTTTTTTTTGTTTTGTTTTGTTTTTTAGGTTTGATCTTGTTCAGAAGGAGGGAACTGGGACAATGGGAGGATCAATCCTAACCTGCATTTTCTAACTCCTCAGAACTGGTTCTGTAATACTGATTTTGCTGTTTACCTCTCGGAGGTTCCTGTGGGCAATGGAGCACTGTGAAAACACCTGCACCCCATTTCACTTCCAAAGGCACAGGCCTAGCCCTGAAAATATCACCTTGAGGGGAACAAACACTAAATGCCAAACAGTGCTGAAAAGCAAGCAAAAATCCCCATTCCTGACAAGCCATTACACCAACCCTTGTCAGGAAGCTCTCCTCAGTTTGTGACACCAGGATTTGAAACAGGGCCTTTTGTACCTTGTGGTTACCACGATATTTAACAAAACCAACTTGTCACTGGCATGGGGTTACACAAGATCTAATCCCCCCACTGCTTCTGGGAGCAGCTTTTCTGGGACAGTCACGGATGGAGCAGACTGAGCCCAGGAAGGGTCAGAAGCCTACCCAGGGCAGGACTGGACACTAAGCCGATGGCAGAAAGACAGCTGGTACCTGTGATGGCCTTGCTTCCTGAAGATCCGGAGTTTGGAGCGCGGAACATCTGGGACTGGGAGGCGGGCGGGACCGCGGAGGGCGTGCGGTGCAGGAGCGTGGAGCAGCGGTTTATGGACGCCGGAGACTTTTTGCTGGACTGGCTCGCCTGTGTCTTCACTGCCACGAAGAGTGGAGATCGAGAGAACTCTGGATATGAACACTCAGAACTAGTGCCTGCACAGGCAGGGAGCTGCCAGAGCGGGGCCTGCTGGAGCTGCTGTCTGACAGCCACGCTCTCCATCCCTGCGGATCCGCCGAGCCCGGGGGACAGAGCTGGGCTCCCCCCTCACCCGAGGGGACACTGGTGAAGCTGCTCAGTTCCCTTCCACACCTTTAACTGCCACATGACCAACCCACTCCTCCTCCAGCAGGAATCACCCCATCCATCCAGGAGCACTGTGCCATTGCCACGGCCTGGCTGGGGGCACCTGCAGCTCTGGCCTCCGTTTCTATGACTGAACTTTGGGAGCAGGTTTCTAAACTACTCAGAGCTCTGGGCAGGGAGAAGTTTACATCTTTGTTTCTTGAGCCTTGAATAAATGCTAGTGATCTCCAGCTACATTCCCTGTCTCTTCAACCAAATACAAAGGAAAGGGCACTGTTGGGAATGGAGTGGGATTAGGAGGCAGAGTGAGCAAAGGCCTTTGGTCCCATCATCTCCAGACTGGTGACATGAGGAGAAATGCTGAGCATTACTGGGATATGCTCTTTGAATGCATCTATGCTCTGGTCTCTGCAACACGCAGTGAGGATCACCAGGAATTTTCAATGCCAAAAGTCATCTGAAACACCTTCAGGAGGACAGCCCTTCGTCTGGGCCACATGGCTTAAACAAACCATTACAAAAATTGAGAAACTGTCTAAGAACCCCCCTCAGTCCCAAGGGGCCACTTCTTTGGAAATTTGGATAACAGGCCCTGAAGCCCCAGCCCCACTCCAACCATCTGTCATGAAGAATCACTAACAAAGGAGGTTCACACAGTCCACAGCCCCAGCTCCCTACCAGTGATTTCTACAGAGGGATTTCTGCTTTGGATGCCCAAAGGTGGAGGGACAACAGCGGCACCTGCCCATCCTACACAGTGTGACTGAGAAATACCCATCCCCAGAGCAGCTCTCAGGGGAATGCCAGGGCAGCACCACAGCCTGACTCTGGAACAGGGCAGGAGAGAAGCCCCCCAGCTGGGACTGGATGCTCATTTCCAAAATCCCAGGAGACCCTACAGACCTTGCTGTGAGTGGCTCTCATCCTCAGCAGCAGCACTGGGGACTGGGGGTGTCATTCAGAGGGGGTTGCAATTCCAGGGGTTTTGGTTCACTTGCTCTGACACAGCCCCAAGCTGACATTTCCTCACATGTCAGTGCAGTTCTGTAGGAGGTGGTGCACTGCTTTTCTCACAGTTTAGGTCAGGATACTTCTCCTCTGCTTGGGCTCTGGCCAGATAAACAGGCAGGAGGCTTGTGTTGCTCTCTATCCTCCCTTTCAATCTCCATGGATAATCCTCCTCCAGCTGCTGCCAAACTCCCAGCAAAAATGTAGCCAGATATGAAAATTTCCTGCTTTTGGATCATCTGCTCCCATGAGGGCCTTTCCCACCAATGGCTGCTTTATTCCCCATCAATCCATGAGAAGCAGCCATCAGCAACTCTTCAGTGCCAGACACAAAGAGCATCACTGCACATCCTCTGCAGCCCAGATACTGCTCTGGGACCTGAGGACAAAAGTCTCAATGCTATGATGACCTCCAAAATGTCTTCTTCTTCCTCCCAAATTAAACAAACAGTATGTCTTCAAACTGAGACCCCAAGGAGAAGGCTGCTCCATCTGACACTAGGCAGAGAGAGAGTTGGAGCCAGCAATGCAAGACAGACAAAGGAATACCAGTTCTAGCAGTCTGGAGGAAGCTAACAGCTCATTGGGAAAAAAAATGTTCAGTCTTGTAGCTCATCAGATGCCAAATTCCCTCCGAAGGCTGAGCAGCACAGGTACAGACCACCACACAGCTCCTCTGCTATACTCTGGAGAAGTCACCTTCCCTGTAGAACTCACGGCCTCAGGCTGATGAAGAGGCCAAGATGTTTCCAAAAACTGAAAATCCTGAGTTGCTGAATGCCACAAAAACCTCCTGCCCCAAAATCTGCAGCAGGGCTGGAGACAGCCGTGTGGCAGCTGAGCTGATAGCTGCTGCTGAGGAGTTTCCCACCCGCTGGGAAGGCAGACACGGCCCGGCGGGAGCTGCAGAGGTGTGGAGGGTGATGCTCCCTGCAGGCTGCAGCCAGGGAGCTCCGGGCTCGGTGCTGCAGCCCTGAGAACAGCCCAGGCTGTGCTGGAGGACACACGGGCTGCAGCAGATGCTGAGAACAGCAGGACTCCAGCCTGGCAGCAGGAGCAGCTCGGGCACTGCTGTGCTTGGGCAGCACGGCTGCAGAGGAGCTCCCGGGGTGAGGCTGAAGGGGCTGAGGCACTCCCTGGGGAGCCACCAGGCATTTCCAAGGGGATCAGGAGGGCAGTGCCAGCTCTCAGATCCATCCTGACCCAGTGCTGGTGCCTGCCCTGCCCGAGGGTGGAGAACAGACTGGAGAACACTCAGAGGAGGAGACAAGAGGATAACCAAGGGCCGAGAACAGCAGGGCTTACAAT
The DNA here is from genome assembly GCA_013397175.1 of Platysteira castanea. Classification (NCBI taxonomy): domain Eukaryota; kingdom Metazoa; phylum Chordata; class Aves; order Passeriformes; genus Platysteira; species Platysteira castanea. Next base: position 8,264 of record VYXC01012093.1, on the reverse strand, counting down.
GGAAACACAGGTCACTCCTCTGATTTAACCAGGGACTGCAGAGCAGGCTCTGCCAGGTCTAGAAAGGACAGAAACTTGGTAACTTAGTCCTCCTTCACTGAGCAGACAAGGTTATAAATAGGACCCAGTGCTGAAAGCTACAGCTGGCTAATTTTAGTCTTAATTTAGTGGAGGCAATAATTCATCAAAATAATTACCTTAAGAGATTGCTGTATTTTCTGTCACTCAAAAGCAAGGTTAGATGTCTCTCTCTTAAGCATATCTGTGTGCAATTCAATCAAGGCAAACCTACAAGAATGTGTTTCTCCAGGAAGTCCAGAGATGACAGAAGTGCAAACTCACAGAGTCACAGAATCCCAGGTTGCTTTGGGTTGGAAGGAACCTTCAAGATCACCTTGTTAAACCCCCTGCCATGGCAGGGACACCTCCCACTGTCCCAGGCTGCTCCATGCCCCGTCCAGCCTGGCCTTGGACACCTCCAGGGATCCAGGGGCAGCCACAGCTGCTCTAGGCACCCTGTGCCAGGGCCTCACCACCCAATTCCTAACTCGATATTAGGAATTTCTTCCCAAAATCCCATCTAGCCCCATCCTCTAACAGTGTGAAGCCATTCCCCCTGTTCTGTCACTTCATGCCCTGAACAGTCTCTCTCCATCCTTCTGAACAATCCCAACAGCCCGGCCCCAGCAAACGTGGTTCGATCAGTTCCCTCTTACAGAGCACCCAGAGCCTGAGGGAGGAGGACAGAAACATCTCTGAACCCTCCCCCATGAATCTCCATTCAGAAATGTTTCTAAAACTGGGACAATGAACGTGCCTACAATCCATTTTTTTTTTTTGGAAACAGCCTCTGACAGCCTGCTTTGAAAGAGTGGATACGGTGACAGAAACAGCATAAGAATATTATTTTTAAAGAGTCATAGCCCCGTTCTAATCTTGTGAAAAAGCCCCTACTCCTCACTCAGAAAAAGGCACTTTGGAAGGAGACATTTGGCATTAACAATTCCAAGGAACCTCACAGCAGAGCTCTTTTCTAGACAGCAGCTATCCAGCAGCACTGACCAGAAATTATCCCGCAAGATCCCACTGAAGCTGCAGGATATCATTCCTTGTTTTAGCCCACTTCCAATGAATTTTTATCCACTATGGCAGAGAACCAGAAACACAGGCTCTGGAAGGGAAGCTTGAATTCAAGCAGAGAGCCAGAAAGCAGAACTGCTGAGGCCAAAGGGGTTTCCTCACCCATTCCCATTACGATGAATTCTCAGCATTTGCCTTTTAACCAGAAGAATGAGACCAGGGTAAAGACACAGTCTCAGCTTTACTTCTTCTAACTGCAAGGACCCAAGAAAAGCCAGCTGTGCTTTTCAAAAGTCAGGTGTTAACAGCTGCCTCACAGGACCTTGGATTTTGGGAAGAGCAGAGTCTGAGCAGTAGAAAGGTGGGAGGATGTACTGGCCAGCCTGCCTTGGGAGCTGATCATGCCCTCTCCTGTATCCTCATCAGGGTTAGTGGCTTGTCATTGTAAATCATAAATCTTACTGGTCATGGCAACTAGGAGAGGAAAAAAAAAGGTTAAAAAAAAAAAGGAAAAAGAAAAGTTTATGGGGAGGGAGTTAAACCTTATGAAAATACTATTTTGATCTGATCCTAAGTGTCCTCATATTAAAGATACTTGAAAGGACTGGAAGCTCATCTGCACAGCTCAGGGACTGCTGATCCAGCCTGCAGCAGGGGCAGCTTCTTTCCTTTTGCTGCAGAAACCGTGGTGCAAGAATGGCTTCAAGCACTCAGAACATGCCTCCTCCTCCAGAGCTGGCTCCCAGGAGCCACACACACCGGGCAGGAGCCTGAGCTGCCCTGCCAGGAGAGGGGCAGGGCCTGTGGGGGCCACTGGAACTGCAGGGCCTGCTGCAGGCACACCCCTGCCAGAGAAACACAGCTGGGTTCCTTTCCTGCTGGACAGCCTGAGCTGGAGCCAGCGGCTCAGCCACTGCTACAAATGGCTGGGAAGGTGGAACGACCTCAGTGGCAATAAATCCCCTTGAAATGGGAAGCACTGCAAGGTCAGAATGAGCTGAGCAAAGCCCCAGTGCTAAAAGCACACTGCTCCTGAGCTCTCTGCAGGGGGAGCACAGACCCCAGAGCCCTGGTGTCCCAGGGCCCCTCTGTGGCAGGAGATGGACCCGCTGCTGGTCACCAGGGGCTCTGCTGAGGGCTGAGAACACCTCCGTGAAGAGGTGGAGCTTCCCGGGGCAGGGAGCTATAGGAATCACTGTTCTGTGTGCAACCACAAGCGCTGGGGCAGTTCCTTGGGCAGATGGCAGATAACAAGATTAACTTGGTGGGGATGGTGCTGGACATGTATTTTATGCCCTGCATCTTCCACCACGATCCTGGTCCATATCCAAGCTTCAGAGAACCTGCATGGCAGCTGTCAAGAGCCACCAAACCTTAAAAGTGACAGCCTGGTGGACCATATTCCCATCAATCCAAGGGTGCCTCACTATAACCCCTAAAAAACCCGATTCCGGGTGATTTTGGGGTGGAAGCTCCCCCTGCCGGCTGCAGCTGAAGGCTGAGGAGCTCAGCTCCTCCCTCCTGTCCATCATCCCACGAAAAGGAGCAGCAGCTCAGCTGTAAAGAACTTCTCTGCACACTTTTAAAGTATTCAAATCCAGCAGGTAGCAAAAATTTCTCTCAACTAGTTCAGTCCGATTGTGCACTGAGTTACACTGAAAAAGCCTCCCCTCTGTCTGGGGAGTGCAGAGCACAGTGCTGTGCAGTTTCCTGACAACTGCCTTGTCCTGAGCTCCCTGAAATAAATACTTTATTGACTGCGATTTATTAGGAAGCCGCTGAGGTCATTTACATGATTTTGAAACCCATTTCTAACTCACTGCTTGAAATAACTCCCCAGAAGCTCATAGGAAAGATGCTTCCTCCCTAACATGGATGCTCAATTACTTAGGGGAGGATAAAAACGCAGTGCATCCCTTCAGTTAAGCAAGAGCCTAAACCATCAACCCCACAAGGAACATGTGTAAAATTCCATGGGCTGGGATAGGAGCTCAGTGACATTCCAGACCTAACAGAGGCCCTGTGAGAGGGGATCCCAGCTCAGCTTTACATGATCCACGTCCTGCCCGCTGCAATCCCACAGCTCCAGCAGAAGGATCCCCAAGAGTGAAGTCTCTCCCCACAGCCCCTGGAGATGCCAGCCCTGCAGCAAATACTCACTGATGGGGGCATGCAGGGCCACGTGCTCTTGGTAGGGAGTGTAGTACTTGTACTGCTTGCCACAGAACTCACAGGTGTAATTGCCAGTTTCTGTCAAACGAACAAGGACAAAGGTCAGCAAGGAGGGCAGCCCTCACACAACGCCAGTTTCTTGAGTTTTTACAGAGAACTCGCCTGCCCTGTAATCCACACATTGTTTTCCCAAGAAAGGAAACAGTTCAAGACAGAGGGATGGACCGTGCATAAAAAGTCCAACTGAACAAGCTGCAGAAGATTAGCCCAAAATTACAGCAAGTAAGTGTGCAAAACAGTGGAGAGAAATCAGCTCTGAAGTCTGTATTGCAGAGGACACAGTTCTGTCCTCTGGTTACAGAAAGTCTGGGATGTGTGGACAACAGGAACAGTCAAACTAGGACACAAGCAGTCAAGTTCAAGCATTAGAGAACTTTTATATTGGGATTGTGGAGTTCTCTCGCAGAAGGGGCTTTTCTGGAGTAACTGTGCTCATTCCTGCTTTGGGGATACTGGAAATAGGGGAGTGTAACCACACACTGGCACCTCCTCCTCTTGCCAGTGCTGGGAGTGCAGAACTGGCAGCAAGCTGCAACCCAGAGGAAAATCCATGGGTAATCAGTTGTTTCCAAAATGGACAATTCAGAGAAATGCTTTGGCAAAACCTGGTGCTGTTTCCTTCTGCTCTGTTTGAGGACCCACCACAAAGGCAGTGAGAATGAATCACCTGCAAGCTCTCAGTGCACCTTCAAGCCCTCTCTCATCCCTGCCAGACTGCTTTTCTCCTGAACTCCCTTCCCCTTCTCTTTGCAGAGCTCTTGAGCAGAGCACATCACAAAGCTGCAGTTCTAAGGGCCAGGGCTGTTGGTGTTTGATGCTGCTTTGAGCCTGAACATATCTGTGAGCACCCAAATCCCAACCTCTGTGTAAGGCAGTGCTTCCTGCTTTTTCCAGAGGCACTCCAGCTAAAGGCAGCTGTAACCCCCTGTGCTTTCTCTTTTATTTGAGATCATAATAACTCTTACTTGGCCCAATCTTCTGGAAGGGTTCAGGCTCCTCCTCCTTCACCTCATCGGCGGCGATGACGGCCTGGTCGTAGGGGTCTGCAAGAGAACAGAGCCAGAGCACAGCTGACAACACCTCGGCTTTGCCTTCTACAGCTGCACGGGCACTGAATGCTCCTGCACCTGTAATCACACTTCCATCTGCAACAGGACTGGAAGACAGCAGTTATAAACCAGTGGCCCCTCTGTCTGACTTGTCCCTCCTCCTCAGGTGCCCCAGGACTACCCCTGCTCCCAGCCCACTAACAGGCCTTGTGGGTCTCAATGCTTAAAAAATACAGAGAAAAACTGAGTGAACACATTGCAAAGTCTGATCCAAATTTCCTGGTTTTCTTCCAGGGGATGTCCCCTCTAATGCTGCTGTACTGGCTGACAGTGGGCACGGCAATGCAGTCTGCAGGCAAGTCACCTAACAAATACTGACCTGGGACTTCTACCAGCTAACAGCACGGCTAGCAACAAATCACAACCCAACCCACCTTAGAGAAGACTTTGTTTTATGCCTTGAACAATTTACAAGATCACCAAAGACATGAAACACCTGCTTCTTTGATTTTCTGAAGCCTGACCAAGTGTATGTGCAACAAAAGCCTGGTATCTGCTAGGGCTGGGCATCAACCTCCTGGCTGTAGACACTGGGGAGGGAGAGAGGATGCTCCCTGTCCCACTGCAATCCCTGACAAAACTCCTTTGACTCTTACAAGTTCAGAATCCACCTGCTGAACTACTGAATGCTTGAAAAGGTTTGTGAAATAAAGCACACAAAGGAGCTCGGCTTACCTGCCCGGTTTTCTGGGGCCCCTTCCACACTAAAAACTAACACGGAATAGAAGAAGGAGGGGAAGAAACAAAACAGAAATTAAATCCTCTTAAATGGTCTTGTTCTCCTCCTGCATTTCACATACTGCTTCAGCACATTTCAGCCCCACGGAATAAACCAGGCTCAGTGCCCCAGTCCCTCCTCTTCCCAGCAGCATCCTCACAGGACCTGGTTGAGCATGCCCAGCCCTAGTACACACAGATGCTCAAGGCCTTTGTTCTGCCCCTGACACGGCTCTAGGTGAAGTTCAGGTGCACAGCTGCCTCACCCCTGTGTGTGCTGGGACACAGCAGCCCCAGGGAGGCCCTGGGACAGTCCTTGCACACACATGGAGCCATGCCCGAGCCCTCTCGTGGCCCTCGGCAGAGCTCCCTGAGACACTTCTGACTGGAGCAGCCACGTTCCCCTCACAGTGACTCTCAGTGCCACTGAGCTTCTTCTGGCTCCCCACAGGAGGAAGGGAGCTGGCAGTGGTGCCCTGCAGGAGACACTGGCTGTCCTTAGAGGGTGTTCAGATGTCCCCACGTTCCAGGTAAACACAATTGTGAAAAACCACTCGCTTTTCGGAGACAGCCCAGCCACCCCAGCCTGCTGCTCTGCAAGCAGCCTCTCTCTAGAGCTCTCCTTGGCCAAGCCAGGAGCAGCACCGACAGGCCTGCAGCACACACAGGGAGGGCCTGCAGGATCTGTGGGCTCTGAGGTGAGGAGATTCAGATGTTCAGTGAGCAGGGGATAAGCCAGCATGTTGATACTTCATTTCCCCCAGTGCAGAATAAAGAAACACTGCTTCTGGCAGAGGATATCTGCTTCTGTCCAAGTGTCACCAGCCTAGGCCACGTCTACAGTCACAGAGGAAAAAACCTGGCCTGTAAGGGTCACTGACAACCTCATCAGCTCACTACCACTGTGATTACCAAGAATGAAACAACATTTCTCAGCTCTGAAATCTGAAGTACCTCACACAGAAGTATGTTTGGAACAAACCTGTTAATTCAGAAACCAAAAATGCAACCAACTCCTTCCCAGCAAATAATCAGGCTGACCATTTACCTTGAGGCACTCAGTCCCAGGATCTCCATCCTAACCATGCACCTCCCTGCAGACAGGACTGCAAGGTCCCCAGGCCCCAGCACAGGCTGTTGTCTTGGTGCACACAGAGAGAATCAGGCACAGCAAACTCCTTCCTGCAGTGCCTGCAGACTGTGCCTCCATGGCAAGGCCAGGCCACCCGTGCAGGGCTGTGTCCTGCACAGCACAGGCCACACGCTCCTGCAGAACAACGTTTTGCTCCCCCAAAGCCTTCTCAGCCTAGTTCAGGTGTCTGAGTGTCAAAACATTACTCACCATCCACGGCATGTAGGTCTCTGTGCTCTTGGAAGCAGCTATAGTATTTATACTTTTTCCCACAAATGTCACACGTGTACCTAAAATTGTCTGTAGGAAGAAGAAAACAGATCACTTTAGCAACCCTGAGGTGAAAGGCAAGCCCTGCAACCCCAGTGCTCAATCAGACCCCCCCATGCACTGACACATCCCACGTGCTCTGTCAGGCCTCTGATGCATGCAGACAACCACTGCCTCACACTGTCCCCCCTGTGCCCCACACTGTATGGCTTGGGGCATATTCTGATTTATTTCCTCTTCAGACAGCTCTGCTCTGCAGGGCAGACTCCACAGACCTCACAGCCAGGAGGATGCAGGGCAGCAGGCCCTGCTGACATCTCTGGAAGTTCAGGGCTCAGTAAGCAGGAGCTGACAAAGGGGCAGAACTAAACACAGAGTCAATGCATGAGCTGTAGAGACCAGGGCCTTAATATGCCAGCTCTAACATGGACTGGATGTGAGCACACACCTGGTTCTCACTGCTGCTGTTTCCTAACTGCACCCAGGATCCTGTTAGAGCCAAAAAACCAAGAGACCCAACCACCCAGGGCACGCAGGACAGGAAGGTGTTCACTGAAGGGAGGACTGACGAAGCCTGGCTTCATATACATCTGTTCCCTACACCCCACCACTTCATCCCAGCAACAACCAACCCTTCCCCACAGCTGCGTGGGGCAGACAGATGCAAAACAGCTCCAGATGTTTATGAACCTGGTTTGTTCTGAATGGGGATCAATGCCTTTAGCTCAGCTATGACCTCAGTGTGAGAGGAGCATTTCCCTGGTCAGATTGGTGGGGTGTCCCCCCCTCTGCTGCCTGCCACACCCTGGGGTACAGCCTGACCTCCCTGAGCAGTCACCCCACCTGTCAGACAGCCCCAGCATGGCTGGTGCCATGAGCCCATAGCAAAGTGCCAAACCTAACAAAGCCCACGGCAAACACAGTGAAACACATCAGTTTGCACAGCCACGAAGGATCTCAAAACCGACGTGTTTCCCCTGCCAGCAGGAGCAAGGAGTACCAGGGCTCCACAGAGCACCTGCCATTCAGTAAGCTCCCCTGCAGCAGTGCAGTTGTATCCATGTGTCCCTACTATCAGCAAAGTTAAAGCTTTGTTTTTACCTCTTCCATGCTGTGTTCAAACACATCGCAGCGTGCACATTAAGTAAGCTTTTATTTTACTTCTCCATCACTTTGCTTCTAAAATTACTCCATATTTTAAGCTAGGATATATTGGTACAGTGTAATCACCCAGTTCGGTTCACCACTCAGTCCAGCAGCACATGGGGTTCAGCACTAAATAAAGGATCACTGTCACCCTTTATTCTGCTTGGCAGGGTGACTGTAGCTGTGATGATCTAGCAGAGAAAAATGCCAAATCTAGAAAGTGTTAAACAGCTGGGCACCGGAAGTTTACCTCTGTGGCTAAAAAAATATTTCTATCTTAATCAGAGCACAGCAATGCTAAACTAGAGTTAAGGGGTTTTCAGAAGTCTAGGCTGGACAGGCAAGGAGAGAGGGACTGACTGCACAGACAGTGCATGGCCCAAGGGAGAGGAGGAGCAGCAGCAGAACACACCTGTGAGAACATTCCAGTGGGAAAAGCACCGGTGAGTCACATTTAACTGTGTTTGTTCCATTATGTGATCTTGTGCAGGCTCCCTCTGTGGTCACACAAGGGTGCTGAGGGTCTCCCTCTGCCCTGGGCCCTTCCCCACAAGGACCAGGATCTAAGGATTGCTGCT
>VYXC01012092.1:0-17409 GCA_013397175.1 Platysteira castanea | reverse complement strand
ACACTGTAACCCAGGACAGATACCTTGCAGTATGCTCATATTTGCAACTGGTATTCCCTCATCTTGCACAGCCCTTGCAAGAAGGAGCATCCCTGGAGATGCTCTGCACCGAAATGCACTTCTCAGCAAATTGCACTGAAAATGGGACTCATCCTATGTTAATAGAAGCATATCCTTAAGTGCATTTCTGGACTGGGGCCTTACCCAGCTATATTTCAAGCTTCTGGAGATCAGTAGGGATTGATTAGCTTCTCTGCATGACCTGGGCAGTGAAAGCCTACATGTGTCAGAATGAGGATGTTTTACAGCATATAATTTTTCTCACTGAGTTTTAGATATCCTACATAGAAAAGATGGCCAATAACAAAGTGAGAAGACAGTCTCTGCTTCTAAAAGAGAGGTGTGAGTGAACCCTAACAGATGTAATTTGTATCATTACTGCTGATGAAGTTAGCACCCTTTAGCAAGGAGACATGGATCAATAGCTACTTGAGAAGATACAGCTGCGGATATACAAATAGACATAGGAAGAGAAGTGTAAAAGGTAATAGCTGAATATTTAAACCAGATGAAAGAAAGTTGTAAGGTAGGTTAGTGACCTTGGAAGAACCAGATAAGTAAAAAAAGTAGTAGAGAAGGGCAACAGTGATTTATATATCTGCCCTGCACAAATATTAGAACGGCTTATTGAAGAGAGCAGTAAATTATGAATAAAGTAGAGCTTTATTAGATTAATGACAGAGGAGTTTATATAGAAAGGCTGGCATCTTTGGAAAGTGGGTAAGAGAAATTAATTTCATTTTAACTCTTTTGTTTCCAGGCTTGAACACTCCTTTTTTCTGCCATGCAGTTACTGTCTTGCCCTTGGTAATTACACATCTGTTTCCAGATCCTTTGTGACAATAGTAGAACTCAACGTATGGAAAGCAACAGGACACCAGGAAGGGGCACCCATGGAGAAAGAGAGGATAAGTGCTAAAAGCTGGGCCTTCACTAAGGACCTGTTTCAAACACTGTGGAAAGAGGTGGGAGTTTTGGAATTAACCAAGAGGCTCTCAGACCTTTATCATGATTACTGTGGTGATGTCCAGAATCCTTAGTCTTGGATCACACATGCTGGTGTCCCTAAAAAAGACAAAAGACGACGACCACCTCCCAGAGGCTTTAAATCAAAGTCAGGTAAAGTTTGGTAGGACAACAAGGGGCCACAGCATGAAGTGGTTCACATGTGGTTGCATAGAAAACTGGCCCAGGACCTCCACATTCCATTTCACATCCAAATGCCTAATCTTGACTAAAGGAAAGAACATTTCTCTCTGCAAGAAAAAACTTTTAAAACTGGCTTAAACGATTCTGTTTAGGAAAAAAAACCCCAACTATACAAAAAAACCCAACCCCAAACCCAACAACAACAAAACCCCACAAACAAACAAACAAACAAACAGGAAAAAATCCACCCTAACCCGTTTTTAATGTATGTAGTTTGGTTTGCAATATACATGTATTAATCCTAACCTGTTGATACCAGTGGAAGAGACAAATCAGTCATCACAGTACTTGTAATTGAACATGGAAATATATCTGTAATCATATCAAGTCCCAGCAGTGACTCTAATAACTTCTTGGAGCATTGCCATCAACAAAAGAACGAATTCCACAGAGAAAACGTTCAGGGGCACAGTTTGCACCAGTTAATTAGGGCATGGTCAACTGCATTACTGGGGTACACCAACCTGCTCATCATTGCTGCAGAAGGAGTGTGTGGCTGTGCTCTCCTCCAGCACTGAGATTGCACTTGGTGAGATCAGTGGCTGAATTCTTACCTCCACCCACCGGGTCAGGCCTAAGGAGCTAGCACTGTGCAGTGTGTGCTCATTATTCACCACTTGCCATGTACAGGTGACCTGAAAACCTGACCCACAGCCCAGTGAGTCCCTTTTGGATTTCTCTGTGCTCCAGATCAAGCCTCAAGAGAACAATTAGAATGAATGAGCTCAAAGAAAAATGAATTTTCGGGAGTGTATTTATGAGCAGTTTTGCATGCTGCCCTTTGCTCCCTGCAAGACCCCTGACTCAGGTGTAATGCAGCTGAAGAAAGTTCTAGCTAGGAGAGATTGCATGTTAATAGACATACACAAAAGAGCTGCCTACAGGGGAGAAAAACAAAGACGGCTGAGAAACAAGAACCATCTAACAGCATCACCACCCACAGAGAATAAATTTCACAAGTAGGATTGTTCAGATACAGCTATTATAGAAACATGAATCTTCAACTCCTTTACATTTTTATGTTTTCCCTTCCTTGTAAGGTTTGTTGAAAAAGTATAATATGCAAATAAACGTCTCTGATTTGTCTCCCTTCAGGTTTTGTGTGAGCAAAGTAACACATTCTATTTGAACTTCATAATTCATATGCAATTATTTTTAGTTAGGTTGTCTTCAACTCTCAATGGGCAGCTAATGAATTTAAGAAAATGTAGAGTTGCCTTGAATTATTCTACTGTAGTTTCTCACCAGCATTAGCTTGAGCTTAGCTGGCAGCTACGCTCTAAATAATCATCATTAAAACATCTCAGTGCAGGTGCAGTCTGGACAAAGAGTTTTCCCCCTATGATCTCCTGCCTCTGTGCTGCTCAACATCTCATCCTGTGCCATTCAAGGCTGTAGTATCTGAAGGCTGGAGTATTTGAGTTCCTCCACCTGCAAGAATCAAGGGGTAAATACATATTTATTGGTCCACAACAGCTGCCATCCTGTGATGAGATAATTATGCATATGCAGGGAGGGTATTCCCACAACTTGAATTAGGCTGGAGAGGCAAAGGCTGGGATGGGGTCTGCTGCTTCTGCACAGCAGTGGCACTGTGCACAAACAGTCTTTTGCCCCAAGAAAGTGCCAAAAGGAAGAGTGAGGAAAAGGAGGACAGCTCCCTTCACCCTGTCCTGCCTCCACTGCACCTTCACAAGCAGTGAGAAGCAGTGGCTGCCCAGCTTGACCCTCACACCTGCAAACCCTTCCATGGCCTCATTTCCTCTCTCCCTCACATCCTCCCACAGAAACAGGTTTATTTGTTAAACAGAAAGACTGACTTCTTTTGGTGAAGTATTTTAGGATGGTTTGTGTCTGTATATGAAAGTGGGAGACTTATTTTCCTAAAGAATCTGCATTTTCTAAAGGTTACAGGAAACTATTTTTAAAGGAAATTCATAACTATTTTTGAAATTTTTTTGCACCTGAAGTCTCTTCCTTGCAGGGAATTCTCATCCACGTTTCTTCATGAAACACCCAATACATGTATTCATTTTCTGTTTTAAATAAGAAAAAGATCCAAAGCCCATAGATGTTAATATTAAACAAAGATTTTTTGGCCTGAGGCTCCAAAAAGCTTTCACAACAGTGAAATGCAGAGTTAAAAAATACTAATATGGAAAAAAATTCATTTGAATCCACCACAGTAAAATACACTAGTCAATACCACCTTAACACAATATATTAAAAACACCAAAGTAACACCTGCCTGTGAAATGTTTGATTTTTATGAAATTGTTCCTTGAGAAAATGGTCCCATAGAACTTTTAAACTCTTCTTAATCAGCAAAGAACAAATCAAAGAAGATGACTCTCATTTCCTTTTCTAAATGAAAAATGTCCATTTCACGAGTCAAAGGTCAGATGTTAGGCAGAATGCTGGTACACTTTAGAGAACCTAAAATATGCACCTGGACTTCCTCACATCCTAAATATTTCCCTCCTTCAGTTTGGCTGAGAATTGCTATTTAAAACTACTTTCTTCTTCCTGGTCCCTTCATTACTCTGATGCTTGTTTTTTTCTTAGAATTTACTCTTCCTGTAACATTTTCTGGATAATATACAATAAATTCTGTTCTATGTCCTAATTCCGGCTAGACAGCTATAGAAGTGTTAAATAGCTAGTGTGACATGTCTAATAAACAGCCATCTAACCACATTATAAATAACCTCAAATTCAGCCCAATAAATATTGCAATAAATTTGGGGTTGCCAGTACACCTGTATCAGAAGGCTAACCATACTAAAGAACTTTGATTTTGGAAAAAGGCCATGTGCAATATTTCATTCTTCTTAGAGGAAAAAAAAACCCAAAAGAAAAAAAAATTTAGCAAAAAATACAGTGTTGGGAAAGGGAGAGATTGTTCAACAATCTGTAATTTATTTAGATGACAAAAAATGAAACATGCAAAGCAGGGCATGTTTAACTGAACATCTATGGCAGTTGCACAACCTTTGCATGCATTAAAAAGCAATAATTTTCCAGTTATTAATTAACTCCTATTGCCAATTCCATTAGCAGCAGCTGGAACATTTCCTGAACAAGACACACAGGTCTTTTTCTTCCAGACTGCAATCCTGTTCCATCTGCCAAAAGCTTTGAAAAATATTCCAAGTATTTGGCTGACTATTCAGTAGCCTCATCAATATTCCCCTCGCTGGCATTTCTTCACTGACCACCCACATTTTGCCATCCTCTGGATGACAGAAGCCAGGAGCATTGTAGCTGGAAGAGGCTGGTGTGGCCCTGGCAGGAAGGAGAGATCTGTCCCCACCTCCCACGCCTGATGCTGTGCATGTGTGTGCACCACCAAGCCCCACCTAGAGCCACTGGCACCCTGTGCCACCAGATCAGGGGTTAGGCTGCGTATCTGTGCTGCTCTACCTCCTAGAAGAACATTCTGCATTTCCACTGCTCAGACTTGGACATCTTTAAGGTTCCTTCCTGGCTTTGCTTTCTTGTTAACCAAAAAACCATTCACTTATGTGAGCAGTGATGACAATACCTGCCACAGTTCCGTGTTTATTCTGGTCTGTTTAGTTTCGGTTGTTTAGGTTTTATTTCTATTTATAATCTTAGCCAAAAAAAGAGTCTGTTTAGAGGAAGCTTTTAATACCACTGTTCATTCTTCATTCCCTATTTATATCCCTCTGGAACTCTGTGATCAGAAGATAGTACTACCAGCTTCCCCTGGTGTAAGTTTGCTCATGGAAAAAAAAGGCAAGTTACACAATAGCTCTACCATTACACAAAGGATGTGCATAAACATCTGCATAATCTAATATTTTCCACAGGGTCAGACTAATGGGTCATGTACTCTGCATTAGTTTCTAATGGCTCAGTTTTGGTAAGGGCTGTGGAAGCACACAGATTATGAGAAAAAGGGAATATTTCTTCTGCATTCAGCTTCAGTTATCAGTGGTAGCTCCTCAGGAAAGTGATGACAGCTTCAAGCCTGGCAGAGTTCAAGAAGTGTTTGGACCATTCTCTCAAGCACTCTGAGAGCACTCTGGTGTGTCTCTTGGGGTGTCCTGTGCAGGGCTAAGAGTTGGACTCGATGGTCCTTGTGTATTCCTTCCAAATCAGCATATCCTGTGATGTGCATTGGAAGTACAAAAGGTTGCCCATTGAAACCTAGATTTTGGGCAAAGCACTGCAGATGTGAAACCAGCAATTTTCTGTGAGCCTGTGAGCCATGTCAGAAACAACTCATACATGCCTACACCCAAAGTGTGGTTACCTTGTCTTCTGCTCCTTGGGACACCACCACACAGAAAGCTTGGAGTTCCTGCATCAGCTGCATCAATTGGCAAGAACTTCCCAGGAGCTAATGTACCTGCAGGAGGAGAGACCAAAGATGTTTGCTCTCACAGGTGATCACTCTTTACATTCCATCCATGGCTGTCCTTAGACTGCCTCACTCTTTCCCCACACAACATTCCACAGGGGTCTGCAACTCCTACCTCTGCAGATGTCTCAGCATGGAAGGAACAGTCTTGGACCTCCTCAGATTCCACGTGGTGCCATCAAAATCCACTCTATCTTCTCCAGTTATGACTGCTTTTCTGCCTGAGGAGAAACATGGCAAATGCAGAGCTGCTGATCACATAGGATGGTATCCTTCAGATGGGATCTAAGCTCTTAATTTTATAAATAAATACAGCACAGACCATATTGACACAGTGTCCTGTTCTATTCATGAGATACCTCAAAGAGGGACAGAAAGGCTCTCAGCAGAGCACAGGACAGGCACATTGAAGTACAAAATGTGTGGGTACAGAAGGCCCATTTTCCCTGGACTGCTTTAAATCACAGTCTCATTACAGGTGGAGGGTAGATGGAGGAAAGTATGAGCCTCAATTAACATGTCAGGGGCTGGTACATATCTAATTATAAACCCATTTGACCCTAGCCTAAACATCCTAATCTTAGTCCCAAAATATACAAATTTTCTTGGAGTGACACAAAGCAGCCATAGCCCATGCAGGACTTGCCAGCCTCAAAGAGTCCATGCTGTTCTTTCAGTTACCACAGTTTATTTTTTGGACATTGAGACTCCGGAGGGTGCAGAGCAGCAAGGCACCATGGAGAATACAGTGATTTGTGACTTCAGGGATGAGGGGAACCTTTTCAATGATACCACTGTCTGTTTGTCTCCACATGATGTACTGCAAAGGTTAATTTGTTTTCAGATGCCCATTTTTAATTTGCATTACTGATCAACCTAGCAATTATAAATGTTAATCTATTCTTCAGTGGCCTTAAATTGAGAGAACGAGACCACTGAACTAAATAAAAATTCCATCCCTTGCTTTGATTTATTAAAACTTGAGTGATATGGAGAACCCACTGAGTCAGAGCACTGATAGGAACATGCTTTCAAAGCACATCCTTAATTAAATTTAAAGCAGGATGGACCAATTTATATCACTTTGATTTAAATCAATTGTGTTAATTGTGATTTAAATCACAATTGAAATATTTAATTTGCATTGGAGTTGTGCTTTCTAGCAGATATTAATGACAAAAGGTTATTCTCAGAGCCTGACAACTAATAAAAATGTTTAATTGCAAAGAAAAGTAGCTCTGAGCTTGTATTTAATATTTGTTTTTGTTAACTAAGAGAATACACTAATATCACACATCACTATATATCTAAGCATTTATTTTGGGGTTTGATTTTCACGTTTGATTTATGAGAAAATGTTGGTGATTGAAGTCTTAGACTTAATCTGAATCTGGATCTGGTTCCTGGATCTGAATCATTTATTCAAAGGAAACGAGCTGCTTTTATACACTTCTTTAAGACACAGTATTTCCTTACATGGCAATTCTCACTACACCACCTATCCCAGGTTGCCACATCAGCAATGCACCTTCTAAATGTCCTTCTCTGGGGTGATCATGCTCTGCTCACCCGCCTGTCAGCTTCTGGAGGCTCCTCTCTGTAGGGCTCTGCCTTGGGACACCTCCTCCCCCAGGGTCTGTGCTGCCATGGGCTCCTCTTTCCCCATAAGAAAACAGGACATGGAGTTTTTAGTCACCTAATTCACTTTTTAATGTGCGCTTTGTGTCATGTTACTTCTGAACAAAAATATCCAGAAGAATATAATTGTTTAAGTGGAACTACATTGTGTCCTGAATATTTTAGGAAATATTACCAAAATATTCCTTGCATTTCAAGGCAGCTGTTATACTGAACAGTGCAAATATCAACAGCAACAAATCAGCTGAGCTATTTTTTTCCTTGATTCCTTATTCTTCAAGATCAGAACTGGTTGATTTCTGATCTTATTCCCCCCCACCCCTCCACCTTTTACTCATAAAATGGGAAAGGATAAGCAAATTTTCCTGCTCTTTCAACTACCAGGTTTTTTCCCAACTTGGAATACTCTAGTCATTATGTGATGTAAAGCAGATAAAATAAAAAGAAGAAAATGTTCTTTTTGCACCTGCAAAAAAAGGCTGCAGCTGTCAGAAGCTATTTTTTTAGTCAAGAAACTCCAATTCCAGGTGTCTAGTTAGTAATTTCTTCCCTTTAGTGATTTGACATTCTTCAGAATTTTGGCAATGAATGTATACTCAGCTGTTATTTTTATGAACGAGGTTATTAATAAAAAAATAAAATTTCATTTTAGGCATTCATAACAAATTTAGGCTGTCATCATTCCAGAATGCATGACTTCAAGTTTAATTTTCATAAGACAAAAATATTAATTTTAAAATTCAAAGATGAATGAATGTATGTTATAAAAACACATGGATTTCTTGGCACTAAGGAACCACAGACAAAAGGATAAGAATGTGAATGGACTAATCGCCATCTATTTTTAAAGGAAACACAACAAAAACACTGTAGATTTTTTTTTTTAGAGGATTTTTCTTCTGCCATCAACTGACAAAGTATGATTTTTACCACTTGCACCTTGATAGAGGTTCTTCCCTTCCCCACAAGGAAAGCTCTGGGCAATGAGCTCTCCTCTCCCCACGCCATAATTCTCACACAACATGACAGAAAAGGCACAGTTCTAAAATCAAAGTGTTGTTTCTTAATCCAAATACTTACTCTCAATTCTATCTAAACCTCTACCTGATTAGAAATTAGTTAACTAAGTTCATATGGCTGCTGGATAAGACAGCTGTCCCACGCAAATACTTGATGCAAGTTTACAGCACAGTTTCTTAGGGCAATGACTTGTTTCAGTGGACTCAGTCTAGAAGTTGGACACTTGGAAGCCTTTTCCAACCTTAATCATTCTATGAATCCCACCCCCATTGGCAGCAGCAGGGCAGGGCATCAACACTGACTGCTCAGGCAGGCTGGCAGGAGGGCAGGACTGGGGTCTACACATATCCACTTCTGGGCAGCGGCACTGTAACCTTCACACTGTGCTTTGGAGCTGGGTAAGAATTTTCCCCCAGGCTATTCTCACTGTCTGGCCCTAGGAAGTTTTGTTCTGTGGGCCAAAAATCTGTGCTTTACCAGAGATCACATAAGGGAGGTCCAGACTGCAGTCTACAATGGGGGTTTACATTAAGTCCTTCATACCTTAGTCAGCCCCCAGAACATGTAGCCTTATATTAATTTTCAATCAGTTTTCTGAAATAAGAGACATTTGGTTTAATTTCTGAAGATGCCACCTGATATTTAGCTACTGCTGTTAACCAATACCAGAAAGAATTCTGTGTTGGTCCATAGCTCCTAGAAAAGAATGAATTCCCCAGTATGGTAAGAATTTGAAACTAAATTAAACAAGCAAGCAAGTTAGCTTTTCACCAGTTCTGAGTGTGCAGCGCAGGAATATGTGCACCCAAAAGGTGCGGGAGCACTGGGAATAGGCAAGTGCTCACCTGGGAGGGAGCAGGGCAAAACACTCAGCTGACTTTTCCATAAGGCCTTGCAGAAGTATTTCCCAATCAAATGAAAACCTGAGTGAAAAAAAATTCAAATGAAAATTTGATAGGTAAACAAAAATTTTACAAAAGGGTAAAAGTGTTTCTGTGGAATAAGAGTTTTTTGCTTACTCTAAACTTCAGAGCAGGCATAGACAAAAAAGAGGTGCCAAAAGCAGTAACTGAAGAGCTGTCACTGTGCTGCAGTTAAGGACATACACTCATGAGTTCCTCTTAGCAACATCTCCTTTTCTGCTGAAAACCACCATAGCTCACAATTTCTCTGTGCAAGTGCCGGCCTACCTGGATTTGACAACTCAAATGTGCAGAACAGAAAAAAGAGATCAGTAAATATCTCAGTCCTGTATTTGGAGAGCTGCACTATACATTCAAGACCAATTAAAAACTTTAAAACCTCAGTGACTGCCTGCAAGAGTTACGTCTGCTAAGCCCATCAAGTCTGCAAATCTTGCACAGGAGAATCATAGAAGAATTTTGCAAGGAGAGGCTCAAGACACAGATGTAGTTTTTATGCTTTAGAACACATAGGAAATTCCAGCAATCACTGAATGAAGTCTGAATGTCTTGCTGAAAGATGTGCATTAAGCAAATATAAACTATTAAGTAAATACATGGAAGAAGTAGTGCCTCGGAAGAAATAAACAAATGATATATAGCATCAGACTAAACAAGCTAGTGCAAACCCAAGATAGAACAGCTATCTCTGAAATCACTAGAAAGTAACCATAAAGAAACATTTTAAATACTAAATAAAACAGAAGAAATAGTTCTTTCCCCCCACCACTCATGTCTGAAGCAGTGCAGAGTGGCCTAGAACGTGACATATCATTTTCCTTTAATCCCTTCATGCTGACAGTGAAAGACGCTATACTTTGTCCACTGTATCTGGTCATCAAGAAACTGCCTCTGTACAAGGATTCCTCATTTGCACAAAGCTGAGGAAATTAGACTGCTCCTCCCAGACAGCACTGGATAAGACAAGACAGGGGTGTCCAAGGAACCACCACACTCCTGATCCTGATAGTGAGGTGATCTCTGATTTCGGAACAAGCCTGGCATGCACCAGAACAGCCAATGCTCAAATGACACTGAATATTGTACACTCCATCCTAAACTGATCTGAATTTCAGGCTGGCTTTCCTGACAACAACAGCTCATGAAGATGTCTGTGCTAGCTAGATATTCCATCTCCTGTGTGGGGAAGGAAAACTAAATGAGTAAAACTGGCTGACATCAGGAAAATTTGAGAAGCTGTAACTCATACTGAATTGGCCCAGAAATAATCACATTCCTCACTCCTTTATTTGTTCCTGGACTAGATCCATTCTGTCCAGATAAACTCCTCCTCAGTGCACTACACAACTCTGGTGTAATGAAGTGATGGGTCATGCTGGTGCTATTGCATCCAGGATTTATGAGGAGGCATTATCACCTCAAACAGGGAATTGGAGGGGGCAGAGAGATTGTGGCTCTGCAAACAAGTCTTTAAGGCATGTTTAGGTGGGTGGGATGCAATCAATCAAATTCAGGTGCTGTGCATGGATGTATCTCCACTGACCTCAGAGAGAATTCCAGCATACGTTGTTACAGGATCTGTTGATTAGGAATTAATCAACCATGTACATCTATTAGCAAAAGCAGGCACACCTCCTACAGGTAATTCAGCATATTTCCTCTCCTTTCCTGAGAGTAAAATGTAGCATGCACATACCAAAGCTCCTTCCCTGCTGATCCCCTTTTGTCTCTGTTTGGCATGTTACTTGCATTCTCCATTCAGCAGCAGCTGTGCATAGCTGGTCAAACACTCCAAGTTGTTTGTCAAAGTTTTCCTAAGGCTTTTCATCCCCCTGTTTTCCTGTGAGGTGCCCAAACACAAGTCGTCCCTGTTGGCTTTTGGAGCACATTAATTCAGAGCACAGCATCAGAACTGGCAGGTAGTCAGTCAGCTGGAGGTTAAAGTAGAGCGTTTTCCCTAACAAGGGCAACAAAAAGGTGGGAAAGATTTCTGAATTAGAACATTTTAAATCAGGTAATATATTTCCTAGAGGTACACTTCTAATGCCAGCTCATGGGCAATTCTTTCACTAGACGCAATCCGAAAAGCCACTGGAGGTGAAGGAAAGCTAATCAAAACAGAATGTCTGTTTTATCACTTCTGAAATGCACACTGGGGGGATGACAAACTGCAGCCTCAAGGCTTTTGGCCCTGAACCACTGCACCACCCTGGATCCATGATGACAGAAAGAGAAATACTCCAGTTAACGTCACTCACACTCACCCTCAGACTGTGGGAGATGTTACTGCAAGGGCACAAGGAGAAACCAGAGACCCCGAAGAGCAAGGACAGGAATGCAGGGACTCTGGAGCACTCAACTGGCAGCATAACACAGGAAAAAGGGGGTTGGGGGTCTGACCACACACAGCCTTCATCACACAGTGAAGAGCGAAATAGATCATATCTGCCACATCTTGGAGCCCTGATCTATAGCCAGCTAATTGGTAACAGGAGTTTTATGTAAAGATGAACTCAGTGGAATCTTTTAACATGAATATGTCTCTAATAGTTTATTTTATTTTGAGCTATTTCCTAGGAAACAGCCCATTCGTGTCAGCATTAAGGAGTAGGATGCTATGCATAGTTAGGAATGCCTGTTAACCTCCATCCTCAAAATGCTCATCCCTACAAGACAGGAGAGGGTAGAATGGGATCCGATATTAAGGGACCATCAGTGGAAGCCTGGCTCCTTTTTGCGCTTCAAGAGTTCTCACACCACATTTATGCCCAAATTATGTCCTGTACATAATTAATTGGGTGTCAGGCCAAGTGGATGCATAGGTAGCTGAGTGAGGTCAGGAATTAATTTGACACATTATGGCTCCAAGGATTTGTGGATGTGAAAAACTTTCCTACCCTAATCAACAGGAATATTCATGTGCATGAAATTGGATGGGTAAGATTAGGATCAGTCTCCAGAGAAACAAAACAATGTAAAGGCTGGTATTTATCCCGTCTATGCTGTTTTTCTGAGAGGGGAAAAAAAAAAGGAGGAAAGATTTGAATTATAGCTATTTGATGGGTAACATTGCAGGAGACAGGTTAGTCCTTGTAATCTGCTGGCACCATCACTAGAGTACTAAATCAAATGTGTTTTTACCATCTTGTGTATCTATTAATGCAATCCATTGCAATGGTTATTCAATATTTATGTTGTCTGTGTGAATTACTGCATATTTCATTCTCTTTTGAAAACTAGGATAGTTGAAATAGTACAACATTGCTTTTTATCTGACAGAGCTTTAATCTTTTGCTTATCATGGTTTCACCTGAACCGTTATTCTAAAAACTAAATAAATGAGGTTTTGGTGAGATAAGGAGTTCCAGTATTAGATCCTGATACCATTGGTCATGGTGGCATGATACACTCGATATTCCTTATAAATAATAAGTGTGTGAAGATCTGTTTTTTTGACTGCTTGTATTATTTCAAAGAAATAGCACTCACCACACTGAGTAACATTTAAAAGTGCTCATACTGTAGTCAAAGTAGTCAAATTCCAGTCTTTAGGAAGAAAAGATAATCACTTGCAGAAGTCAGGAAAGACTTTCTGCTCTACTTACAGGAATAAACATAGTCTGTAGCTCTTCTCAGCTAGTCATATCCATCATGGCACTCTCAATTTGGTACATAGTATCTGTCTTGGTTTGAAAGACAGGTGTCTGCCAAGGGAGGCAGGAACTTCCCTTGAAATGAAAAATATGACCTCCTTCCCTCTATTATAATTTTGAAATTAAGGGGCTTTCAGGCAAAGATATGGGAAAAGGAATAACAGTTCTTTACTAGTCTATATCTATGTATGACAAGCCAAACAAACAACAGCTGTGGCAGCAACAACAAACAGAACCAGAACCCAGTGCAGCCTCTCTCGGCCGCGGGCACTTTCCCCTCCGGTGCAGTTCCGCTCACGGCCGGCAGGGGCGCTGGCGGCTCCCGGTCGGGCAGGGCGGGGGCGATGGTTCCCCCGCGGCTGCAGGGGGCGCTGTGGCACGAACTCAGCCGCGCTTCCCTCACGCAGCAATGGCGGATGGGCTGGGTGGCGAAATGGGCTGCAGCAGGAATCTTGGAGCGGCAGCTGGGACGGCGGGACAGGCTCACCTGAAGTAGCAAGCCAGAGCTAGCAGAAACTCTGCAGCTGTGGCAGGGGCCACGGGGTGTCCCGGCAGGCAGAGGGTATGGGTTAGAGTGTAGTGAAAAAGCTCGAGGCAGTGGCAGAAAGCTGGGCAGTGGCAGCCGGACTACTCCGCAGCAGCTGCTGCACACGGCCGGGGAGACGCCCCCTCTGGGAAGGGGGAGTGGGTCGGGGTCCCAGTCTTTTCCCCTGAGGCACCCAAAGAGATGGCAAGGGTCCTTTCCAGTGAGGCAGGGTGCCAGTAAGGGCCCAGTAAGGTCAATGGCTGCTTTCACGAGCAAAGGCTCACCCACAGCAGGATAAAACAGGGCAGGGCTGGGCTCTGGTGGTGGCAATGCTTTCCCCTCCTCCCCGCCCCCTCCCCACAAGCAGCAGCTTGACCATCCTCCTCCAAAGTCGAGAGAGCAAGAGTGCGCTCAGTGCTGCACCCAACCCCTTCTCCCAGCCCAAATCTCATCATATCTCTGCCCTTCCCATAGAAACCCCCATGTAAAGAGAGAGTAGCCAGCTGCGCCCCTCCCCTCAGCTGTGGCAACTTCTTTTGTCTCTCTTAAGTACCCGGTCGTTATTGTCTCCTAGCACCATATGAGAGAAAATTCCCTGAGAGAAAGACACAAAAGGAAAAATCTTAAACCCCAACAGTATCCCAGAGAAAAATAGACCAGATATCTCTTAATCATTAGAATATGACTGCTGCTGCACTCCAGCACTGAGATTGCAACTCAGCATCTTGTTCCACTCTGCAGTGAAGAACCATCTGAAAGTTAGATTGGAGGACAGAATCTGCAAACAGACTTTGAGGGAAAATCACCTGGCACCATCTAGGTGCCCACCATTTCTACGATGCAGGTGAAAGAAGGCTTGCAACTTCTGTGACTAAAAAACGTTGCTCCTAAAGAAATATTGTCATATATATGTTAAGTCTGGTCCCAGGTCCAGGAAGACAAGAGAGACATCAAGATGGTCCAGGAAGACATCAGAAAGATTCACAATTCAGGTTTCAGAATCAGTGGATATTTTTCATTGTTTATTCCATACAGGAGCAGTCAAATGGAGAACTTAAAATGACCTTTAAAAACTGAAAACAAAACCAGGAGACAACTCTTAATGCTGCTGTGCCATAATCCATGCTACCCCAAACCATTCTCCAAGGCAAGAAACAGAAAAACCCCATTGAGGAAATAGTGCCATAAAACAGGAAAACAAAGTATAAATAGAAAAATAAAACCAGAAGCCAATTTGTACCCAAAAGAACTATTAAAAGCAAAATGCTTGTCAGTATAGGATGCTCCACTGCACACACCTGGTGCTTCCTGGTTCAGCAATACAGAACATATCTTTAATTGCTACACCTGAGACCAAGAGCAAGAAATAAATCTAGACACTGATCTCAACATATTTGGAGACAGGTAGAGATGAGTAGCAGCATGAAGATTTTATTGATGATAATCAAGCAGTTATGCATTACTGCACTGAAGAGACACGCTCAGGATAGAGCTATGCCTCTATAATTTGATGTCGGTTTTTTTAATCCTTCTGGTGCCAGACACTGCAGAGATAATTGTGATAAGCCTCCTGTTTGGTATATATCATCCAATACTTTTTGCACGATCCAAGATGTCAGTACAGCAATATCCAGTGCAAAAGGCAATGGATGAGGTTTCAGAGCAGCTGGACTGACTCCAGCCTGTTGTTTCTTCTCATGGCTTGTTGTGAGTCACTGAACTTTTCTGCTTCTGTTTTATTTACTCAGACTCTAAGTACCGGTTACATGTTTAGCCAGCACCTTGCACGATGGATCCTCATTCTCTTTCAGGCCCTTAGAAATGTGTAAGTTAGTATTATTCACATTTTGTGACTTAGACTTTTTCTCACAACAAACAGTGAAGCCTCCATGTTTATTGAGAGGAAAGGATTCAAAGATAGGCCCAACACAAGAAAGACGATAACTTACACTTGCTCTGAGAAGCTGTTTGGTGTTTCTAAACTGGAAAATGAACTTCCTCAGCAAGTCCTCTTGCTCAGCATCTCTATTGCCTTCACCTGTCAATAGGATGGTGAGAGGCTCCTCACCATTTTTGTAAGTGGTGTGAGTACATACGCAAGGTGATGTTAAAATGTTCACATCCTTATTAGAAATAATATGCTTTGTTCTGAATCCAAGCTGAATATTCTAAAATTGCTTTTAATAATTTCAGAGTGACATCAAGGATTTCCTTTTCTTGACTCAATTTGCTATAGCTTGTCATTTGTGAACAGTGGCATGTCATTGTCAGCTATCATTATTACCTATACATTTCTCAGCTGCATTTCATGTAGACTTGGTGACCCGGTACTCCATTTACCCAAAATATTCCGTTCTCAACCCTGCCATTTTCCAAATCAAGAATGACATATTTTGAACTACGTTAACTGCCTCAGAGCATTCTCATCCTTCGCAAAATAAAATTTCAGCCATTTATTGCCGTACAGCACTTTTGAGGTCAGGAAAAAATATTAGGTTCTCATTCTTCAGGTGGGTACTCAGGTGCAAACTCAAGTATAATCACATTCTTAGCACTGACCAGTAGTAAATACAGAGGTATCCTTAAAAGAGTCACTGGGTTTTAGCAAATCTGAGTCTGTTCAAATAGTGTCTTTCCACACAATTTGCCCTGCCTTGACACAATTTATTTAAAAGAAGAAATAATTGAATTAAAAAGTTAAATGGATAGGTTTTTTTTTACATGACAGAATATTGCCCAGGTATGATGGCCAATTGCTCCAGTGAATAGCAGTGCAGCTGAGGAGAGGACTGTCTGAAGAGTTCAGCAATCAAAGCCATCAGTCCTGCCTGTCGTGATGAGACTGCAATTTTTGGTGAGTGTAAGGATCAGTTTTCTCAGTTTTCTGATTTAATCTTTTACAGAGCATAAGCAGAATAGGATATCAACAACTCCTTTCCTGAAGACCAGTGGCTCATTTTATCTGCATCTGCTATAGACAATGTCAAAAGATGTTACCTTAAAACTGTCAAATTAGGATCAAGCCTGAGACTTCCCGATCCCTCCACCTTTTCCTGCTCAGGAGAGCTGGACATATTTTGAATGCCTGATTTGGTTTATAGGGAATGTAATGCTTTTTTAACCAAGCTGGAATTTTGACCCTGAAAAGAAAACCAAAACACATTAATTATCTTGAAATGTACTTCAATGCTGAATCAGAAGAAATTAACTTAAGTCAATATTCAAATTGTGAAAGAAACCCAAACCAAAACAAGAATACCCACAACACTCAAAATCCCAACTATATTGGTCCTGAAAGACTTTCTTATAATAGTTGTTACACAATATATTTTCAAAGATACATAAATACATATCATACATTTACTATGCAATTAAGAGTTAATAAGGAATGCATATACACTGATGTGTTTCCTTTTTTCCCTTTCTTTAAGAAACTCCTGAGTCACTGGACTTCCAGACCACATTTATCTTTCTCTTTCATGAAAGATACCCCTATACAAAAATCTGTGGCTAGTTCAATGACAGGAAAATTTTTTTCCTGTTTAGAAATATCCCGAACAGCATGAAGTTGAATTTCAGACTGCAAATACCTCTTCATTGTGCAACTGCCTTTTCCTCAAAATTACGTTAAACCTAAATAAGGCTTTTATTACAATTCAATTTAAAATAGATTTCCTGAAGATGAAAAACCTCTGTGTTTTCTTTTGGCCTTCTCCTTGTTCCTACTTCCCATGTAATGATGCCATAATGATTCACTATTTTATGTTCTCTGGCTTCCGACTTATATTCTAATTGCCTAATTTCTTATGAGAAAGGCAGATAAGGAAATATTTCAAGAGGAAACTGTCATAGCCGGAAACATCAATTAATAGTGTCAGACATTGCCGTTGTGTAATGCTGCCTTGTTTATATGGTTTATGTTAATATTATTAGTTACTTTCTGAACAATGACTGTGTCTTGATTTGAAAAGACTGTTAAGGAAGGCAGGAGCC